>CM053028.1:537885396-538400396 GCA_028564925.1 Lithobates sylvaticus
ATGCAATCGTGAAATTTTTGTTAGAATCCACTACTGTGTATTTCATTCAATCGACTCGGTAAGCTTTCGTTTCTATGTACGGGGCGCAAAAGCCCATCCACGGCGTCTGGAATGTCTTTTTTTATAAATGCCGCCATGGCAGGTTCACGCAGGGGAAGCCAATAACGGCAGCGATTTGTCCAGGATAGAGAATCTGGATTAAAACTGACAGGTGGTTTAGTAGTCATCGAGTGTCCTCGTCCCTGGAGGATGGAGGGACGGTTCGCTGCAACGTGGTGACAATCCATAGGTTTTGGGATGCCATTTATGTGCCCTCGAGGAGGAAATTAATGTGGATGGCAGCCAGGGATTGACACAAAGGGGAGAGAGAAGTCTGTGTGTTATAAGGTCTATGAGAGAGGATATAAAGGACAAGGTGCATTAAAGTTCCTTTTGAAAGCTGAATTTGTAATCTGCATCTTTTTCGCCTTCCCTGGTCCCCCCTCCAAATCGGCATGCTAATGAAACTAGGTTAAGGTGATGCCATCAGTCTGCTGCAGACAGGAGGGGAGCATTTCCTTAGTCCCCCCCCCCCCCCACCACAATGATCAGACTAAACTTAGTAGTAAGTCACAAGGTGAGAGGCTGCAGCAGGGGGCTGATTTATGTCAGACATTTGTGAACACAGCCGAAAACTGCACAGGGACCAGGATTTACATGACTGTGTCACCTGTAAACCAGCTCCAGCTGAATTTTGTACGGTTAAAACACCGTTACTGCTGTAGTAAATCAGAAATACAAGAGAGGCCAACAATTTCTTCTCGTGCCCAGCCATGGATAACCACATTGATTATAATGTAATTGGCTGGTAAAATGCATAGTTATTATTTTGATGACTCGTATTGAAATAATTGTTATTGACTGATGAACTTTAATCTTCTTATTATCTGTCTTAATTCAATTTGATCACCCAGAGACTCCCGTAGGAGTATAAAGGGGAACTCTAGGTAACACTCTACTTTTTATTTTTTATTCTTTTTTTAAAGCTGTTGTGAGGTCACATGACCAAGTGTCAACACAGACCAGGTTTTCTGTTTTAGTTTTTTTAATTTTCATTACAAACTATTGGCCACTTCAAAATCTGAACCTTGCACCCATATTAATGGTCACCCAGACTGCTGTAAAGCAATCATGTAGTAGAGCAGGGATCCTCAAACTACGGCCCTCCAGCTGTTGAGGAACTACACATCCCATGAGGCATTGTAAAACTCTAACATTCTCAGACATGACTAGGCATGATGGGAATTGTAGTTCCTGAACAACTGGAGGGCCGTAATTTGAAGACCACTGTAGTAGTGTGTGGGGTCACAGGAATGTTAAGCCTTAAAGTGGACTAGGACTAGGTTGCTAGTATTGCCCGTGGGCTCCCTCCATCTGATCTTTTTCCCAGGACTGGTTTTGCAATGCTGTGACAAAGGGAGCTGGAGAGGTGGAGATGGCAGATCCACAGAATGGATGAGGCAAAGGGGATCCTTGCACTGCAGGTACCCAGATACAGATTCCTCTCCAGCAAGGAGAACAGTGAGCGGCACAGGGCTGACTTCACCAAATTTCACTCAGGAAATTTTTACTTTGCGCAGGAAGACCCCCAGATCTCGTGAGAATAGCGGTCTTCAGAGGCAGGGATCGGAGGGATCGGCCTTAGGTGACCGCACACTGATATCCAGTTGTAAGGCTGTGCCTAGGCACCTTTACATACCCAAACGTGCATTGCAACATTACACGTGGAGTTTAAGGTAAAATGTAAACAAAATGTAAACTTTTGAGGGTCCTGCTTAGTCAAAACTGAAGTACCATATATACTCGAGTATAAGCCGACCCGAATATAAGCCGAGGCACCTAATTTTACCACAAAAAAATGGGAAAACGTATTGACTCGAGTATAAGCCTAGGGTGAGAAACGCGCAGCTACTGTAAATGTAAAAGAGGGTCAACAATGCCCATTTGCAGCCTCACTGTGCACATTGGCAGCCATAGGTCCCCCGAACTTCAAACTTGGTAGTTAAGGGTTCCTAGATACCCCCTAGCTGCAGCCAAAATTGCAGCCAAAGGGTCCCGAAATGACATTGCTGCAGATGGACACAGTTGACTGACTTTGGGGCCCTGTATCTCGGGGTGCTAGGAACCCCTGGATATGTTGTAGTGCTAGGTCCACCGGGTTTGCACACCAAATTTGGGGTTTCTAGCACCAAGTGGCCCCGAGATACGGGCCCCAAAGTCGGGTCAGAAAATGCAAGCACTTCTGCAGCAGAGAATGGCATTTTCCGAACCGACATTGGGGCCCTGTATATCGGGGCCACTTGGTGCTAAGAACCCCATCTTTGGATATGTTGTAGTGCTAGTTCCACTGGGTTGCACACCAAAATTGGGGTTCCTAGCACCAAGTGGCCCCGAGATACGAGGCCCCCAAAGTCAGGTTGGAAAATGTCATTCTCTGCTGCAGAAGTGCTTGACATTTTCTGACTCCACTTTGGGGCCCCGTATCTCGTAACGTATCTCGGCGCCACTTGGTGTGCAAACCCAGTGGATCTAGCACTACAACATATCCAAATTAGGGGTTCCTAGCACCCCTAGATACAAAGTCAGGTGGGAAAATGTCATTCTCTGCTGCAGAAAAGTGCTGGACTCAAGTATAAGCCGAGGGGGGCACTTTCAGCACAAAAAAAGTGCTTAAAAACTTGGCTTATACTCGAGTATATACGGTATATCTAAAGCAAAAACGACATAGGAAAAGAGTTGGAACCCCCCGTCAGGTTTTTATTGCTTAACTATATAGGAAACATTAAGGGTGAGTCCAAATTTTATTTTTATTTTTTTCAGATAATTAGACAAAGTGATCTAATGCTTTTTGGGAGCTCAGACACTTCCCCAATCCATAATTGTGAGTTGCTACTAAAACGGGAGTAGAGGGGAAAACTACTAACTGTAACGTTTGTGGTGGTGACACTTAGAGAAGTACAGCTTAAGCTCATTTGGCTGTACTTCTCATGTGGATCACTGGAGTGCAGTCCTTTCTGCACTCCTGTGACCCATTTTCAGCAGAACCCCGCTGTCGGCTGAAGTCACAGCCGGCCGAGGCGGGGGAGAGATTTGGACCATAATGTGAGTGGGGGGGGGGGGGGGGGCGGTGATGGCAGAGCAGACAACGGTGACTGACTCCACTACCCCTAAGTCCCCCTACCTTCATTCTCCACAACTCCTATGTCCCCTATCCTTATTCTCCATAACCCCTGCGTCCCCCACCCTCCTTCATCACAACTCTTACGTCTTTTCCCTTCCTTTTCCATAATCCCTACGTCTTCTACTCTTTTTCCACAACCCTTACATCCGCAACTGTTTCAACCCCAACCCTCCATCTCCACAACTGCTTTGACCTCAACCTTCCTCCACAACCCTTAAGTCCTCTAGCCTCCTTCTCCACAACTCTTGCAACCCCTACCCATCTTCTCCACAATCCCTGCGTCCCCTATCCTCATTCTCCACAACCCCTATGTCCCCTATCCTCATTCTCCACAACCCCTATGTCCCCTATCCTCATTCTCCACAACCCCTATGCCCCCTATCCTCATTCTCCACAACCCCTATGCCCCCTATCCTCATTCTCCACAACCCCTATGTCCCCTATCCTCATTCTCCACAACCCCTATGCCCCCTATCCTCCTCCTCCACCTCATTCTCCACAACCCCTATGCCCCCTATCCTCATTCTCCACAACCCCTATGCCCCCTATCCTCATTCTCCACAACCCCTATGCCCCCTATCCTCATTCTCCACAACCCCTATGCCCCCTATCCTCATTCTCCACAACCCCTATGTCCCCTATCCTCCTTCTCCACAACCCCTAAGTCCCCTATCCTCATTCTCCACACACCCTACGTCCCCTATCCTCATTCTCCACAACCCCTATGTCCCCTATCCTCATTCTCCACAACCCCTATGTCCCCTATCCTCATTCTCCCCAACCCCTATGTCCCCTATCCTCATTCTCCACAACCCCTATGTCCCCTATCCTCCTTCTCCACAACCCCTATGTCCCCTATCCTCCTCCTCCACAACCCCTATGTCCCCTATCCTCCTTCTCCACAACCCCCATGTCCCCTATCCTCCTCCTCCACAACCCCTATGCCCCCTATCCTCCTTCTCCACAACCCCTACGTCTTCTACCCTCTTTTTCCATAACCCCTATATCCCCAACCCTCTTTCTCCACAATTGATTTGAACTCATTCCTACTTCTCCACCACCCCTATGTCCCCAACCCGTTTTCTCCACAACCACTTAGACCCCAACTCTCCTTCTCCACAACTGCTTTGACCTCAACCTTCCTCCACAACTGCTTTGACCTCAACCTTCCTCCACAACCCTTAAGTCCTCTACCCTCCTCCTCCACAACTCTTGCAACCCCTACCCATCTTCTCCACAACCCCTACGTCCCCTAGCCTCATTATCCACAACCCCTACGTCCCCTATCCTCATTCTCCACAACCCCTACGTCTTCTACCCTCTTTTTCCACAACCCCTATATCCCCAACCCTCTTTCTCCACAATTGCTTTGAACTCATTCCTACTTCTCCACCACCCCTACGTCCCCAACCCGTTTTCTCCACAACCACTTATGCCGCGTACACACGGTCGGAATTCTCGTCGGAAAAAGCTCTGATGGTTTTCCCGTCGGAATTCCGACAGAATTTCGCTCAAACTGTCTTGCCTACACACGGTCACACCAATTTCCGACGGTCTGTAACACAGCGGCATAAAACACGTTCAACAGCACTATAGAAGGGAAGTTTAATGCTTCCGAGCATGCGTCAAATTGTTTCCGAGCATGCGTCGGAATTTTATGTGTCGGAATTGCATACACACGATCGGAAAATCCGATAGAAAGGTTTTCCGTCGGAAAAATTGAGAACAGGTTCTCGATCCAAAGTCCGTCGGAAATTCCGACAGAAAAAGACAGATGCGCATACACGGTCAGAAAATCCGTTGAAGAGCTCCCATCGGACTGTTTCCATCGGAAATTCCGACCGTGTGTGTACGCCGCATTAGACCCCAACTCTCCTTCTCCACAACCCCTAAGTCCTCTACCCTCCATTTCCACAATTCATATGTCCCCTACCCGCCTTAATCACAGCACTTACAGTGGATAAAAAAGGTTACACACCCTTGTTAAAATGTCAGGTTTCTGTGATGTAAAAGGAGACAAACATAAATAATTTCAGAACTTTTTCCACCTTTTTATTGTAACCTATAATCTGTATAACTCAGCTGAACAAACAAACTGAAATCTTTTAGGTGGAGTCCTCTACCCTCCTTCTCCACAACCCTCACATCCTTGGCTCCCCTTTTCCACAACTCTTATGACCCCAGCCCTCCTTCTCCTCAACACCTACATTCCCTACCCTCCTTCTCCACAACCTGTATGTCCCCCTACTTTCCTCCATCACAACCCGTACGTCCACAACCCCTTCATCTCCAACCCTTGTTCTCCAAGACCCCTATGTCCCCTACCCTCCAGCTCCGCAACCCCCTAGTCCCTAACCCTCATTCTTCACAACCCCTACATCCCCTTCTGTCCTTCTCCATAACCCCTACACCCCCTACCCTCCTACTTCACATCCTCTATGCCCCAACCCTCATACTCCACAACCCTTTAGATCCTCAACCCTCATTCTCTACAACCCCTACGTTCCCAAACCTCCTTTACAGTGCCTACATCCCCTCCCCTCATTCACCACAACCCCTAAGACCCCTACCCTAGTTCTCCTCAACCCCATGTTCCCTACCCTCATTCTCTACAATCCCTGTGTTTCCAACCCTCTTCCTCCATGACTTTTACGTCCCCTACTCTTATTCTCCACATATTTTTGTTTATTAGAATACAGATGCTCTTTAATTGTGAGCTGGTTAGTTATTATTGTTCCTCCATTTATACAGAATTAACTGTAGGATTGGTCCCTCACTTGGCTCTCTTATCGCTTGACATTTTAATAGCAAACACTGCCAGAGTAGTAATTGTATTTTGATAGTGTTGCTGCATATTTAAACTGGGCACACAGAGAATAAAGGTAATTTGTTTCATCTATCTGGATGGAGGGAAATGGTTATTTACATGTAAGAAATCTCAGAGGAGGAAACGTGTCAAATGCGATTCCCTGAATTTTAATTAACAATTCTGATAAGTACGGCCTACATAAAAAAAAACGGTAATAGAACCATAATTCAAATACAACAACACAAATACCTGAGGATGGCTCAATACACACCAGTGTGCACACGTTATAGGTAGGGATGAGCCAAACACCCCCCGGTTCGGTTTGCAGCAGAACATGCGAACAGGCAAAAAATTTGTTCGAACACGCAAACTCCGTTAAAGTCTATGGGATAGGAACGTAAAAAATTGATGCAAGTTATTGCCATAAAAAGTGTTTGGGGACCCGGGTCCTGGCCCAGGGGACATGTATTAATGCAAAAAAGTTATAAAAACTTTATAAAAGGGATTTTAATAATTCTCAAAGTGAAACAATAAAAATGAAATATTCCTTTAAATATCATGCCTGGGGGGGGGGGGGGGTGTCCTTAGTATGCTTGTAATGTAGCACATTTTCCCTGTGTTTTGAACAATACCACAGCAAAATGCCATTTCTAAAGGAAAAAAGTTAATTTAAAACGACTCACGGCTGTAATGTCTTGTCGGGTCCCGGCAATATAGATGCCCTTACCAGGCCCTTTGGGTCGCACACAATTTTTTTTTAAAATGGCAAGGGGGTCCCCCAGGCACTATATACTCTGAAGAGCAGTGTATATATACTCTACGGCAGGGGTGCCCAACCAGTGGCCCGGGGGCCACATGTGGCCCGCGGAGCCCTCTGATGTGGCCCGCGACCTCTTTCCCTGGGATGGCAGGTTGGCAAGCCCAGATTGCAGGTTGCCAACCCGCCATCCCAGAGCATCAGTGTTGGGAATGAAGCCAACAGTAGAGGAAGCAAGCGCCTGCAGAGAAGAGCCGCATAAGCCAACGCTTCCTGTATAGCGCCAGTAACTGTCATAGGCGGAGTGATACCAAATGCGCTCTGCCTGGGACAGCAGCAGCTGGCGATAACTGAATGGAACTCACTAAAATCACAGTGTATGTAAGGGCATATCTGTTCTGCAGTGGTTACTGGGCTGCACAAACCATCAGTGTAAAAGCTGCCTTAGGCCCCTTTTACACGATCGGTCCAACCCAATCGGACCCTCTATTTACCTCTATGGAGCGGCAGATGAAAACAGACTTGTGTCCATTTACACCCACCTATCTCGGATTCGATCTGCTAAAAAAACAGAAGTGGATCCGTCCCCTTCCATCTGATCGGATAAGAGGGCCCATAGAGTAGAGTGGGCTGTGTCTGTGTCCACTCTGCATATGCAGAGTGGACACGGACCTGTCATCCACCCACTCTGCTCATTGCGGCTCGCGACTGGTTAATAAGTCGCTTAAGTGGCCCTTGCTCTTCAAAAGGTTGGGCACCCCTGCTCTACGGCCTGCCCTATATACTCTGCAGAAAATTGGACCTTAGGTGTTGGTGGTACCAGAACACTGTAAGCCCTCAGTTACTCTTGGTGAGGGCAGGAATGGGCCCTGCTATGACATACTATATCAAAAACTGTAATTACATGCCCCTGTTAAACAGGGGCAGAAAAATTGAGCCTGTGGTGGTGGTACCAGAACACTGTAAGCCCTCAGTTAATCTTGTTGGGCGCAGAAACTGGCCCTGCTGTGAAATATTATATCAATAATTGTAATTACATGCCCCTGTTAAACAGGGGCAGAAAAATTGGGCCTTTGGTGGTGCCACAGCACTGTACTGCCCCGTACACACGGTCGGATATTCCCATGGAAAAAGTCAGATCGGATTATGTTGTCGGAAAATCTGATCGTGTGTGGGCTCTAGCGGGCTTTTTCCGTCGGAATTTCCGTCTAAAAAAATTTGAGCGCAGGATCTAAAATTTTCCGACCACAAAATCCGATCAGACTTTTTCCGATCGTGTGTAGAGAACAGGTATTCATTGATGGCCCTCTGCTGCGTGTGCAGCTGCTGCAGCATTGCCAATGTTGAGTTCCACCTGGTGGGCATGTTACAAATGAGGCGGTTGGTGGGCAGGTTGCAATCCCTTTGAATGTCAGCCAGCCGAGCACTGGCTATGTATGACCGGTGAAAATGACCACAGACTTTTCTGGCCTGCCTCAGGAGATCCTGTAAGCCTGGGTACCAACTCAAGAACTGCTGCACCACCAAATTCAGGACATGTGCTAAAAGTGGAACATGGGTCAAGTGTCCCTGTCGGGGGCAGAGAGATGGTTGGTGCCATTGTCGCATACAACCATTCCTAGCTGAAGCTGGCATGGCGTCAACCACCTCTGAGCCTGCCCCTGCAGAGCTGACAGAATCTATGCCCCAGTGTGGCTCCTGTCCCCTAAGCAGACCAACTCAAGCACCGCATGGCACCTTTTTGCCTGACTGCTTGCGTAGCCCCTTGAATGCTTATGGAGTACCGCTGGTTCAGAGGACAAAGCTGCAGAAGAGGCCATAGAGCAGTGGTTCTCAACCTTTCTAGTGCCTTGACCCTTTGATAAAATTTCCCAAGTTGTGGGGACCCCTAACAGTAAAATTATTTTCATAGCGTGGGTTGTCAGCACCCAAGACAAGGCAAGTAATTTGTGCCCCTAACCCACGGACATTTAGTGCTCCCTGAGTCCTTTCCACTTGTACAGTATTAAGCCCCTTATGGTATATTTTAGGATGTACCACTCTTTCACTTTGTTCTCCTTTCTTTCCCTCTTATCTCTCGCTATCCTAATTTCTTGTTTTTTTTCCCCCCATCCTTCTCTAGCCATCCTTTTTTTTTTTTGTTCTTTCTATTATTTCTCTCCCTTTTTTCTTTGTCCCCCCCCCCCCTCTTTTCCTCTCCCTTCCATTTATTCTCTATTTTTATTTCTTCTCTTACTCCTTGGTGGGGGGTGGGGAGTTGGGATAAGTGGCAGTGCTGGCGGGGAGTTCTGATCAGCCTACTTAGGTGCTCTTGATCAAGGTCATCTGCTGATCTGAAAACTGTAGTGGGGACTTTTAATGGCAACTATAGTCACAGGTAGTGTTACTCACTGTGTCTCCAGCTCTGTGGTGTCTCGCAGCAGTGACACCTATGCCGAAATCAAGAGATAGGGTCTCCTCCAGTCCCTCCCACTTCACATTCCTCACCAGTCAGCTGACCTCTAGTCTCTGCCCCCCAGCCATGCTGTGAACTGAATGGGCAACAGCGAAGGGGCTGAGTGGGCGGCCACGGGCTTCAGGAACAGCCCAGCTGGGCGGCCGCAAAAAAACTGGGAGATCGGTGCGGGCTTCAGGAATGGCCCAGGATTTGGTGACCCCTGGCAAATCGTAATTTGACCCCCAGGTTGAGAACCACTGCCATAGAGAAAGAGGAGGGGGTGGAGGAAAGAGCTGTGTGGCAGAATCGCCACTAGCATTTTGCGGAACAAGCTCCAACAATATTGAACCCTGTCCTGCATCCTTCCCAGCTGCCAACAGAGTTACCCAGTGTGTCGTGAAGGAAAGGTAACGTCCCTGCCCATGCCTGCTGGACAATGAGTCAGCGGTAATATGCACCTTACTGCTGACGTCCTGTCCAACGAGGTCAAAACATTGCCTTCCACATGCAGGTAGAGAGCTGAAATGGCCTTCCATGAAAAGAAATGGCATTCTGGAACCTGCCACTGAGGTACAGAGTCTACCAGCTGAAAAGGCAGGTCTTGCTATCTTATCAGCATGTATGTAGATAAGGGAACATAATCTCCCGATACTAGTACCCGTATGATGAGTAGCTCAAAAAATGTCTCTCCATGTGGAATATATTACAAAATATCATTCACAGATGATGAACTTTGAAAAAGGAAGGTGAATGAAGGGGGTGGTATGAACATAGCCTACAAGAATTGTATTTTATCCAAAGTACTAGTGAGATATATATATATATATATATATATATATATATATATATATATATATATATATATATATATATATATATATATATATATATATATATATATATATATATATATATATATATTCACCAACAACATAAATGGAGGTATAGTTGGGTTGGAGATCCCAGATGAGGAGTAAGGAGAAGTCCACCTTTTTCTTTAATGTGGGTCTTTCAAGTGCTGGCAGGTCGTCATACAGTGGTGTGAAAAAGTGTTTGCCCCCTTCCTCATTTCCTGTTCCTAAAGTACTAGTACTAAATGAAATGTGTGTTTTTTTTTTTTTTTTTTTTTTACTTACCTTGTAATTGATGACTTCCGGTCTTCTGTCTCTTCGGGGGTGGGCGGGGTCTCTGCGTCGATCGTCGTCAGGCCGCACTGTCTCCTGGGATCTGGTGTCATTGTTCCCAGGAGTCAGTGCGGACATCTTCCGAAAACTCACGAGATTTCGGACACATCTTCCGAAATCTCGCGAGATGTTGGCAGATGTGCCGTTACTGCGCACACGCGCGAGTAACGGCGGTGCATGCTGGGCCATCTAAAGTGCCTGTGGGGGTTTCACATGCCCACAGGCAAGATGGCCCCCAGCACAAAAGAAGATGATGAAGAACTTCATCGGACGAAAACCGACGGCGATCGAGATGGAAGATGGAACAGGTAAGTCCCCCAATTGAGCTATATGCCCTTGGCATATAGCCCAAAAAAAAAAAAACGGGTGCAGAACCGCTTTAAGTGTTTCGGAACATCAAACCAATTTAAACAATAGTCAAGGACAACACAAGTAAACACAAAATGCAATTTGTAAATGAAGGTGTTTATTATTAAAGGTGAAAAAAAATCCAAACCATCATGGCCCTGTGTGAAAAAGTTATTGCCCCCTAAACCTAATAACTGGTTGGGCCACCCTTAGCAGCAACAACTGCAACCAAGCGTTTGCGATAACGTGCAATGAGGCTTTTACAGCGTCCTGGAGGAATTTTGGCCCACTCCTCTTTGCAGAATTGTCCTAATTCAGTTACATTAGAGGGTTTTCGAGCATGAACGGCCTTTTTAAGGTCATACCACAACATCTCAATAGGATTCAGGTCTGGACTTTGGCTAGGCCACTCCAAAGTCTTCATTTTGTTTTTCTTCAGCCATTCGGTGGTGGACTTGCTGGTGTGTTTAGGATCATTGTCCTGCTGCAGAACCCAAGTTCGTTTCAGCTTGAGTACACGAACAGATGGTCGGACATTCTCCTTCAGGATCTCTTGGTAGACAGCAGAATTCATAGTTCCTTTTATCACGGCAAGTCTTCCAGGTCCTGAAGCAGCAAAACAGCCCTAGACCATCACACTACCACCACCATATTTTACTGTTGGTATAATGTTCTTTTTCTGAAATGCAGTGTTCCTTCTACGCCAGATATACTTGGACACACACCTTCCAAAGAGTTCCACTTTTGTCTCATCGGTCCACAGAATGTTGTCCCAAAAGTCTTGGGGATCATCAAGATGTGTTGTGGAGAAATTGAGAAGAGCTTTGATGTTCTTTTTGCTCAGCAGTGGTTTTCTCCTTGGAACTCTGCCATGCAGGCCATTTTTGCCCAGTCTTTTCCTGATGGTGGCGGCATGAACGCTGACCTTAACTGAGGCAAGTGAGGCCTGCAGTTCCTTGGACGTTGTTGTGGGGTCTTTTGTGACCTCTTGGATGAGTCGTCGCTGCGCTCTTGGGGTAATTTTGGGCGGCCGGCCACTCCTGGGAAGGTTCACCACTGTTCCATGTCTTCGCCATTTGTGGATAATGGCTCTCACTGTGGTTCGCTGGATTCCCAAAGCTTTGGAAATGGCTTTATAACCCTTTCCAGACTGATAGATCTCAATTACTTTCTTTCTCAATTGTTCCTGAATTTCTTTGGGTCTCGGCATGATGTGTAGCTTTTAAGGATCTTCTGGTGGACCTTACTGTGTCAAGCAGCTCCTATTTAAGTGATGCCTTGATTGTGAACAGGTGTGGCAATAATCAGGCCTGGGTGCGGCTAGAGAAATTGAACTCAGGTGTGGACAACCACAGTTATAGTATGTTTTAACAAGGGGGCAATCACTTTTTCACACAGGGCCATGATGGTTTGGATTTTTTTCACCTTTAATAATAAACACCTTCATTTACAAATTGCATTTTGTGTTTACTTGTGTTGTCCTTGACTATTGTTTAAATTGGTTTGATGTTCCGAAACACTTAAGTGTGACAAACATGCAAAGGAACAGGAAATGAGGAAGGGGGCAAACACTTTTTCACACCACTGTATGTCTGGTCAAGCATGTGTTGCCCAAGAAGCTGCTGTTCTGGCCACACTTGATCCGCTTCAGACATAGGTTGCAAACAGCAACGGTGTGATCTGCTGCACACGTGTCGAAAAAAGGCCCACACCAAGGAACTTTTAAAAGTCAGCGGGGAGTCAGCGGCGCCCTGCACATGCGGAGCTCTGTGGTGTGATGCAATAGGGTGGCTGCCCTTAAGCTGCCCCCTAGAAGACATCCTGCCTCATTGGAGTTGTGCCTCCTCCTCCTTCTCTTCTCTCAGGCACCCAAGTAGAGTCAGTGACCTCATCATCCCCTCCCTCCTCGTCACTGGAGCAAACTTGGCAGTATGCTGCAGCTGGGGGAACATGACTGCCAGTTTCTTGTCCTTCTTGGGCATCCCCTCTCTCTAGGCTCACGTTACTCCCTTCCTCAACCTTGGAACCAACATCAGAGCCTTCAAATCGCTGCACATCCCTCAGCAGCATGTACCCGACACTGTGGTCGAATAATTCTGGGGACTCCTCCGTGCATGAAGGTGGGGCTACGAAAGGAGTGACTGTGGACAAGGAGCCGGTGGAATAGGCCGCTTTGGCAGCTGCGTTGGAAGGCAAACTACTCTGAGCCTGGGTGACAGAGGATGATGGCTGCTTTGTTATCCACTCCACCAAGTTTTATGCATGTTCTGGCCCACGGCCAGCAGCAGAAAAAAAGGACAAGCGTGCCCCACGGCCACCTGCAGAGGATGCACCATGTCCACGACCAGCACTGTTGACTGTAGACTCAGAGGCTGCTTGCCCTCTTTTAGTGGCCTGTGACCGTCTGCCTCTCCATGGTGGCCTTCCGGACATGATGTATATTTTGTTTTGCAACACCACACTACACTGTATTAGATACTGTGTAGTAGAAACTGTACACACTGTATTAGATACTGTCTACACCACCTGCACTGTATTGGCAACTGTACTATGGCTGCACTGTATTTTATACTGTGTACACCACCAGAAGTGTAGTAGAAACTGTACACAATGTATTAAATACTGTGTACACCACCAGAAAAGTAGTAGAAACTGTACTACGGCTGCACCGTATTGTGTACCTTGTACACCAGTGGTCGTCAACCCTGTCCTCAGGGCCCACTAACAGGCTAGGTTTTATGTATTACCTTAGGGAGATGCAGGCTAGAATACTGCAATCACGGAGCAGCAAATTATATCACCTGTGATGTATTTCAGTTATCTTCCAAACCTGGCCTGTTAGCGGGCCCACGAGGACAGGGTTGATGACCACTGGTGTACACCACCAGAAGTGTAGTAGAAACTCTACACACTGTATTAGATACTGTGTACAACGCCTTTACTGTATTAGCAACTGTACTACGGCTGCACTGTATTATATACTGTGTACACCACTAGAAGTGTAGTAGACACTGTACACACTGTATTATACACTGTGTACACTGCCTGACATGTATTAGAAACAGTACACCACAAAATGCACTGTAGCTATAGGCTACACTGGATGCAGAGTAAAAAAATATATATATATGTGTGTGTGTGTGTGTGTATGTATATATATATATATATATATATATATATATATGTATATGTATGTATATATATATATATATATATATATATATATATATATATATATATATATATATATACATACACACACACACACACACACACACACACACACACCCGCACCCTGCCTTTGGCCAATTATGGCTCACTTAGCAGAGGGCGCTGTGATTGGCCAAAGCATGCAGGTCAGGTGCGTGCTTTGGCTAATCATCATACAGCATTTGCCGCAAACGCCCCATAACCTTCGCTGTTCTGCAAACGGGCGAACACCCGATGTTCGAGTTGAACTTATGTTTGACCCGAACATCAAGCCCATCCCTAGTTACATGCAACAAAACTTTAGTCTGCTTTCCCAAGGCGAAAAAAAAAAAAACATTCTTTGTATAGGGCCTGTACACACCACATTGAAAGATAATAATGCAGGCATACATTTTATTGCAATCCCTTACACTAAAATGTGCAGAATTGCATCGCAATTCACCGTCAGATTTAGCGTTTCATAAAGTATAATTCAAAAAGAGTTTATAAAAAAAAAAAAAAAGCAAGCACTGTGATGTTTTATAGCAAAGAAGCGTGAATGCACACCAGTGCACGTGTGATGGGCACGGGCCCCTTAAAATGGCATGTTGTTGCCTGGAGCTTTCTTTTTAGTTAAACCAGACAGATGAAGGAGTTTGTTTGCGCTGTTAAGAACAATTGTCCTGTCTATATATTCACCAGTGACGCTGGAGGATTTAATTACTCTGAACTTTGTTACTTGCTCTACGCAAGCTTCGTATTTTTAGAAAAAGGACAAATGCATCCTTGGAAGAAGAAAAACAGACTCGACAAAGAACTTAGGACAATCTAAGATAATTTAGCATAATAATAATACTTTGTGCATTCACCTTCCATCCTCAGAAATGCTGATGAAAGTTTCTGAAGTGGAGTTGGCAGGATTGTTGGAGCACAAACGTATAATTAGACAGCGCAAAAGTGATGTTATATGCACTTTAAAGCTTGTATGATGAAACGCGTCACCCCTTTAAAATGTGTTACCAGGCTTTTAAATTCAATTATACAGAAGATTATATATTTTGCTGGATAAAGCCTCCCCCCCCCCCCCCAAATAAATACTGTATCTGCGTATAGCACACACCCCCAATTTTTTTTCTTTTTTAAATAAACCACTTTGAAACAAAATAATGGTCAGTGAGCATCAATGCAGCCTGATCTGTGCCCATCTGCAGCTTCAGTGCAGCCTGATCTGTGCCCATCTGCAGCTTCAGTGCAGCCTGATCTGTGCCCATCTGCAGCTTCAGTGCAGCCTGATCTGTGCCCATCTGCAGCCTGATCTGTGCCCATCTGCAGCTTCAGTGCAGCCTGATCTGTGCCCATCTGCAGCTTCAGTGCAGCCTGATCTGTGCCCATCTGCAGCTTCAGTGCAGCCTGATCTGTGCCCATCTGCAGCTTCAGTGCAGCCTGATCTGTGCCATCTGCAGCCTGATCTGTGCCCATCTGCAGCTTCAGTGCAGCCTGATCTGTGCCCATCTGCAGCTTCAGTGCAGCCTGATCTGTGCCCATCTGCAGCTTCAGTGCAGCCTGTTCTGTGCCCATCTGCAGCTTCAGTGCAGCCTGTTCTGTGCCCATCTGCAGCTTCAGTGCAGCCTGATCTGTGCCCATCTGCAGCTTCAGTGCAGCCTGATCTGTGCCCATCTGCAGCCTGATCTGTGCCCATCTGCAGCTTCAGTGCAGCCTGATCTGTGCCCATCTGCAGCTTCAGTGCAGCCTGATCTGTACCCATCTGCAGCTTCAGTGCAGCCTGTTCTGTGCCCATCTGCAGCTTCAGTGCAGCCTGTTCTGTGCCCATCTGCAGCTTCAGTGCAGCCTGTTCTGTGCCCATCTGCAGCTTCAGTGCAGCCTGATCTGTGCCCATCTGCAGCTTCAGTGCAGCCTGATCTGTGCCCATCTGCAGCTTCAGTGCAGCCTCATCTGTGCCCATCTGCAGCTTCAGTGCAGCCTGATCTGTGCCCATCTGCAGCTTCAGTGCAGCCTGATCTGTGCCCATCTGCAGCTTCAGTGCAGCCTGTTCTGTGCCCATCTGCAGCCTGATCTGTGCCCATCTGCAGCTTCAGTGCAGCCTGATCTGTGCCCATCTGCAGCTTCAGTGCAGCCTGATCTGTGCCCATCTGCAGCTTCAGTGCAGCCTGATCTGTGCCCATCTGCAGCTTCAGTGCAGCCTGATCTGTGCCCATCTGCAGCTTCAGTGCAGCCTGATCTGTGCCCATCTGTGCAGCCTGATCTGTGCCCATCTGCAGCTTCAGTGCAGCCTGATCTGTGCCCATCTGCAGCTTCAGTGCAGCCTGTTCTGTGCCCATCTGCAGCTTCAGTGCAGCCTGTTCTGTGCCCATCTGCAGCTTCAGTGCAGCCTGTTCTGTGCCCATCTGCAGCTTCAGTGCAGCCTGATCTGTGCCCATCTGCAGCTTCAGTGCAGCCTGATCTGTGCCCATCTGCAGCTTCAGTGCAGCCTGTTCTGTGCCCATCTGCAGCCTGATCTGTGCCCATCTGCAGCCTGATCTGTGCCCATCTGCAGCCTGATCTGCGCCCATCTGCAGCTTCAGTGCAGCCTGATCTGTGCCCATCTGCAGCCTGATCTGTGCCCATCTGCAGCCTGATCTGTGCCCATCTGCAGCCTGATCTGTGCCCATCTGCAGCCTGATCTGTGCCCATCTGCAGCCTGATCTGCGCCCATCTGCAGCTTCAGTGCAGCTTGATCTGTGCCCATCTGCAGCCTGATCTGTGCCCATCTCTCCTTGCAGGAAATCACAGAGCCGTCATCTGTTTACTCGGCTCTGAGTTGGCTCTCACACACACGCACAGTCCCGCCTTCGCCATCGGCATTGGACCAGCTCCTGTGATAGACAGAACACTGGTCCAATGCCTGTGGAAGAGGTGGGACTGTGTGTGTGTGTGAGAGCCGAGTGGAAAGGAGATGACGGCTCAGTGATTTCTGGCGGCACTCGCCCCCCTCCTTCACCCCTGAGGTACGCTGTATAACACGCACCTGCGATTTCCTCCCTATTTTCAGGGGGAAAGGTGCGTGTTATTAGCCGATAAATACTGTAAATATATATATTTACACAGTAAATACTGTGCAAACATTTTAGTCAGTTGTGAAGAAATGCTGTAAAGTAAGAATGCTTTTAAAAATATATATTTACATTTTTTTATTTTTATGAATTCTCAAAATGCAAAGAGTGTGAACAGAAGAAAAGTCTAAATTAAATCAATATTTGGCGTGACTACCCTTTGGCTTCAAACCAGCATCAATTCTTACACTTGCACACTTTGTACACATGCACAATGTCAGGAATTTTGTAAGATTAGATTCGGGTG
Organism: Lithobates sylvaticus; assembly: GCA_028564925.1. Taxonomy (NCBI): domain Eukaryota; kingdom Metazoa; phylum Chordata; class Amphibia; order Anura; family Ranidae; genus Lithobates; species Lithobates sylvaticus. The sequence goes on from CM053028.1 coordinate 537,902,698, forward strand.
TATGATTAACCAATGATACAAGCAGGCGCTAACGATCATTCATTTTATATGTAGGTTTAAACAGTCATTAACCGAAACAGCTGTGTAGAAGGCTGGGTGAGGAACAGCCAAACTCTTCTACTTCTGAAAGCATTCCTAATTTACAGAATTCTTTCATACCTGCCCAAAACTTTTGCACAATAGTGTGTGTGTATATATGTATATATATATATATATATATATATATATATATATATATATATATATATATATATATATATATAATATACACACACAGCAACTAACGGTTATTTTCATAATCAATTAGTTGGCCGATTTTTTATTTATTTTTTTTATCGGATAAAAACCTCAAAGTGTGGTGCATATCAATATTTGGTGTGACCACCTTTTGCCTTCAAACTAGTAGAAATTCTATTACGTACACTTGCACACAGTTTGTGAAGGAACTCTGCAGGTAGGTTGTTCCAAACAGCTTAAAGAACTAACTACAGATCTTCTGTGGATGTTGACTCCCTTTACATCCTTATGTCTCTTCTTGTTATCCCAGGCAGACTCCATGATGTTGAGATTAGGGCTCCGTGGGGGCCATACCATCACTTCCAGGACTCCTTGTTCTTCTTTACACTGCAGATAGTTGTTAATGACATTGGTTGTATGTTTGGGGTCGATGTCCTGCTGCAGGATAAATTTGGGGCCAATCACACGCCTCCCTGATGGTATGGCATGATGAATAAGTACAGTATCTGCCTGTATTTCTCAGCATTGAGGGCACCGTTGATCCTGGCCAAATCTCCTACTCCATTTGCAGAAACTTGCAAGGAACCTCCGCCATGCTTCACAGTTGCCTGCAGGCACTCATTATTGTACCGCTCTCCAGCCCTTCGGAGAAAAAACTGCCTCCTGCTACAGCCAAATATTTCACATTTTGACTCTTCAGTCCAGAGCACCTGCTGACATTTTTCTGCACCCCAGATCTTATGTTTTCATGCATAGTTGAGTCACTTGGCCATGTTTCCATGTCAGAGGTATGGATTTTTGGCCACAATTCCTCCATGAAGACCTTCTGGCCAGATTTCTGATGGCACTGCTGGACATCTTCCAATGTGGAAGGGAAGTAAGCATGTGTCTTTCTTCTGCTGCATTAAGTTTCGATGGCCGACCATTGCATCTACAGTCCTCAACTTTGCCAGTTTCTTTTTGCTTCTTTAACCACTTCATTACCCAGTCATTGTAATATGACGTCCACAAGGTGGATCTACCATCCTGGGTGGACATCATATGACGTCCTACCATTCCCGGCCGCCTAGGGGGCATGCGCGCGCCCGCGTCGTCGCTCGGGACCCGGTGCGCGTGCCTGGCGGCCGCAATGTCCGCCAGGCACCCGCGATTGCACGGGAAAACAGCGTGACCGTGGAGCTGTGTGTGTAAACACACAGCTCCACGTCCTGTCAGTGGAGAGGAGATCGATGGTGTGTTCCCAGTACGGTGGAACACCAATCGGTCTCCTCCCCTTGTGAGCCCCCCTCCCCCCACAGTTAGAATCACTCATATAGGGAACATATTAACCCCTGCAGCACCCCCTAGTGTTAACCCCTTCCCTGTCAGTCACATTTACACAGTAATCAATGCAATTTTATAGCAACGATCGCTGAGTAAATGTGAATGGTCCCAAAAATGTGTCAAAAGTGTCCGCTGCAATGTCGCAGTCACGGAAAAAAAAATCGCAGATCGCCGCCATTACTAGTAAAAAAAAAAAATGCAATAAATCTGTCCCCTATTTTGTAAACGCTATAACTTTTGCGCAAACCGATCTATATACGCTTATTGCGTTTTTTTTTTTTTTTTTTTACCAAAAATATGTAGAAGAATACGTATCGGCCTAAACTGAGGAAAAAAAATTGTTTTTAAAAAGAAAAAAAAAAAATGGGATATTTATTATAGCAAAAAGTAAAAAATATTGTGTTTTTTTTTTTTTTTTTTTTTTCAAAATTGTCGCTATTCTTTTGTTTATAGCGCAAAAAATAAAAACCGCAGAGGTGATCAAATACCACCAAAAGAAAGCTCTATTTGTGGGAAAAAAGGACGTCAATTTTGTTTGGGTGCAATGTCGCACGACGGCGCAATTGTCAGTTAAAGCGACGCAGTGCCAAATCGCAAAAAGTGCTCTGGTAAGGAAGGGGTAAAATCGCCAGGTGCTGAAGTGGTTAAAAGAGCTTGAACATGACATCTTGAAACCCCAGTCTGATTAAAATCTTTGCCTGGGAGAGACCTTGCTGACGCAGTACAACTACTTTGTGCCTTGTTGCTGTCCTCAGTCTTGCCATGGAGTATGACCTGTGACATGAAACTTTCTTCCACAACTTCATCTTCGTAGCAGAGTTTGGCTGTTCCTTACCCAGTTTTAGGCCTCTTACACAGCTGTTACTGTTTCAGTTAATGACCTGTGTTCCAACCTACATAAAAAAATGATGACCATTAGCACCTGCTTGCTTTATTGGTTAATCATACACCTGACTCTAATCCTCCAAAGTCCCTGACTTTGTGCAAGTCAGCAAATGTAAGAATTGATGCTGGTTTGAAGCCAAAGACACACTGAGACATTTTCTTTTTTTTTTTTTCCTACAATATTCTTTTATTGAAAATGTTTCTTTTAACATATATAGAGTAAAACGGTGTAAATGAAATTGAAGTGGGTAGGGCCCGCTTCCTTTGAAACGTGAATATATGTGTACATAGAAGAGCAGGAAAAGGGTTGTATTGTACTTTCCAACATTAAGGAATGTAGGGTCAAAAATGCCATTAACCGTCCGCTCAGGGGGGGTATCCAGAGAGGGGGGGGCGGTGTTTGGGGGAAGCATAGGCTGAGGCGAGAGGAAGGATATTGGGATAGAAAATGTAGGCCAGCTATTTCATGTCAAGGCTATAGCTGATCGATATGATTTTGTTTGTAGCTAGCCATAAAACCTGGATGGCTCTATACGGTCCAGCTAAGGGTAAAACATAATAGATGGTGTGAGGAGGTGCGATAATTAATGAAGGGATGACTGGGCAGAAGGCTAGGTGCTTGTGCTCTGGGGTCTGATAACCAGAACTGCCACTGTATTCATATGGATTTTGGCAAAGAGGTATTCCATATGAGCATGATCATTGAGTATGTCAATGGCCATACCAAGGGTGGGAGAAGAGGTCTATTTCCAGAGTCGGGCTATGGCCAGGCGAGCGGCAATGAGTATACACTGAGGCATTTTCTACTCCACAGCTTGGCCCTCTTAAGTCTGAAGGATGGTAAACTGGGCCGTTGTATGTAAAGTTTGGAGACCCCTTATTTATATCACGAGATTCTCAATTGTCTTTTGCTCAAGCCTCTTGCATCTCCAAGAAGTATAGTGACGCCCGAACTTCTAGGCATGCAACTGAAAGGACTGAAAATCAGACATGGCGGTGTACAAATGTCTCAAGCTACCCAGAGGGGAACAAGTGAAGGGAGGGATAAACACCTGTGAAAGCTTCAAATCACTCTTCTAAAGCTGCTGTGCGCTCTACATCCAGCATGGAGGAAGCATCTCTCCACTGCTTCTCCTGTTTGCAAAAATGCACATAGAACATCCATTCTGGCTGTCTGCCTACAGTTACTTTGAACACCTCCATTCATATGACCCACACCTTCTACAAGCTATCCATGTTTTGTTACGTGAGATGTAACCTCAGAGGAAGGTTCCTTCACGTGCTGTGAGTCCTTGGGCTTTCATCCTAGGGACTTCTGCATGAGGCAAATCATTGCCTTCCTGCAGCTGAGTCTGAATCACTGTTGCCAACCTACGAGATTGAAATTTACTGACACGACACCCAAAATTTACTGGCACAGCAAAAATTTTACTGGCATTTACAAAATTTCAGTTTGAAGTGCAAATTTCAGTATTTAGACTACAAACAAGTACAATATGCAATTAGAAATGTGATTTAAGGTGGATATTAAGGCAAAAAACATTTAATATTTTATTTTCGAAATAGTAAGTGAGTAGGGACAGGACAAGAAATTAGAATGGGCAGGCACACATGCATGAAATTTACTCTCACTGTGACACTGACAGCAGCACAGATGATGATGACCTCACCGACATGACACGTCCCCTTATAAGTCACAGTGACAGTCTCTCTCCATGCCAGGTGGTCCCTTCAGTCCAAACAGCACTGACAGTCCTGCTCTCGGCTTGCCTTGCTCCTGTACCACAGACCCGCACACGAGGCTTCGGCCGCTCCCCTAGACCTCCTTGCACCACATGACATGCTCAGGCAATGCCTCCACCAGACCCCCCCCCCCCCACTTGTGCCGCCCAAACACACTAGCATGCATTCGGACGGTCGTGGCTGGTGCCGAACCATACCTGTGCATGCGCAGGGCAGAGCTGAGCGTCACAACCATATTTTTTACTGGCAATCCTTTCCTTTTACTGGCATTTACTGGCAGGGAGAAAATGCCTGTTTTTTACTGACTGCCAGTAAAAATACTGGCGGTTGGCAACACTGGTCTGAATCCACATCTGGCATTCAGCATTATCATGGGACAGGTTTCTGCCCTTTACATACTGTTGCAAAGACAGTTGACCTCTCACTCGTTGACTAAGACTTTTGCACCGGAGGTCTCCCATGTAGCTCGCCCTGTCCATTCCCCAGTGACCCCTAGGGGTCTGAATCTAGTACTTTCTACGCCTATAGAAACTGCCTTATGAACCAAATTAGAGAGACCTTCCTTTCTCTACTCTCACCCACAAGGAGTTTTTCATTGTAGCCATCACCTCTGGGGGAGTGTTTCTGAGCCTTATGTCGCAAGGAACCCTTCTTGGACTTGCATAAGGTCAAGTGGTGTTAAAGACCAGGGCTTCCTTCTTGCATAAGGTATTTTTTTTTTTTTATCTTTTACCTTAAAGTGGATGTAAACCCAAAAATGTTGATGTCATAATGTAGAGAATAGGATTTCCTTTCATTTGAGCCCAGTCTTGCCAAACAGTTTTACTCTAGGCCTGAGCAATCCTCTTTTATTGTTCAGTTAGAAAGATCTTGACAAAGTGCTGAAAACTTTGTAAAAAACGCCCACTTGCTGTGAGTGACAGGTGATTTACATATCTCATGCACTAGCTTAAAAGAGGCGCATCCTGTGTAATTATAAAAAGTGAGAAATCCACCCCTCCCCCACATAACAAATCCTGTGATCTATGTATCCTCAGACACACACACTTCACTATAACAATCATCAGATCACTACATGTTCTACTCTGCCCAGCTCTGACTACATACATCTGCCCTATATTCTTCTTGCTGTTCACTTGAGAATAAATTTATTTTCACTCTAGTCTGTGGATCTGTGGTCTGTGCCTGTCTCAGGCTAGTGCATAAGATATGTAAATCACCTGTCACTCACAGCAAGGGGGCGCTTTTGACAAAGTTTTCAGCACTTTGTCAAGATCTTTCTAACTGAACAATAAAAGAGGATTGCTCAGGCCTCGAGTAAATCTGTGTGGCAAGACTGGGCTCAAATGAAAGGAAATCTTATTCTCTACATTATGACATCAACAGGACATTGTTCTTCCATCCCTTTTTTTCCTGTCTCCGGTTCATCAAAGGGAAATTTTCCCTTCATTGTCTGGATGTGTTTTGGACTGTCAGAGTCTATCTCTCCGTGACAATTTTTTCAGAAAGGCCGATTCCCTTCGATGAAGCCAGTATACTTGTTCCACCAGCTCAGGCACACCTTCATTGAAGCTTAGGGTGTCAAGGAATCAGGTTCCACCCTATCCTGTCAAGGTGCACTCTACTAGGTAGTTGCGGGCTACATGGGCTTTTCATCATCCAAAATGGGTTGCCGGATTTTGGAAAGCTGCCATCTGGTCTTCTGCTCACAAGTTCTTTTGGCTATATGTTTCAGCTTCAGCCTCAGAGGTAAACTCCTTTTTAGATAATGCTTTGAGTTGCAGGCAATTCCCAGTTTTCTGTTTGTTTTTATTGGGCCTGTTAACGTTTGCTTACTGTCTTGATCACTGCTTGGTTGGACTGTTTTTGGACATCCTGATGGTTAAAGTCTTCCTGTGGATTTTTGTACTTGCCTTAAAGCTGAACTTTACCCTCCACCAAAGCATGGGCTAATGTTTTAGCATTCTCAAAAAAGAAAACTGTCAATACGGGAACTTGAAGAGATTAAAACCTCCAGCAATTTACTGTCTAGTGATGAATGGGCCCTGAGACTATGCCCTAGCACAGTGTTTCTCAACTCCAGTCCTCAAGGCGCCCCAACAGGTCATGTTTTCAGGCTCTCCATTATTTTGCACAGGTGATTTGATCAGTTTCATTGCCTTAGTAATTACCACAGCTGTTTCATCTGAGGGAAATCCTGAAAACGTGACCTGTTGGGGTGCCTTGAGGACTGGAGTTGAGAAACACTGCCCTAGCAGAATACCCTATTCTGTCCAACTGCTGTAGCTATTACAAGGCCAAATGGTGGTGTCCCCTCCATAGATTTCTTCATAATGTAAGTTAAGTGAAAAATTGGGGCTTTAGCTGTAAGAGACCCTCGTGGGTGGGGGAAGAGGCACAAACAACTGCTGGATAAGCTAATAATTAGAGCTTCTTGGTCAACTGGTTCGCATCTATACCTGGAATATCACTTTTAAGTGCAGATGGTCCTTGGCCTCCAGACGAAGCATGAGTTAATGTTTTAGCATTCTCAAAAAATAAAACTGGCGATACAAGAACACTGTGTGAAACTGAAGCGATTTTAAACCGCCAGCAATTTACTGTCCAGTGGTGAATGTACATACAGAGCGGCAGGGTGTAAATGGCAGTTTTTCCGTTGTGTTGATTGAATTATAGTAAGTCGCGTTTCACTAGATGGCTTTAACATGACGGCAGAGACCATGGAGGGACATGGCAGTAGAGTTGAGGCTTGAGGGGAGTGCAGAGCTACTAATGGAGGCACTTAGTTCTCAGTGTCTGAGGCTTAGATGGAAGCATTTACTACCTACTCCCATAAGCGTAGTGCGAAGATCCCAGCAGGTACGACACACATTTCCATCTACACCGGCTCTGGTAGAGAAATCTTCTAACTGCTCCATTACCCGGCAGCACCTGACCCACTTACTCCCATGTCTCCAACTTTCTCTCTGCTGATTTTTTGAGGACAGCATATGCGTAAAATGCTCTCCAAGCAAAGAATGCGTCCATGGTTTAAGATGAAAGGAATATATCTTCGATGCCTCTGAAAAACAGAAACGTGAAAGCTGAACTCCCAGACACAAAAACGTTTATTTGAATATATTTCTCAATAGCCATAAAGGATTTAAAGTGATATTAAAGTTTTCGTTACTTAAAAAGACAAAAAATAATTATACTTACCTGCTCTGTGCAGCGGTTGAGTACAGAGCAGCTCCGATCTATCTCTTCTTAAATCCCTCGTGGGCACTACTGGCCCCTCCCTCCTGCCAAATGCCCCCAGAGCAAGCGGCTTGCAATGGCAGGCTCCCAAGCTGTGGCTTCCGCTCTCTCTCCTGATTGGCTCCGTGGCTGTGATTGAAGCATATACTGTAGAACACAAAGGAAAAGGATAGAGGGATAGAAAGAAGACAATCTTCTTGCTTATCCCTGCATTGACCTCTAAAGGGATGCTTCCCAGGATATGAATCTGAATACATCAGAAGCTATAAAACTTACCTTATTCCTTGCTATGGTAGGCTTCTACCATGGCTAGTGACCTGTTCCCCAAAGACTCTTCTCTAAAGCACTTCAGCTAGAGATTGTCCTTTTTGTGTGACTGTCTACAAAGCCAGCTCCATAAAGACCTGTGGGCGGCACAGTGGTGTAGCACTCTCGCCCAGCAGTAAAAAGGGTCGTTGGTTCGAATCCCAACCACGACACTACCTGCCTGGAGTTTGCATGTTCTCCCTGTGCCTGCGTGGGTTTCCTCCGGGTACTCCGGTTTCCTCCCACACTCCAAAGACATGCTGGTAGGTTAATTGGCTTCTGTCCAAAATTGGCCCTAGTATATGAATGTGAGTTAAGGGAACTTGGATTGTGGGCTCCTTGAGGGTAGGGACCGATGTGAGCGTGCGATGTATGTGTGGAGCACTGCATAAATTGACGGCGCTATATGGGTACCTTAAATAAATGGGGATAATTGTAGACACGCACCCACACTCACTCAGGTTGAACTGGATGGACTGGTGTCTTTATTCAACCTTACTAACTATGTAACTTGGTTTAACCAGTTTGGTATAGAGGAATTTGAGTGCCCTGCACAGAACCCTGACCTCAACCCTACTGAACACCTTTTGTATGAATTGGAATGCCAGTTGGGAGCCAGGTCTTCTCAACATTCTGTACCTGGCCTCATATGTGTGTTTTTTTTTTTTTTTTTTTTTGTCTGAATGGGCAAAATTTCGAACAGACGCCTTCCAATATCTTTTGGAAAGTCTTCCCAGTAGAGTAAAGGTTATTATAATCCCAAAGGGGGGGATATCCCCATTAACAGCCATGGTCTTGGAACAACGGGATGGTCAACAAACTCCTCCAGGGGTGATGCACAGTATTTTTGGTCATATAGCATATAAAACACAACTTTACAAGTTTTGAAACGTAAAAAAAAAAAACAAATGACCAATATCGATTATACCTGCTGTTTAAAATGGAGTTTAGGTCTGCTTTATCTAAAGCCCCAGAAAGAAGCAGATGTGTACGGCAGATTGCATTTACTTTTTGTTTTTAATAAAGCTCAGTAATTTCAGTCTGTATTTCAGCTCGGCGCACATGTGGAAATTCAGCCTTGTAGTCTGAGATAGGAAATATTGATTTGTACTGTGCCGTTTGGGCTATCTTAATGGAAATAAGAGCTCTCCACACCGCATGAACCTAGCACAGATGGAGTAATGTGATAGTTACTTCTTTCTCTGCATTGGAGAAAATAAACCTTTTTTTATTAAAACTGTGGTTCTTGAATTAGTGGTGTAATTTATTGCGTATCTTTATTATCCTGCTAATATATGAATGCTTGTGTTTTTAGAGTAGAACTGCTGTATTTACAGTGTGATGGCAGCAGTGTCATGGGCTGGCCTCATCATAAATAACAATATCTCTTATAGCTCTACCAACACTTTCCTGGCTTTTGATGTGATTTAATAAGTGAAGCTTGTTGGACATCCTATTACAAACCCATGCAAATTAAAATGGAGTTGACCCCCCCCCCCCCCCCCCCCCTTTCCCGGTTTGTGTCTATAACAGCCTCCACACTTCTGAGAAGGCTTTCCACAAGATTTTAGAGTGTGCCCACTCAGCCAAGATCACAATTGTGAGGTTGGGTTCGGATCTTGGATGATATGACATGGCTCACGAACAGTGTTTCAGTTCATCCCAAAGGTGTTCTGTAGAATTGAGGTATAGAGGATGAATGAGAAGGCCTGGCTCATGCGTTGGTGTTCAAAAATCATTCCAAAGTTCAGTAGTGTTAAGGCATTGAAGACCTGTATACGTATTCAAACTAAGGTCCTAACTAGACTCGGGTTGAATAATGCCGCTCGATTGAAGACCTGGCTCACAATTGGCATTCCGAGTCATCCCAAAGGTGTTCAGTAGTGTTAAGGTAATGATGATTAATACGAAGGCCTGGCTCACAAGTAGGCATTACAAGTCATCCTAAAGATGTTCAGTAGTGTTAAGGTATTGATGTTGGATGAGAACACCTGGCTCACAATTGGCATTCCAAAGGTCTTCACTGGGCCTGAGGTATTGATGTTAGATGAAAAGACATGGCTCACAATCTGGGTTCCAAGTCACCCCAAAGGTGTTCAGTAGGGTTGAGGTATTGATGTTGTATGAGCAGACTTGGTTCACAATCAGGATTCCAAGTCACCCCAAAGGTGTACAGTGAGGTTGAGGTATTGCTGTTGGAATGCCAATTGTGAGCCATGTCTTCTCATACAACAGCAATACCTCAACCCTACTGTACACCTTTGGGGTGACTTGGAATCCTGATTGTGAACCAAGTCTGCTCATACAACATCAATACCTCAACCCTACTGAACACCTTTGGGGTGACTTGGAACCCAGATTGTGAGCCATGTCTTCTCATACAACAGCAATACCTCAACCCTACTGAACACCTTTGGGGTGACTTGGAATGCCAATTGTGAGCCATGTCTTCTCATACAAGTCACCCCAAAGGTGTTCAGTAGGGTTGAGGTATTGCTGTTGTATGAGAAGACATGGCTCACAATCTGGGTTCCAAGTCATCCCAAAGGTGTTCAGTGGGGTTGAGGTATTGCTGTTGTATGAGAAGACATGGCTCACAATCTGGGTTCCAAGTCACCCCAAAGGTGTACAGTGGGGTTGAGGTATTGCTGTTGTATGAGAAGACATGGCTCACAATTGGCGTTCCAAGTCACCCCAAAGGTGTTCAGTAGGGTTGAGGTATTGCTGTTGTATGAGAAGACATGGCTCACAATTGGCGTTCCAAAGGTATTCACTGGGCCTGAGGTATTGATGTTAGATGAAAAGACTTGGCTCACAATTGGCGTTCCAAGTCACCCCAAAGGTGTTCAGTAGGGTTGAGGTATTGATGTTGTATGAGCAGACTTGGTTCACAATCGGGATTCCAAGTCACCCCAAAGGTGTACAGTTGGGTTGAGGTATTGCTGTTGTATGAGAAGACATGGCTCACAATTGGGGTTCCAAGTCATCCCAAAGGCGTTCAGTAGGGTTGAGGTGTTAGTGATGGGTCAAAAGGCCTGGCTTACATTTTGTTGATCAGTAGGGTTGATGTCAGGGCTCTGTGCAGGCAACTTTGAGTTTATTCACACCAAAATGGTAAAACCATATCTTTTATAGCTACCGTAACAGAAAAGGGTCTATCACAAAGTTTGAAGCTCACAATTGTCCAATTGTTTAAAATGACTTTGTACGCTGTAGTATTACCGGTACCCATCATTTGAATGTATTTGCGGGAGTGAAATGTATCCCTTTAGTGGCCAAAACATCCACAGATGCTCCCTGCCGATTGAGCTTTGGAGTGGTGCATGTCATTTACAGTATACATTTTATCCTATCTGGCAGCACATGGCATCTCTGTGCATGGTTCAGCACTTCCCCTATCCCCCACCACCCCTACCCTTTGAAGAATCGGAGTACTGGTGCAGACCCATTTGCTTTAAGTGAAAATAGAAAAAAATTGTTGTTGAAGCTCTCCAACCTTAGGCATCGTTTTTTTTTCTTCTTCTCCAACCTGCTGCTTGAACAACCAATGAGCATGAACACAATGATCTGGTCATCCTTGTGATTCCCACTCCCAGTAAGCACGCTCATAGGGTTAGCACTGTACAAAGCAGCAGCGGCCTAACTGGCTCACAGTGCGAAGGATTGCATGAAGCTACTTTGTAATACGTAGACAGAACCAGGTATTTATACTAGCGGTATTTAAAGTGGATGTAAACCCGAAAATTTTTTACTTTTTTTTTATTTTTTATTTTTTGTCTGGCACAATATAGAGTATGGGATTTCAGAGAAGATGTGCCCAGTCTTGCCACAAAGAGTTAATCCAGCTCTGAGCAATCCTCATATATCTTTTTTTCAGTGAAATAAAACAGACAAACTTGGAAAACTTTGTCTGTTCTTCCCCCTTGCTGTGATTGACAGGTGATTTACATATCTCGTGCACTAGCCTAAGACATGCAGAGGACACAGATTCCCCAGTCCTTTTCTCACCACTGAAGATGAATGGAGAGGAGACAACGGCTCCTCTCCATTCATAAACTGAAGCAAAGTAACACTCGGTTTACTCTGCTCAGTTATCACTGAACATAGAGAGCGATCGGTAACAAAAACTCTCTATGTCCCATTCAGAAAAGAAAGGGACCTTCCTCCGCTCTCCATCCTGACAGATTACCCCCCCCCCCCCCCCCCCCCCATAGCCTGCGGAAAAGGAGAGGAGGGAAGCCGGCTATGGGGGACGAGGGGGGGGCGGAGGAAGAGGACACAGACACAGCGGGCAGATAAGGAGGACACGGAGGGGGCCAGAGATGAAGGAGGGGTGTTGGAGGAGGAGGAAGACACGGAGGACACGGAGGGGGCCAGAGATGAAGGGGGGGTGTTGGAGGAGGAGGAGGAAGACACGGAGGACACGGAGGGGGCCAGAGATGAAGGAGGGGTGTTGGAGGAGGAGGAGGAAGACACGGAGGACACGGAGGGGGCCAGAGATGAAGGGGGGGTGTTGGAGGAGGAGGAAGACACGGAGGACAGTCGGGGATGATCGGTGCAGCGGGGGACAGCTGTGAGCACCGATCCCCCTGCATGGCTTTTCATCAGCCGCTTCTCCTCCACGTGGCTGTCAGCTGAAAAGCCATGCAGGGGGATCAGTGCTCACAGCTGTCCCTCGCTGCACCGATCATCCCCGACTGTCACGTGTATGTGTGCAGAACTGACAGGGGGCCGTGAGCGCGCTATGCTTTTGCCCAGAACGCGCTCTGCCTCTCCCTGTACGCGCTCTGGCCAAGGGGAATGTAGAGATGGGCAGTGGAGTCTGCTGATGTCACGACTCCGCCCACCGAGCGCCGCACATCATGAGACCCGCCCACTGAATCCGGAGTTTTTCGGGGCTCCAAATAGAGAAGGGGAGATATTTGAAAGGTAAGGATACATGCAGGAGGCATGTATATCCTTATAGTTCAGCACTATGCCATTACATTAGAATTGAAGAGAGTGGGTTTGCATCCACTTTAAGGTAACGCAGGCGCACTGATGCACCATTTTATCGCATGTTAAGGTGCACAGACTTAAGGAAATAAATGAGTTTTGAATGGACTGGCTGTACACCTTTTAAAGAGAACCTGTTGCCAGGTCATTCATTTCATCATCAATGTTCCCATAGGAGTATAATGTATGTGCATTTAATAAATTTTAGGCATGTTATTTACCTAATAAAAGCTTCCCTAGTGTAGACATCCAAACCCCTGAGACTGCTGCTGGGCACCACCATCTTGGGTGTAATTTACAGCAGCCCTATCAGACTCGGAGCTGTCACTGAAGTTAGCACTGCCTAGTAAAGGTACAGTTGTCTTCTAAGAATTTGATTTATATAGCGAACGAGAGCAGATAATGGATTTTGTTAGGTTCCATGACAACATGTTTTATGCCTCTGCTTTTCAGTTTGTTGACTTGTTTTTTCTTTTTTCCCCTCTAGGTGTTGGCACCCGAAACTATTACAGAAAAATCGGCTATGAGCTAGAGGGGCCATACATGGTGAAGAGATTGGACTGAGAGGGGACAGCTATGAACATCGATCTCTGCTTATGCATCTGTATCTAGATATTTGTTTTATTGTTTTGCTTTCTCAATCTTTTGCCTTTTTCTATGAGGACAGAGCCGTGTATCTTATTTATATTCAAATAAACGCACAACTGGTCAATGTTGCTTGTTATTTTTGACTTGCTATCAATTTATGTAATTTCTTATGTTCTGATTGACTTGTACGGATAGAAGAATTCCTTGAAACTATTGTCGGTAGTGAATTACAGATGTTACAACTGTGTGCTACTGCGAGGGGCCTGAAGTTGGCCTGATATTGTAAGTTCTTGGTGCTCAGCCTGTGGTACTTTGACACTCATGGTGGCCATAGATCAGGGGTCTCAAACTGGCGGCCCTCCAGCTGTTGCAAAACTACAAGTCCCATGAATCATTGCAAGGCTGACAGTTACAAGCATGATTCCCACAGGCAGAGAGAGGCATGATGGGACTTGTAGTTTTGCAACAGCTGGAGGGCCGCCAGTTTGAGACCCCTGCCATAGATGGATTGAAATTTGGCTGGGTCAGGGTACGGCTGAATTTCCCACCCATGGGTGGCCAGTGGAGTTGAACTATCAATCGACTTCTGTTCAACAATCCTGTTGGATAAAAGCTGCTTGATCAGACGGTGCATCCAATGGCTGCAGCTCTGATCTGTGTTTTGTAACTGCGGGGGAGTCTCCAACAATTGCACAGTGGGGAGGATTCCCCATCCACCTCAAATGTGTGTATGGGGGAATAGGGTCAGTTCTTTCAGTTCAGCTCGTTGGCAGGATGAAAAAAATCGAACAGTGTATGGCCACCCGAGGGGGCCCTCAGATCCCAGCATGGGTCAGTACCAGTGTTGGTCATCTTACTTTAAAATAGTAATTAGTTAAGTTACAAATTACTTCTCCCAAAAAGTAATTGCGTTAGTAACTCAGTTACTACATTGGAAAAGTAATTAGTTACGCAGCAAAGTAACTGGCTTTTTTTTTTAAATATTCTATACGTGTAACTAAGGGGCGGGTCTAGTATTACTGTAACCAAGGGGCGCATTTATTATTATTGTTATATATCGTGTAACCAAGGGGCTGCTCTATTATTACTCTAACCAAGGGGCAGATCTGTTATAGCTTGTAAGCAAGTGGCGGGTCTATTATTATTATATCGTGTAAGATGGCTACAGAAGAGGGCGAATGTTAAATTAATAGGCAGAGCTCGATATATAACGATAATAATAAATGCGCCCCTTGGTTACAGTAATACTAGACCCGCCCCTTACTTACACGATAGACGGCCCTTGCAGAGTAGCACGAGCATCAGGAGCGTGCGGCATCGCCTCGTACAATTACATGTTAACTGCACGGTGTACAGTTCACTCAAAGCTGTTTAGGGTCGGCAATTTTCGGAAGCTCCGTAGTCCTTCGTACTGCGCAAGCCCTGCGCCTGCGCAGTACAGGGGGTCCTTATCCGGCGGGGGAACTTTTTTCGGCAGGACACCGGAATTACACTACTGTCATCTAGTGGCGGTAGATGTAATTGGGGTAACTAAGCCAAAGTAATGGGAACTGAGTTACCATGAGGGGAAAAGTAATCAGTTAGATTACTCGTTACCCTCTAAAGTAACTGCGTTAGGTAACTCAGTTTATTTTAACTCAGTTACTTACATCACTGGTCAGTACGAAAATAATGGGGTTGTCAGAAACCATGAAATCAGGCCGAGACAGAAGTACAGTTAAAATCACACTTGTTTAATAATAAAAGTAAAAAGAACAAACGTAGTCAAAACATAGCCAAAGTTCAGTAACCGGAACGGATAGCCAGCCAAGCCAGAAGTCAGGGATCAATGTAGTGGAACAGCAAGCAGGATCTGGAGCCAGAAGGGATGTCCGCAAAGCAAAGGGGTGAACAGGATCGCAGGAGCTTGTTTCTGTGATGTTGACCAAGGCGAAAGCAGGGTTCCTCTGGACTGAACGGCTTAAGTAGGCAGGACTGACGAGCAGGATATCATCAGCAGCTGAGTAAATATGGAGAGAGATGGGAGCTGGCAATTAGCTGACAGCTGAGCGGCCAGTTTAGAGATGAGGGCTGAGCCCAGCCCTGACAGGGGTGGTGTCTATAGGATTTCATCTGCCCCGATCTCACAGCCCTCATGTCCCCTCAACAGACATCCCCTTCCCCCAGCCACCTTAATCACCCCATGACAGACTCCCACCAGCTGCCTCACATGCCCTTTGACAGAGATTCCTCAAACCCCCTCCCAAAGTCGCCTCACACCACCCCTGACATTTCCTGTCCCAAACCCCCATCCGACGGACTTCTCCCCACTACTTCATGCCTCCTTACTGAAAGACATTCCTCTAAGGCTCTTTCACCTCCCCCCCCACCGCCACTAAAAGGCTAACGGACACCCCCCTCCACACCTCACACACCGCATTTTGATACCCTTCATACTCCTATACTGCATACATTGCCACCACCATACTCTCTGCACTCCTCTCCTGCCCACACTGCCTGTTATCATACCCTCTACACTCCTCTCCTGCACATACTGCCCACCTTCATACCCTGCGCGCTCCTGTCCTGCTTTCATACCCTCCGCACTTCTTTCTTGTACGTACTGCCTGCCATCATACCATCTGCACTTCCTTCCTGCCCACACTGCCTGTTATCATACCCTCTGCACTCCTCTCCTGCACATACTGCCCACCTTCATACCCTGCGCACTCCTGTCCTGCTTTCATACCCTCCGCACTTCTTTCTTGTATGTACTGCCTGCCATCATACCATCTGCACTTCCTTCCTGCCCACACTGCCTGTTATACCCTCTGCACTCCTCTCCTGCACATACTGCCCACCTTCATACCCTGCGCACTCCTGTCCTGCTTTCATACCCTCCGCACTTCTTTCTTGTATGTACTGCCTGCCATCATACCATCTGCACTTCCTTCCTGCACATACTACCAGCCATACCTGGATCAAGTCTTGTGGCAATGGAATACAATAGCGGCCTCATCCAGCACCAGTTTGTTTCCAGAAGACGTCCCCATGTTGAGGTTAGGAGAAGGAAGAGTTCAAAACATCGGAAGCCTTTTAATGGTTTTACTGAAACGCCTTTCATCACATATTTACATCCTTACAATCATTCCAATGGTGACAGCTAATTCCTTTAGTTGCAAACCGATAACAAGAACATGAGGGATGAGAGCCAAGTCAAGGAGCAGCCTATACCTGAAGGGTTTTGCCAGACTCCTGAGTCCCATGCAACGTGGGATTGTGGTAGTCCTGCATCTCCTCTTCCCTGCTTACCCTGCAAGGGGAAGCTGCCAGAAGCTAAAGCCTTCAAAGCTTGGTTCTTGCAATGCAGACTCCCACCAAACTATTTACACAAATGCCGCGTACACACGATCGGAATTCTCGTCGGAAAAAACTCTGACGGTTTTTCAGACGGAATTCCGCTCAAGCTGTGTTGCCTACACACGATCACACCAAATTCCGACGGTCAGTAACACAGCGGCATAAAACACGTTCGACAGCACTATAAAAGGGAAGTTTAATGCTTCTGAGCATGCGTCGAATTGTTTCCGAGCATGCGTCAGAATTTTGCGTGTCGGAATTGCATACACACGATCGGAAAATCCGATAGAAAGGTTTTCCGTCGGAAAAATTGAGAACAGGTTCTCAATCCAAAGTCCGTCGGAAATTCCGACAGAAAAAGACCGTTGGGCATACACGCGGTCGGAAAATCCGATGAAAAGCTCCCATCGGACTGTTTCCATCGGAAATTCCGACCGTGTGTACGCCGCAAAAGCCTTTTTTCCAAGATGCCCTACGCTGGGAGGGACATTACCTATCTGTGATCATACCCCTATCACTACTCAAGAGCCTCTTGTGCAGTACTTCACAAAGTACCACACTTCCGGGTTGTCCGGAAAGTAAACAATGTGGCATGCATGCCAAGATGCCACTTTGACTGCCAGGACGGAGCAGCCGCCACATACAGCGGCGGTTTTAGTTGGTGGGGCAACCACCACACATAAGCAGCGGTACATGCCAATATAGAGCATATCGATTTTTGGTATGGAAGACTGGCTATCACTGCCGCTAGGAGAAGAGGAGCCATGACATCACGTGACCGCCAGAAGACAATCCCCACCCGTAAAAAGTATGGGGAAGAAATTGAAATAATCAAGAAAAATTTAGGCTAGTGAAGGTTTAACCACTTCAATACCAGACACTTAGACACCTTCCCGCCCCAAGCCAATTTTCAGCTTTCAGCGCTGTCGCAATTTGAATGACAATTGCGCGGTCATACTACACTGTACCCAAACAAATTTTTTATCATTTTGTTCCAACAAATAGAGCTTTCTTTTGGTGGTATTTGATCACCTCTGTGATTTTTATTTTTTGCGCAACAAACAAAAAAAAAGACCGAAAATTTTGCAAAAAAACAAGTTTTTCTTTGTCACTGTTAATTTTTTTGTAAATAAGTGCGTTTTCTTCTTCAATGACGGGCACTGATATGGCTGCACTGATGGGCACTGATAAGGCGGCACTGATGGGCACCAATGAGGTGGCACTGATGGGCACTGATAGGTGGCACTGGTATGCGGCACTGATGGGCACTCATAGGCGGCACTGATGGGTACTTATGGGTGGCACTGATGCACACATAGGGGGCACTGATAGGTGGGCATGGATGGGCACTGATAGGTGGGCATGGATGGGCACTGATAGGTGGCACTAATGGACGCTGATGGGTGGCATTAATGACACTGATGGGTGGCATTGCTGGGCATCCGTGTTTTAAAACCTAAATATGATGTGCCAATCAGTTCCCATCTGTGGGCACTGATTGGCATATTTTGTGCATTTTTTTTTTTAACATGTGGATGGCCATGGGGGATGTACCTGGCCATCCACATGCTGGGGGCTTCCCTGGTGGTCCTGGGGGCTTCCCTGGTGGTCTAGTGTGGGCATCTGAGGGGGGGCTGCGCTGATAAACAATCAGCGCATACCCCTCCTGTCAGGAGAGCTGCCGATCGGCTCTCCTATAATCGCGTCTGTCAGACGCGATTGAGGAAAAGCCGATCAACGGCTCTTCTTGTGTACATCGTGATCAGCCGTGATTGGACACGGCTGATCACGTGGTAAAGAGCCTCCGCCGGAGGCTCTTTACCGAGATCAGTGTAGTGGTGTGTCAGAGTGACACACCGCTCCACCAATCGCTGCGATGCGCGCCCCCACGGGCGCGCGGCGGCTGTTATCCTGAAGGACGTCACATGACGCCCAGTCAGGATAATGAAACCACTTCCCGGACATCAATCTGCTATTGACCGGGCGGGAAGTGGATAAAAAAAAGAAATGGAGATGTGCTTTCTCACCTCAATAGGCAGAATTATCAATGGCAGCAGAAGTAGCCATGATATCTCTGGCCTGTGGGGCAACATCTACCAACAGACCCTACTGGAAAGGACGTTCTTTTCTCCTGCATTATATAAATAATTACATTCAGGAATTCTTGTTTCAAGGCACCGACAGTCTTCTAGCTCAGATACTCACAGAGTAATAATCGGTATATTTATCATAATGAAGGATACTGATACAGATTGTGGTCACCACCGGAACGTCTTGGAATTCAGGAATTAGCTTTAACGATTAAGTAACGATTAGCTTCGATCCATGCATTTCTCAGGAAGCCATCTCTTACATTGCACACTCTGATCTGTCTTTAATAACCTAATTTTAGATCTATGTAAACAAAACCCAGTGATCGTGTACTTGTTTGTTCCAGGCTAATCAATAGCTCTTATAAGCAGCCAAGGGTTGGTGACATTAATGGTGACTGTAGCTTCAGCTCATCATTCTTTCACCATAAAACTCATCCAAAGTCATCCAGTTGAGCATTGTTTGTCATGTCCTGCCATGTTGTAGTACCAGGGGCGGACTGACAACTCATGGGGCCCCTGGGCAACAGGAGATTATGGGGCCCCTGGTCAATAGGAGAAGATTATGGGGCCCTCGGGCATTAGGAGATTATGGGGCCCCCCAGGCAATAGGAGATTATGGGGCCCCCCAGGCAATAGGAGATTATGGGGCCCCCCAGGCAATAGGAGATTATGGGGCCCCCAGGCAATAGATTATGGGGACACACACACACACACACACACACACACACACACACACACACACACACACACACACTGAAAAGGTACTGGAGAAGCGGGACAGCTATAATCTTGGGATTTTTTTTTAAAAAAAACACAGATTTTTACATACTGTCCCTGGTTTTATTGAGGCAACCCTGATGGGGCCCCTTAGTGGCATGGGGCCCTTGGGCAGTGCCCGAATGGTCAGTCCGCCCCTGTGTAGTACCATTTTTATGAGTCTGTTGCATACCCGTTTGTCACAATTGCTGTCACCAACCGGAAATCTGCAGCTTTAGATCTTTGGATCAGAAGCATAAAAGTAAAGGTGTAAAGTACAAAATCTTACTTGTCATAGATCAGCATAGAGCAGAGTGAGGATATCCTGGTGCTCCACCACTGCTCAATCAAAGGCCGGGGGGGGGGGGGGATCCTGGACCAAGCTGCACTGGTCAGCTGCAATGTTGCCTGCAGGGAGGTCTTGGGTCAGGGGGCCAGGACTTGACTGCGCTATCTGGTAGGGTTGCCAGGACCACAAGACCGACAAGGCCAATCAACCACCCCAAACTCGCTCATCCATGTCTTTTTGGACCTTATGGAGTATATAGATATATATACAGTGGTTGTAAAAAGTCTATACCCCCCCCTGTTAAAATGACAGGTTTCTGTGATGTAAAAAAAATGAGACAAAGATAAATAATTTCAGAACTTTTTGCACCTTTAATGTGACCTATAAACCGTACAACTTAGTTGAACGACAAACTGAAATCTTTTAAGTGCAGGAAAGTAATAATAAAAAAAACTAAAATAATATGGTTGCATAAGTTTGCACACCCTTAACTGCTTGCCGACCAGCCGCTGTCATTTTACTGCGGCAGGTCGGCACGACCCCGCGAACCGTCTGAGCTATACGTCAGCTAGTGGGATCGGGATAGCAGGCACTTGTGCGCCGCTGCACAGAGGGGGTGCCGATGCTCACAAATCCCTGTTCTGTTCTGTGAGGCGTGACAGATTGTGAGTTCCTATTAGCTAGGAACCACTAGGATCCGTCAAAAAAAATAATAATAAAAATGCTATAAATCTATCCCCTATTTTGTAGACACTATAACTTTTGCGCAAACCAATTAATGTACGCTTATTGCGATTTTTTTTTTTTTTACCAAAAATATGTAGTAGAATACATATTGGCCTAAACTGAGAAAAAAATATATATAAAAAAAAAAAAAATGGGGATATTTATTATAGCAAAGAGTAAAAAATGTTGTGTTTTTTTCAAAATTGTCGCTCTTTTTTTGTTTATAGAGCAAAAAATAAAAACCTGCAGAGATGATCAAATACCACCAAAAGAAAGCTCTATTTGTGGGTAAAAAAGGACGTCAATTTTTTTTTTTGCACGACCGCGCAATTGTCAATTAAAGCGACGCAGTGCCGAATCGAAAAAAATGGCCTGGTCATTCAGCATCCAAATCTTCCGGGGCTGAAGTGATTAAACTAATACTTTGTTGAAGCACCTTTTGATTTTATTACAGCACTCAGTCTTTTTGGTTATGAGTAGGGTTGAACGAACCCGAACTGTAAAGTTCAGGTCCGTACCGGACTTTAGGGTGTTCGGGTCCCGGACCTGAACCCGAACAATTGACTGTATGTTCGGGTTCGGGTCCGGTGTTCGGGGATTTAATGTTGCTTTTTAAAATGTCTTTTAAAAGCACTCGCGGCTATATGAATTGATATTCATATAGCCGCGAGTGCTTTTAATACAGAGAACAGTCATTGAAGTCATTTATTTTTAAAAAGTTAGTCATAAAAAGTGTTTGGGGACCCGGGTCCTGCCCCAGGGGACATGTATCAATGCAAAAAAAACTTTTAAAAACGGCCGTTTTTTTCGGGAGCAGTGATTTTAATAATGATTAAAGTGAAACAATAAAAGTGTAATATTCCTTTAAATTTCGTACCTGGGGGGTGTCTATAGTATGCCTGTAAAGGGGCGCATGTTTCCTGTGCTTAGAACTGTCTCTGCAAAAAGTGTCATTTTTGCAGGAAAGAAAGCTATTTAAAATCACTCGCGGCTAATGAATTGCCGGCTCCCGTAATACAGAGAACAGTCATTCATTGAAAGTCATTCATTAAAAAAAAGTAATTGATAAAAAAAACAAAAAAATAAAAAAGCGTAGGGGTCCTTGACTTGGAAATTTTAACAGGGATGTGTAGACTTTTTATATGTATATATATATATATATATATATAAAGAACAAGAGGGATTTCTGCACAAACATTTTTTAATTAAAAATGTAAAACATCAAAAATATACAGGCAGTGATAGTTACTACACTTGGTCTTAGCCAAAAGGCCGACGAGAAGCGATGGCAGTCATGATGGTTAACGGTTTCGGAATAGTACAGATCACGTCCTTCTTCAAAACTTCATGCCTATGAATGATCACATCCATGATACAATTTATATAGAGAGAGCTCCTGTGCACTCTATTAAACAATCAACCAGCCTGTCTGGAATCAATTAATTAAACACTGGATCACAGTTAACAGAAACCTTCTGGTGAACTACATAACATAATATGATATAACATGAAATGATCCCAGAACAAAAGTGTGCAACAATATTCCCACACTTTACAGATTGTGTCAATCGATCGGGAATCCTATAGGAAACTAAAACTTTTTTGGAAAATAATGAAAAATGGGCATTGTTGACCCTCTTTTTCACTTACAGTAGCTGCGCACCTAGTACTTGGGTGGGTCTGTTTCGGCAGACCTCCCAGAGAACGTGGTCCATCTGGTTTCTTGCCAGATGGACCAGTGAAGTACCCCAGTCTCCGTCTGGAGCCTAACGCCCTGGGGGATCAGGGCATAGGGTCCTTTTTCTTCGGAGGAGGACTGTGTGTACACTCTGTGCACGTTTTGTGTCTCACTTTTTGGTGTGCACTTTTTTTTTTTTGCACCGGGTGGAGTCACACACTAAAAAAAAAGGGTCCAAATTTGCCTTCTCTGATTCCTCCATCCCCCCCTCCCTCATCAACATCTTATTAAATTATAAATTAAACCTTTACATTATCATTACATACCTCATTGTGGGCCCAATGACATCATCACTGGGTCTCTGTGCTTACCTATGCAATGCAGGCAGACCATGGCTGGTTGGAGGGGCCGGCAGGGTGCTGTATGTATTTGCCGGCGTATAACACGCACCTCAAGATTAGGAGGGAATTTTAAGGAAAAAAACTTTTAGGAGGGAAGTTTAAGGAAAAAAACTTACATTTAAATGGCCATCGATGCAGCCTTATCAGTGTCATTGCAGCCTTGTCAGCGCCCATCTGCATCCTTGTCAGCGCCCATCTGCAGCCTTGTCAGCACCCATCGGCAGCCTTGTCAGCGCCCATCTGCAGCCTTGTCAGCGCCCATCTGCATCCTTGTCAGCGCCCCATCTGCAGCCTTGTCAGCGCCCATCTGCAGCCTTGTCAGCTCCCATCTGCATCCTTGTCAGCGCCCATCTGTAGCCTTGTCAGCTCCCATCTGCATCCTTGTCAGCGCCCATCGGCAGCCTTGTCAGCGCCCATCTGCATCCTTGTCAGCGCCCATCGGCAGCCTTGTCAGCGCCCATCTGCAGCCTTGTCAGCGCCCATCTGCAGCCTTGTCAGCGCCCATCTGCATCCTTGTCAGCGCCCATCTGCATCCTTGTCAGCGCCCATCTGCAGCCTTGTCAGCTCCCATCTGCAGCCTTGTCAGCGCCCATCGGCAGCCTTGTCAGCGCCCATCTGCAGCCTTGTCAGCGCCCATCGGCAGCCTTGTCAGCGCCCATCTGCATCCTTGTCAGCGCCCATCTGCAGCCTTGTCAGCGCCCATCTGCAGCCTTGTCAGCTCCCATCTGCATCCTTGTCAGCGCCCTCTGCAGCCTTGTCAGCTCCCATCTGCATCCTTGTCAGCGCCCATCTGTAGCCTTGTCAGCTCCCATCTGCATCCTTGTCAGCGCCCATCTGTAGCCTTGTCAGCGCCCATCTGCAGCCTTGTCAGCGCCCATCTGCAGCCTTGTCAGCGCCCATCTGCAGCCTTGTCAGCGCCCATCGGCAGCCTTGTCAGCGCCCATCTGCATCCTTGTCAGCGCCCATCTGCAGCCTTGTCAGCGCCCATCTGCATCCTTGTCAGCTCCCATCTGCAGCCTTGTCAGCTCCCATCTGCATCCTTGTCAGCTCCCATCTGCAGCCTTGTCAGCTCCCATCTGCAGCCTTGTCAGCTCCCATCTGCATCCTTGTCAGCGCCCATCGGCAGCCTTGTCAGCGCCCATCTGCAGCCTTGTCAGCGCCCATCTGCAGCCTTGTCAGCGCCCATCTGCAGCCTTGTCAGCGCCTATCTGCATCCTTGTCAGCGCCCATCTGCAACCTTGTCATTGCAGCCTTGCCCCAGTGTCATTTACGTTTAAAAATGGCGCTGCCGAGATACTGAGCCGGATGTCCTGTGTATCTCGGCGGCGCTCAATAGCTTTCGGCCGTTCTCGCCGACTTTCGGCCACTTTCGGCCGTTCTCGCCGGCTTTCGGCCGTTCTCAGCAGCTCTCGGCTGTTCTCAGCTGCTCTCGCCGGCTCAGGCGGGACTGTAAGAGCCGGCAAGGGCGGCTGAAAGCGTCCGAAAGCCTGCGAGAACAGCCGAGAGCTGCCGAAAGCCAGCGAGAACGGCCAAAAGCGTCCGAAAGGCGGGCGAGAGTGGCCGAAAGCCGTGAGAAAGGCCGGGAGACTGACAATCGGTGGGGGATCACACGCACCCACGATTTCCCCCTGATTTTAAGGGGAAAAAAAGTGCGTGTTATACGCTGATAAATACGGTAGCTTCCTGCCTCAGATCTCAGAGCCCTCAGCTCTGATGCAAGTAGTGGGAGGAGTTTTGCAAATGTCAGAATGCCTTGATAGGTGGGTGTCAGTGTGAAGGAGTAGGCATTCCATTTGCTGGAGGCTGGAGGTCAGCTTTAATATTTAAGATAGAGATAGATACAGAAGATAGATAAAATAGAGTTAAATATAGTAATGGAAATATAGAAATAGATATAATTTATTTCCCCTTTTATGTTCTTGTATTCTTGGAAGATGGAGGAAATCTTCGAGTTCCCCCCCACCCATGAGCGACTGAGCGTCTCCCCGCCGTCCGTTCAGGAACATTGACCTGTTGATGAGACATATTAGCAGAGCGGAGAAGGTAGCACAGTGTACAAAAGCCTCCTATTGGCTTAATGATGAATGATGCGAGCGGCATACATTAGAGCAATGCAGAGAGTGAAGAGCGGTGACGGATTACGGGGACGCGGCAGGAGGAGGGAATTACCTTCATTAAGCACAATACTCCGGTGCCCGCTCTACGATGATGAACCAAAGGAGGGAAATTAAAGGAGGCGAGAACCAGACAGGAAGATACATGACTTCCATCGCGACGGCGAAATATGTTTGATGAAACACTCGATGAGATCGTTTATAAGGGAGCAGTAACGTCATACGGCCGGTATGGCATAGGCCTTGTTATATTGCACAGCAGAGAAAAATTAATCGGAGTATTTTAATTTTGCCCAAATTTTTGACAAATTCTTGTTTTGAGTCAAATTTTGCAAAATTGGCTGGATACTTTGCAAAATATATATTTTTTTTTATTAATGTAATATATTGCAGCTAACCAGTCGTAAAGGTGGCCATAGATTAATAATTTTTTTTCGATCAGCCAGCAGTAATAAAATTCCTGCCCTAGAGTGGCAATGCCCATCAATGGAGGAGCTGGGTTGGCACCACCAGCTCCTGATTTGGGTTACAAACACACACTCACCAATATTATGCTTCTGGTCCCTTCCCTTTCTGAATGAAGGGCTAATACCAGTAGGTAAACACATATATATCGATATATAAGTGAAATAGTGCAAAGGTCAAATATACAAAAATGACACAAATGGAAATGTGAAAAAGTCCAATGGATGTAAAAGTCTTTGAGAAGGGCCGTATGCGTCAACCACCAAATGATAATAAATCAAAGATGGAATAAGCTGGCACTGTCCGGCATGGGAAGCATCAAGGGAGGTACATCTTCAACCAAAAAGGGAAGTATATCTACTCTTACCGGAACAGGTGGACTCGAATGTCAGCGACAAAGGCAAGGGTGCCGAAATCGTCGGATCAACGGAACTCCAGGGGACACAGAGCCTCCAAGCACGACCCCAGGGGTGTTATGGGTAACCACCCAACCAAAACCTCAGATGGAAGGAACACCAGGGCTGGACCTTAGGTGTGGAAAGACCGGCTGGACCACAAGGGAACTCTCTTTTAGGTGGTTATGGACTAAGACTGGGGTGCCATTAAAGTTCATGTTCGTGTAAAGGCAGGTGTCCCAATACTTTTGGTAATATAGTGTGTCTGTAATTACCCCGTAACATAGGCTTTCCTACATCTTCCAGTTTCGGTGATAGAAATAATAAAGCCAATATAATATTTTTATGCTGGAATCATTACATCTGCGGAAAAGAATATTTATTATACTCATTACCCTCTCCAGCGATAATATTGGGCTCAGATCCATATTTAATATTCAGGTTAACAAGCATTGACATCTTGTGATAGGGAGTAAGAAATATGTGAGCCTCGCCATTGATTCTTTGTGATATTAAACAGAGCCATTACATTGCCGAGTAATAACTAATAAGAATTATTTATCTGTACCCTGGAAAGGGATTTCCCCGAGAATAATGAGAATAGATCTCAACTCTCCATCGGCACCTCTGACCCTGCCCTAGATAGAGCCAATACGTCAGCTCGCTGGCATCTGGGGATCGGGATATTTAAAATAGTTCCTGGATTTGACATTAGGTAGGCAAGGTCCATTAAGTCCTGGGGAAAATTTAGGATACACAGCTTAATATAGGATATAAATGTCAGAGCAAGATGCCTACAAACTTAACCCGTTCAGCTCTCCCCCTTCAGGGGCGGATCCAGAGTCTAGTGTCGGGAGGGGCACTGGCAGAAATTTTTTTTTGAACTCACCCTACCCTCATACAGAATCAGTGGGAGCCCTGAGTGGGTCACTTGCCTGCCGATTGGCCTGTTCGGCCGCTCACCCGCCTGCACGCTGACTGATCCCCCATCCCCACTAACTGATCTGCCGGCTCACCCGCCGCCCCCGCTAACTGATCCGCGGCTCACCCACTGTCTCCCGCTAACTGATCTGCCAGCTCACCCACCGGCGCCGCTAACTGATCTGCCAACTCACCCGCCGGCCCCGCTAACTGATCCATCAGCTCACCCGCCGGTCCCGCTAACTGATCCACCAGCTCACTAGCCGGCCCCACTAACTGATCCGCCAGCTCACCCGCCGGCCCCGCTAACTGATCCGCCAGCTCACCCGCCGGCCCCGCTAACTGATCCGCCAGCTCACCCGCCAGCCCCGCTAACTGATCCGCCAGCTCACCCGCCGGCCCCGCTAACTGATCCGCCAGCTCACCCGCCGGCGCCGCTAACTGATCCGCCAACTCACCCGCCGGCCCCGCTAACTGATCCACCAGCTCACCCGCCGGCTCCGCTAACTGATCTGCCAGCTCACCCACCGGCCCCGCTAACTGATCCGCCAGCTCACCCACCGGCCCCGCTAACTGATCCACCAGCTCACCCGCCGGCTCCGCTAACTGATCTGCCAGCTCACCCACCGGCCCCGCTAACTGATCCGCCAGCTCACCTGCCGGTCCCGCTAACTGATCCACCAGCTCACCCGCCGGCCCCGCTAACTGATCTGCCAGCTCACCCGCCGGCCCCGCTAACTGATCTGCCAGCTCACCCACCGGCCCCCGCTAACTGATCCGCCAGCTCACCTGCCGGTCCCGCTAACTGATCCGCCAGCTCACCCGCCGGTCCGCCGTAATTTTGTTTAATTCCCTCATCCCCGCGGCGGCCCCGCTTTAAACTGATCCACGTCCAGCTCATGGGGCCCGTAGGGACCAGTGAGTCTGCTCCGCTACTCGTGATAAGGTTCTGGCACCATTTGGTCAAGGTTTAGATCAGAGTCCAGACAGAAAAGCGTGGTAGGAGGTGCCGGGGTCTCCCGAAGGCAATGTTCCAGGCAGTAAGGGGATTGAAACTTTACCTCTCCTGTGGACCAGTTGATGGTAGGATCGTGGGCCTGCAGCCAGGGAATACCCAGGATCACGGGAAACAGGGGAGATGAGATCACATCCAGGGTTAACAGTTCTTTATGATGAGGTGAGGCGATGGTGAGCAGGGGAAGGGTTTCCTGAGTAACTTGGCCTGACCTAATGCGAGAGCCGTCAGCGAGAAACACAGATAGTCCGTGGGCCTTTTTCTGGAGGGGGATGTTGTGCAGGCTGGCAAAGGTGGCATCGATGAAGCAGGTACAGGCTCCTGAGTCAAGGATAGCGCTGGTGTGAACCGTCCTTCCCAGGAACTGAAACGACAGAAAGAGAGCGATGTGGGTGGCATGGACCGGCAAAGGTACAGGACTGGTTGAGACAGAGGAGAGGCACTTACGTGTCTTCACCGGGCATCTGCTCACGAAGTGCCCAGAGCCACCGCAGTACAGGCATAAGTTCAACTGCCGGCGTCGGACACGTTCCTCCGGGGACAGGGTAGGTCGCATAAGGCCCAGTTGCATGGGTTCACCAACATCGGGAGTGGGATGACTAGGGCCTACCGGGTGGTTAGGTAGGTAGCGGGTGGCAGGTAGTGGAGCTCTTGCAGTCATCCAAGCTGGCCGATGAACTTGAGCAGACCTCTCCAATCTGCGTTCCCGAAGCCGACGGTCGATCTGGATGCTCAGGGTAATTAAGTCCTCCAGGGTATCCGGGGTACCCACCCGAGCGAGCTCGTCCTTTAGTCCATTGGAGAGGCCCATGCGGAATTGGTGCCTTAGTGCAGCATCATTCCACTGGGTATCTGCGCTCCAGCGTCTGAAGTCCGTTACATAGTCCTCGGCCGATCTGCGGCCCTGCTGGAGCGCATACAAGGCAGATTCAGCTGTAGTGGTCAACTGGGGGTCCTCGTACAGTTGTGCCATGGCTTCAAAGAAGGACGAGAGGGACTGGGCCAGTATGCTCCCTCCCTCCAGCAGTCGGTGTGCCCAGATCTGGGGTTCGCCCTGAAGCAATGAGACCACGAACCCCACCTTGGTAGCTTCAAGGGAAAAAGTTCTCGGCTGTAGGGCAAAGTAAAGTTGGCAGGCATTGCGGAAGACCCGGAACTTGGAACGGTCCCCTGCGAATCTATCTGGGATGGGCACCCTTGGTTCAGGCGGTAACATTACCACTGCTGGCGGAGTGGCAGGCTGTGCAGGAGACTGAGGCGGTGCAGGAGCCGCAGCGTTGGCAGCGCTAGTGCCAGCAAGTTGCTGTACTTGTCCCTCCAGTCTTGTGTACCCATCTTGGAGGGATTGTACCGCCTGGGTGAGGGCTGCGAGGTGTGAGCAGATGTCCTTCATGGGAGAGGCTTCTCCCGCAAGCTCAGTCATGGCTGTCCGTACTGTTAGGTACCTGGGTGGAGAGCCTGACTTTGCTGGGAGGAGGCCTCTCTTACGGCTCTGGTTCAGGGGCCACTGGAATGGGAACAGTGGACCCGAGAGCGCAGCGGGGTAGGAGTGCCTGGGCTGGATGCAGTAGCAGGTGCTGAGGGTAGGCAGAAGTCCTCTGGTAGCAGGAACAGCGGAACCTGGTAGGTAGGTGCCCAGCACCCGGATGCAGGGTGGTCCCCAGATGGCAGCAGCAGCTCTGGAAGCACACAGCATGTGTGGAATCAGGCAGAGAGTCGTCAGGCAGGCCGGGTCTGGTACACGGGGCAGGCAGATGAGAGGGAGCAGGCAGAAGCAGGGTCAACAAGCCAGGATCAGCGTTCAGATGTCAGTAAGAGCAGAGTCAGACGAGCCGGGATCAGGATTGGAGAAGGCAGCAGAGTCGGGAAGCCGGGTCAGTAGATCAGGGATACACAGATTACAGAGCAGGTTAAAGGCAGGGTACAGCTGCAGACGGACAGCACCGCTCAGGTGCAACTGCCATTTCTTAAAAGGGGCCACTGGCGCCAAACAGCGCCAGCGCGCTCACGTGTGCGCCCGCGCTTGCCGCGTGCGCGTGCCCGCCTGTGCCTCCTGCCGGCGCGCACACCCGCGCTGATGCCTGGGTCTCCCCGCGGCGCCTGTGCGCATGCGCACATGCCGATTAGTCCGCGCTGTGCGGGCAAAGCCCTGACAGGAGCCCTGAGTGGGTCACTTGCCTGCCGATTGGCCTGTTCGGCCGCTCACCCGCCTGCACGTTGACTGATTCACCCGCCGGCCCGCTGACTGATCCGCCACCCCACTAACTGATCCGCCGGCTCACTGCTGGAGCGCATACAAGGCAGATTCAGCTGTAGTGGTCAACTGGGGGTCCTCGTACAGTTGTGCCATGGCTTCAAAGAAGGACGAGAGGGACTGGCCAGTATGCTCCCTCCCTCCAGCAGTCGGTGTGCCCAGATCTGGGGTTCTGAAGCAATGAGACCACGAACCCCACCTTGGTAGCTTCAAGGGAAAAAGTTCTCGGCTGTAGGGCAAAGTAAAGTTGGCAGGCATTGCGGAAGACCCGGAACTTGGAACGGTCCCCTGCGAATCTATCTGGGATGGGCACCCTTGGTTCAGGCGGTAACATTACCACTGCTGGCGGAGTGGCAGCCCGCTGCAGGACTGATCCGCCGGCTCACCCCACCCGGCCCCCCACCGGCCCCGCTAACTGATCTGCCAGCTCACCCGCCGGCCCTGCTAACTGATCCACCAGCTCACCCGCCGGCCCCGCTAACTGATCCGCCAGCTCACCCGCCAGCCCCGCTAACTGATCCGCCGGCTCACCCACCGGCCCCGCTAACTGATCCGCCAGCTCACCTGCCGGTCCCGCTAACTGATCCACCAGCTCACCCGCCGGCTCCGCTAACTGATCTGCCAGCTCACCCACCGGCCCCGCTAACTGATCCGCCAGCTCACCTGCCGGTCCCGCTAACTGATCCACCAGCTCACCCGCCGGCCCCGCTAACTGATCCGCCAGCTCACCTGCCGGTCCCGCTAACTGATCCACCAGCTCACCCGCCGGCCCCGCTAACTGATCCGCCAGCTCACCCGCCAGCCCCGCTAACTGATCTGCCAGCTCACCCGCCGGCCCCGCTAACTGATCTGCCGGCCCCGCTGACTGATCCGTTACTTTGTATCTCTCTATCTCCTGTCTTATCAATGTTTATAAACAATGTTACTTTGTAACTCTCTGTCTCCCATCTGATCAATGTTTATATACATTGTTTTTTTTTGTATCTATCTATCTCCTGCCTGATAAATGTTTTAAAACAATGTTTCTTTGTATCTCTCTATCTCCTGTCCATTCAATGTTTATAATGGTGTTCTTTGGGTGATGTGATGTGTTGGGTTTGCGCCAGACATAGCGTTTTCTCTGATGGTCGAAAAGTTAAATTTTAGTCTCATCAGACCAGAGCAACTTCCTCCATACATTTTGGGAGTCTCCCACATGCCTTTTCACAAACTCAAACGTGCCATTTTGTTTTTTGCCGAAAGTAATGGCTTTCTTCTGGCCGCTCTGCCATAAAGAGCCCAACTCTATGGAGCGTACGGCTTATTGTCGTCCTATGTACAGATACTCCAGTCTCTGCTGAGGAACTCTGCAGCTCCTCCAGGGTTACCTTAGGTCTCTGTGCTGCCTCTCTGATTAATGCCCTCCTTGCCCTGTCCGTGAGTTTTGGTGTTCGGCCGTCTCTTGGCAGGTTTGCTGTTGTGCCATGTTCTTTCCATTTGGTTATGATAGATTTGATGGTGCTCCTAGGGATCATCAAAGATTTGGATATTTTTTTTATAACCTAACCTGACTTGTACTTCTCAACAACATTGTCCCTTACTTGTTTGGAGAGTTCCTTGGTCTTCATGGCAGTGTTTGGTTAGTGGTGCCTCTTGTTGCAGCCTCTGGGGCCTTTCAAAAAGGTGTGTATATGTAATGACAGATCATGTGACACTTAGATTGCACACAGGTGGACATCATTTCACTAATTATGTGACTTCTGAAGGTAATTGGTTGCACCAGAGCTTTTTATGGGCTTCATAACAAAGGGGGTGAATACATACGCACATGAAAATTATCAGTTTTTTATTTCTGAAAAACAGTTTTATGTATATATTTTTCTAATTTTACTTCACCAACTTAGACTAATTGTGTTCTGAAAAATTCATATTAAAAATGCCTTTAGTTCAATGTTTTTTTAATATGAATTTTTCAGAACACAATTAGTCTAAGTTGGTGAAGTAAAATTAGAAAAAATATATACATAAAACTGTTTTTCAGAAATAAAAAACTGATAATTTTCATGTGCGTATGTATTCACCCCCTTTGTTATGAAGCCCATAAAAAGCTCTGGTGCAACCAATTACCTTCAGAAGTCACATAAAAATTAAAGATCTATATAGAGGAATCAGGACCTTCTTCCTCCTGCTGGTGACCCCTCTAGTGATACATCCTAGAATTCTATTCACGTTTCTCACTGCCTGACCACAATGTTTGCTCATTTTGCAATGATCTTAAATAAGCACCCCCAAATCTTTTTCTTCTGTAGTGCTAGCACTGTACCCCCAAAATTGTACTCTCTCAGGGGATTGTTTTTCTCTAGGTGCATTATTTTACATTTAGTCTCCACTGCTTTGACCAATCTTCCAGCAATGCCAAATCATGTTCCATGTTACATACACCTCCAGAAGATAAAAAGCATATAGCTATATAAATGATTTAAATGATTTAAAAACTGTACCACCATGAAGTCTTGATAAGAAGGGGTTAACTGCTCTCGGGAGGTTTGCTGGTCACTTATGGAAAAGGGTCATACTGAGATGTATGGAAGGCGCTCTGGCCCCGATCGGAGGAAGTGGGATGATAGAAAGCCTCTTCCTGCCGACACACAATCAAACACTGCAGACCTGAAGGGGAGCGGGGGGGGGGGGGGGTGTGGTTGTAACTGGCCTCAATGATCCACAGACACAGCGTCAAGCGTGGGGAGCGTGATGTATCTGTCATCATTGGGGAATGAAGCTGGGAAAGCCAAGTGTGAACAATGGAGCCAGGCGTGCGTGATGACGTCAGTGCTGCTCCGAAAGCCGGAACCCTGTTGGTAGTGGTGGACCGCAAGCTAGAGGGGGTGCTTGACCTAGGAATAACGGGGCACCTACTTTCCCTTCAACAACAACTAATGAGACTAATGATATACCGTCGGCCGATAAGAATTTTTTATTTCAGTCTCCAAAGGGAGCTTCACAAAAAAAAGAAAGTTAGACGAGGTAGATGAGGAGGGAGACAGTCCACAATTAAACAAAAAAAAAGAACGAACTCCAAATAGAAGACAGTACTATCAAGATTTACCATTTGTCATCACACATCCTCACAGCGGCTGAACTCTTTTTATTGAAAGAGGGTCTCAGTTTTTCTCCTTCCATAGGGCCCAACAAATTTGGTTTGTTCAAAGATCTCAATAAATGTATCCATTCCCTCACATTGAAACGATATTACGCTAAAGGCCCGTACACACGATCGTACTTTTTGACAACCAACATGCAAATTAGCTGGTTTGGACCAACATCCGACCGTGTGTACGCTCCATCGGACCAACTTTTTCCAGGTTTCATCAGACTTTTGTTGGCTGTGCGAACGGACCAACTTTCTGCCCACAAAAGTCAGATGGACCAAAGTCCGACCGTGTGTACACAAAACCAACGGACTTTTGTCCAAAGTGCAAACACGCATGCTCAGAACCAATGCAAAAGATCAGACAACAATATAGAAGTTGACCAAAGGTGGTGCTGGAGTATTCGAACGTTCTCTTTTGAAGTGTCGTCAGTACGTTTAAACGTCACTATGTTTGTGTTGGTTGCCTAAAAAGTCCGACCGTGTGTATGCAATACCAACTTGGGGCCAACGCCCTTTGGACAAAAATCCACGGGAAAGTTGGTCCACGGTCCGATCATGTGTATGAGGCTTTAGAATGACACTTTGAGTTAGTGTGTTGAGATATTACCATTGGAGGAAAGTAACAACTCAACCTGAATCCAATCCCAGGATGATATTCTGCACATTCTGGAGGACTTGTGGGAGGAAGGCAACATAGTGAGCCATACACAGAAACCTTTTCTGTACCCTGAGATTCGACACACCACGTTCAAACCCCCATCCACATTTAACCCCACACAATCTAAAGGTCCACACATAGAGACATTCTATCAGGCAGTGTATAGGGATTTTGTGCAATTGTGCAATACTTTGGGTAGACAGAGCTCTGCCAATCTAAGTGCACCTGAGCACTTAGCCCTTAAAGATCTTACCCGAAATAAAGACATAATTGTCAAGCAGGCGGACAAAGGTGGTAGTCTAGTGGTTCAAAATAAATCAGACTACCTCAGGAAGACCCATCGACTTTTGGCGGATAACAATACGTATTTGAAACTTCCCTCTGATCCCCTCCCTTGTTATCAGTCGGAACTTGTTACGCTAGTTGAAGCAGCTTGGGAAAAGGGGAATCGTAATAAAAAAGAGAAACGTTTTCTGTTACCGGCCATTTGTAGTACCCCTTACTTTTATCACCTCCCTAAGGTGCATAAAGCTTTAGTGGATCCCCCTGGTAGACCAATTGTGGCCTGCACAAATAGTTTCACCCGTGGCTAATCAGTCTATATAGACTTTCTGCTTCAGCCCATGGTCTGTCAACTTTCATCTTACATTAAGGATTCCAGTCACGTCATCAAAGTTTTAAACGAATACTCTTGGCAGGAGGGCTGTCTGTGGGCTTCTTTGGATGTCGCCTCATTATATACGTCTATACCTCACGAGGTCGGACTTGCCGCCGTCCAATATTTCCTTACAAAGAATGCAGAGATGAATTCCATACAATCTAAGTTTGTTCTAGATAGTATAGAGTCTTGTTTACCACACAACACTATTTTACTTTTTTGGACCAATTTTACTTCCAACGGAAAGGGACGGCCATGGGAGCTAATTTTGCCCCAGTTTATGCCAACCTCGCCATGGGTTACTGGAAGGAGGGTCATGTCTGGGCCAACAATCCCTATTTGGAGCACATTGTCTTCTACGGACGATACATTTATGATGTCCTGCTCATTTGGAGTGGTGGCCCAGACCTGTTCTCCTTTGTCGCCTATTGCAATACTAACGCACTGGGACTATCCTTTACACATGCGTTAGACCCCATGGAGTTGGTGTTTCTGGATTTGGTTTTATCTCATGACCAACATAACATCATCACTTGTAATCATACCACATCCACCAGTGGAAACTCCTATTTACATCCTATTTACGATAGTTGCCACCACCCAACCTGGAAAAACAACATCCCAAATGGGCAGTTTCATAGACTAAGGAGAAACTGAACAAGAGTGGAAGATTACAACTTGCAAGGCGAACATAGGCTTAAAAAGTTTGTAGAAAAGGGCTTTCCCACACTAGTAAGCCACCAAAAAATAAAAACAAAGACAATCATACTAAAGATATGGCAAACACGGTTAGATTTGTTTCTGCATTCAATACTAAATTTAGGACCATTTCAAAAATTATCCAGAAACATTATAACATTCTAAAGCTGGATCAACGTTTGGCCCCTTGTCTACCTCCTAAACCACAAATTACTTTTAGAAAAGCATGCACCTTAAAAAACATTATTGCCCCAAGCAAGTTAGAAAAACCCAATAATAGACCCTTTTCTGACATCAGGACATATTTTGACAGTAGAACAGGTATTTTTCAATGCCGGAAAAGAGGCTGCCCCACATGTCAATCCATTACTCATGGTTGTTACAAGATTGTTACGAGCAAAAGTACCTCTTTCCAAATCAGGCAGTTTATCACTGTTCAACAAAATTTGTTGTTTATGTCCTGCGGTGTCCATGCAATTTAATATATGGCGGTCGTACGATGCGTACTCTTCATACGAGAGTGGGTGAACACCGTAGATTCATTAAAAGGGGCTCGACAAACATTTCCTCCAGGCACATAATAAAGATTTTCGATGCCTGAAAGTTTTGGCAATTGAGAGTATCCCCAAGGGCACTCTAACTGAGAAAGAAAGGTTTTCTCTCCTTTGCAGGAGAGAAACCTTTTGGATCTATCTCTTGGGCTCTCTTACACCGGGGGGCCTTAACGAGGAACTCGATATTCACAGTGTTATGTAATCCCCCTAAGGTTCTTACGTTCCTACCCACTAAGTTAATGATTAATACAGCAAACATTTGATTATCTACACGCATAGTTACAATGGTTCCTTAGATCTAACATCACACCTCCAACTGTACATGCAACAACTCTCTGGCATTTATTACAATTAAGAATACTTTGTAAATCACACTTATGTTCATTTTACTATATATTTATTATTAGTATATTATCCAGCGCTGCACTCTTTTATTTAACCATGTATTAAAATTGTCACCCTATTTCTTTTTTCTTCCTTTTTTTCTTCTTTCTTTTTTTTTCTACTGTGGATGCTAACATATCATGATATGTAATGTGTTTTTACATAATATTTTTTCAAAACCATCTGTGATTGATTATATATATATATATATATATATATATATATATATATATATATATATATATATATATATATTTTAGATGTGTGTTCCTTGGTGTTTCATATGCATATGCATCATGGGAGCATTGCCGGCGCACATGTATCCGTGCGTGTCCGTGGGCGCTTTTGTGTGCTCTCATGCGCACTGTGTATACTGTGCTGTCCCTCCGAATCTATGGATGTTCATGTATAGGTCTAATGTTAAAATTAGTAACAATGGTTTTTAAACTTCATCTTCACACCTACCGTTTTTTTATTTTTTATTTTTTATTTATACAATAATTCTCACAATTGTAATTTAGTTATTAGTATTAGACAAAGCGCAGGCGCGTGAAACATGTCAGCTACGGCAACCTTCTAGCTTGCGGTCCACCACTACCAACAGGGTTCCGGCTTTCGGAGCAGCGGACCCTTACTCCCATGAGCCGGCGGAGGAAGAGGGCATCGTGCTGGATGGTGGGTGGGGGTGCTGGGCTGTTCAGAGAAGGGACTGAAGT
Organism: Lithobates sylvaticus; assembly: GCA_028564925.1. NCBI lineage: Eukaryota > Metazoa > Chordata > Amphibia > Anura > Ranidae > Lithobates > Lithobates sylvaticus. The sequence goes on from CM053028.1 coordinate 537,939,257, forward strand.
TACTGCCCAAACCCTCCCCTTGGAGAGAGCGCAGCCCCTCTAGTTCCCCAGCAGTGCTTCCACCATTGCGGAGGAAACACTAAAACTGATGGCATGGTGGAATCAGCTGCATTTAAAGGGATGTTATCACGGCAGTGTTTCTTATGAGGAAGCGGAGCTGTGCTCTCTCCAAGGTGCTGTCCTGAAAGGCGAAGGTATGTGGTTCTCCCTAAAAATACATAGCAGACCCTTTATGGCAGTCTAGTATGGATGTCAAGGGGTGGGCAGAAGGGACAGCTGCCCCTGGCAAAGTGAACTCATGTTCACAGGGGGCGCTGCATGGTGAGTTCCAATCCCTGTAGGATTTGAAGTCTGTGATTTTCAGGGAGTACTGGGGACAAAATGGGGGGTGGGGGGGTGGGGCTGGATTTGTGGTAGGAGGTTTTTACAAAGGCATTTGACAGGCGGTGACATGTGCTGGGAGGGCAAGTGTGCAGATCAGTGTTGGATTTTTATTTTTATTTTTTTGTGACATGAGTTTTTTTTTGCTGAGACATGATGCTCACACTTTACAGAGGCATGGGCGTCCGCAGAACTTTTTTCAGGGGGGGCATCATTTTAGGGTCACCCATGCACCGCCCCTTTTCGACAATGTCATTATCATGGTCATAGTCTGCAGACGTATTACAATCCCTAGGATAAGTAATGGATAATGACCAACAGGTCCTCTTACAAGACCCAGCGAAACTACAGCAGTAATCACTCCGGTTGGACGACCGTTCACTCTGGATTCCCCGGGGGCGACACTGTTCAGCAGTGTAGCATGTCTGTACCCTGGTAGTGGCTCAGTCTTTCTCTCTCTGGTGGTGCTGGGCAGAGTGTCTCTCTCTGGTGGCACTAAACAGCATGGCTCTCTTGTGGCGCTGGGCAGCGTGGCTCTCTCTCTGGCTTCTGCCCAGCACACTCCTCGTTCTTTGTTCTGTAGAACTCTCTCCATCAGCTTTTTTCCAGGCTGCAGTCTCTCAATCTCTCTCTTGATCGAGCTGTAGCCTTCTCCCTGTGGAAAATGGGGCTGCCAATCTTTTGGGACTACATGTCCCATGAAGCTTGCCTCTCCTAGTCGCCTTTGATTGGCCCTCAATTATGGCCAATAGGGAAGGAACGGAGCGGGCAGGAAGCTGGGCAAGGAACCTGGTGAGAGCCGCCGTGTCTTCTCCCTGACAGGAGAATGGGTGGGGCGAGTGGGGGAAACCTCTGATAGTTCTCTGTTCTCTGCTGGACTGAGCAGGGAAAAGAGCCCAAAGTCACACTACACTGATGGGGGGCTTGACAGCACCTTAATGGTGTCACCCCACTGGCCGATGGCACCTGGGTGCAGGACTTCGATAGAGACGCAACTGTGCTGAATTTAAGATCTGATCCCTGATTCCAGGGGGGGGGGGCACTTGACCCCCCTTGCCCCTACCTGCGGACGCCTATGTACAGAGGGTGGGGGGCGCACTTTGTACTTTTCACCATGAGCGCTTCGTGACCTTGTCCTGGCACTGCAGGGGGGGAACCACACGCTGGTATGAATTTTAAGGGGGAACACCACGCAAAACAAGAAAAAAAAGTGAGGACCCCCCAGGGCCGGGACAAAGGGTGGTCAGGGCACTGTGGTATCATGTGAGGTGGGGGGGACCACATGGAGGTTGGGGGGGCAGATTTGTTTTGCGAGGGGGGATTTGGGGGTGCCAGGGGATAAGAATTGTTCAAGTAGGGGAAATTTGGAGAGGTGTGCTAGGGGTATTTATTTCAGGGGATTCGTGTTGGGAGGGGGGATGGAGGAAGAAGATTTGTGCTAGGTGGGTGTTTTTTTTGGTGGGGGTTGTGTTAGAAAAGGTAATATAGTGGGGGAGATGGGATTTGTGCTAGGAGGGGAATTTTTTGTGCTAGCAGGGATGATTGGGGGTATTTGTGCTAAGAGGGGATTTGGAGTGGGGGGGGGAGAGGATTTGTACTCAGAGGGGAAATTTGAGGGGTAGAGGACAGTGGCGGCTGCTGGGGATATTTTTGGGGTGGCGACAAATAATTCCCCCCACCTGGGCTGCCGGTGGAGCGGCACTAGCACAACTGCCCCCCCCCCTCACGCGGTGCGGCACGGCACTAACACAGTAGCAAACTCCCCCACCCACTCACCACCCGCTGTCCTTACCTTGGATGCAGGCAGTGAGAGCAGCGGTCGGAGTTGATGCGGCCATCTTCCATCCCTGTCCTTAAGCGTGGTGGGCTCAGGGATAGCTGCTCCGGTGTCCTCTCCTCTGAGCTTCCATGGTGCGTCTCCTCTCTGCTCCTCCCAACGCTAGACTTCCAATAGGATCGCTGACGTTTTGGCCAATCGGGAAATGGTTTCATACCTGCTTCCCGATTGGAGGAGGATCAGTGTTGCAACAGCGAATATGGGTGGGCTGCGGTCACATCCTCTGCGCCCCAAGCCCACCCTATTTCAAAGCCTATTAGAGCCTCTGGCGGCTAATCAGATGCTTAAAAAAAAAACTGCCACTTTAATTCATGCTCATGAATAGGGGGCTGCCGCGGCGGCTGTTGATAGATTCATGCAATGCATGAATATATCCACTGCATATAGGGGGTGGCGAGGTGAGCAGGGGCGGCGCCCGCACGCCCCCTAATGGACGGGCCACTACTGGTAGAGGATTTGTATTAAGAGTGGGGGGGGGATTTATGCTGGGGGCATATGGGTTATGAGAGGATTTGAGCTGGAGGGGCTTGGGGAGCAAATATTTGTGCCGGGAAGGGGATTCCAGCAGGGGCAGATTGTTTTTGGGAGGAGGGGGAATTTATGCTTAGGGGTGAGCAATCAGATTAGTGCTCGATTTTTTTTTGGGGGGGGGGGGTTTGGTGACACATTATGCTCATACATCTTGGGGGGGGGGGCAATTTGGCATGGTCGCCCTGGGCTCTAGGTGACCTTGTGTCGGCACTGGGTTCCCCTCGATATCCTTACAAGACCTGTATCTGAGCATGCAGCCTGGCAAACTAGGAAGGGGGGGGGGGGGGATGAGTGAGTAGCCACTCCAAGCCACATGACAATCAATATAGTTGGCTGTTTTAACCCTGTAAATGCCGCACCACCCCGCTGCAACCATGTGCATTACACACAATTGTAGAGCAGCTGCAGCGCAACCTTATACACTTTAACTGGTCACAACATGCTGATTGATTTTTTATTGCGGCCATGGCATGTGTATGTGGCATCTGAACAGCGCCATGCCTGGAGGTTTCCCCAGCACATTTGCACATGGGGCAGTTGTTCTAGTGCCGCTACACCATGCAGGTGCAAAGATGGCTATTAAGGCAGGCTCTAAATTTTGCCATGAAATCTCCTGCATGTGGGACTGTGTAGCTGTGCTGAAAGGCTCTGCTAGGACCCAAAGGCCCTGCGCATGTGAAAAAATGGCGGCACTGGACCGGGTTGGGGCGGAGCCCAAAAATTGCGACCAAAGCTCCTTTTTAAAGAAGTGAAGTAACTTGGTGTTACGCTGCAAAGGAATTTATTATTCTATTCCCTTAGGAGCGAAAGAGACAGATTTTCTTAGAACAATTGCGTACAAGTGGGAGCATATTGGCAGCCGGAGAGACGACAGGTGCCCCCTGCCTGTGGCAAGACACGTTTGGCAGGGTACCGGCAGATGACAGCCCGGCACAGTAAATATGGTGCTGAGAGCCCTCAGGAAGCCTGGAAGACAAGAATCTCATTGTGTCACTTGTGATCGGAAACTAAAATGTATTGCGGCGCTGGCTCTTCTTTATTTCCTCTTATTTCTATGAAATACTTTACCAATTAGGGCTCCTTCCTACGTGGAGCAGAACTTGGCGCCCCTCTTAAAAGCCATTTAAGGTGGTAAGTCACCTCCCCACCATCTTTTTTAACCCCGTAAATGCTGCACCAATACATTGCTCATGTGTATTTCTTCTAGATCTGTGCAGTAATCAAGTTTGAAACTTTCCTGAAAGGACCGGTCTCTCTCCTTGTGCAGGGTAAGTAGTCTTAACTTTGCCCTCTTCTGTAGTGGGGTGGAACCTGTTGGTTATGTACAAGCTATGTACAGCACAGTGGTGATGTCACTGCTACTTTTACAAAGTGGTGCAGCACCCTCCTAGAGTAGGGTTGTTTGTTAGGTAAATTTAGTTAGCTCCTGAGTAATCAGCGGAGTTGATTATTCAGGCTTGCTCAGTGTCTCACAGGCTGCTGCTCTGATTACTTTCCTCTGTACTCTAGACAATTCTATAATCATAACGGGTGAAGAACAGAGTGAATTAAATGGAGCTAACACCGCGCTAAACCCTAAAAAAATATTGAATGTATGTCATATAGACAAATTGGAGTATGTCATATAGACAGAATGAAAAATAAAAAAAATGGAATAGAGCAGCAGCTAAAAAAATGTGAGATATGCACATTAACAGAACAATAATAAGCAAAAAGCCACGCTATATGAATTCATAAACTTAAGTGAACATAAGTGACTGTGAAATCACAAAAAATAACAAATGGCCATACCAAAATACCATAAACGACAAAAATGCCCTAAGTGTATGACTGTGCGTGACACATTAAGTATTAAACCATATTGGTACAATAAACCATAAAATCCTCGTGCAATAAAAGTCCAAAATCTGTGGCAACAGTGAGTGTCCAAAGTGATGAAAGTTATATATCAGTGTGATGTCCAGCTAGTGCAACCAAACTTGAAATAGATTCCACCAATACATGTGATCCACCACCACTCTACCATTGAGCTTACCGGAGGCAAGCTTAAACCAAGCCTGTATGAAGATGGTACTGGATGTACACTGGACCGTAGGACCTCACCACATGATCCGGATTTCACCAGGTATGGATGGCCTCGAGATGAAACTTAGGGTAAAAATTCTTATCGGACCTGGTCTGTATATGGGACTCCTCCAGGAATGCAGACCCGAAACCCAACAGCATCGGCATGAAATCATAAAAGAAGAAGGGATGCTCCCATAGTGTAAAACCGATGGTTTATTAAAAGAAAAGATAAAATATCTACTTACACAAATATATGTGCCTAAGACAGAGAATCGAATAAAAAACGCCGGCCGGCTTGCAAGAAACACCCGTTCACAACGCGGAACGCGATGACGTCAGTGCGTCAGCCTCCCTACGTCCGTTTCGTCTATTGACGTCTTCTGGGGAACGGGCGACGCACTGAATAATCGCAACTTTATAGAGACATTGACAGACACGCCCTGGTGTGAATCCTCAATGGCGGATCTTATATATCACAAAACAATCTAGGCTCTTAGTAGGACAAAAATGTCCACCATACCTGTCATACCTTGAAAAATCAATTAAAATGAAGCAAGATATGTATGGAAAGATATACATGAAATTAGTGGACCACTCCAAACGGAAACTACGTTGGAACAAAGGGGTAAATCAACCCAGAAAGTCCCAAACTCAGAGATTGGAATTGGCTCCATCTTGTGGACAAATGATAAATTAAAAATAAAAAATAAAAAATAAAATTCTTATCCACTATAAATAGACTATCTCCAAAGGGCAAGGACCCGCATTGAAAATCGGACCCACAATGCAGGTATAACCATTATACCCGGCCGAAAATTAAAGCAACCTATGGAAAGGTAGCAGAAACATGATGTAACATACGGCTAAATAGGTAAAAGGTGAATAATTTGGATTTTAATAGGGCTTATAAATTATAATTACCCATGAAAATGTAGGCAAAAGAAAAATTTAAAAAAATTTAGATTCGCCATTATGGACTCACCCCTTACATCGAAACATAACATATCCATTTGATTTAAGTGGTCACAAATCAAATCTGTAGTGAGAATCAAAAATTGTTCCTGGACATATTAACATTTGCTTAAGGTGATGAGAAGAGGTTGGAACTTCATTAGGAATTATCAATAAATGCGTTAACGTCTATCTCAACGTTTAACCCAAAGGGGGTGTAACTCTTGATTTTATATATCCAGGACATCTCCAATCTGGAGATGCCACGAACAAGGGAACCCCCTCTCCATTGGGGAACATATTTATCTATCCCTAAGAAGATTGTCTTGGATGGATCTTTTTTATGAACTTCCAAATAGTGCCTGGACACTGGATGCTTAGGAAACCCACCCAAGATGTTGGTAACGTGTTCGTTCAGTCTGACCTTCAGTGGGCGCTTGGTCCTGCCCACATACTGAAGGCCACAGGGGCACTGAAGCAGGTAGACAACCCCTTCAGTCGAACAGGTTATAAAGGGCTTGATCTCAAACTCAGTTCTGGTGCTAGTGGAGATAAATCTATGTGTCCTCCTATGGGTGCACCCACTAAGCGAGCAGATCCTACACCGCCTGCATTGGTAAAAACCTGTCAAGTTATCAAAAAAGATGGTTCTGGCTACTGGTGGATCTAGAACATTAGGGGATATTCTAGCCTTAAGCGAGGGCACCCCTCTGAAAACAATCTGGGGTTTGGATGGCAAAACTCCGCTAAGAGATGGGTCACTAGTAAGGACGTGCCAATATTTTTTGATCATTTTCCCTACATTTCTATGTTGAATAGAATAAGAAGTAATAAATGGAACCATGCCTTGATCTCTACTCTTAGGGGGCTTCTCTTTGAGTAGATCGGCTCTATTGATTTCAGACACTTCACTGAGCACAGCCTCTAGTGAGGTAGGTGTATAACCTTTTTCAAGGAAGCGTTCAGTGAGGATATTGGCTTGAGTGGAAAGTTCAACTGGATCAGAACAATTCCTCCTCAACCGCAAATATTGGCTCTTAGGTACTGATTTGAGCCACGCTTCATGATGACAGCTACCAATAGGAATGTACGCATTCCGATCAGTTCCCTTAAAGTGGGTCGCAGTGGTGAAAACTCCATTATCAACCCCTATTCTAAGGTCCAGAAAGTTGATTGACACCTGGCTGGCTTCATAGTTTAGTACAATGCCCCTCTGGTTATTGTTTAATTCAGTGAGGAAAAGATCCAAATCAGCCTTGTCGCCATCCCATAGGAGGAGGATATCGTCTATGTACCTTGCCCATAGGACCACTTGGGGTCTCTGATGGGCATAGACGACATCCTCCTCCCACAGGGCCATGAAAAGATTGGCCAAGCTGGGGGCATATTTGGCCCCCATGGCGACTCCCCTGTCTTGTCTGAAGAAATTTCCTCCAAACCAGAAGTAACTACTAGATGCGGCAAATCTCAACAGCTGCATAATGAAAAAAATCTGTTCGTCAAATAAACCAGAGTCTCGCCTGAGAAAGTATTCAACTGCCAAAAACCCCAAATGGTGCGGAATGACCGTATATAAAGAAGTGACGTCAGCCGTCACTAGCCAAACGCCAGATGGGGGAGTGATCGAACCTATTAAATTGATAACAGAACGGGAATCCTTGATATAGGATGGCATATTCTTAACTAAAGGTTGGAGAAAGTAATCAATATACCTGCCCACCCGGGACGTAACCGAATCAATGCCACTGACTATAGGGCGTCCCGGGGGGCAGGTAGGGTGCTTATGAATCTTGGGCAGGTAGTAGATGGTGGGCGTACGTGGCGCTTTCGGGATCAAATAAAGCGCCTCCTTCTTGTTAAGAATGCCAGCTACCACCCCGCCCTCAACCAAAGATTTTAACTCAGATACATATTGTGACCTAGGATCTGATCTAAGTGGTGTATATGTATCGGAATCCCCCAATATTCTATACATTTCCTTGAGGTAATCTTCTTTATTTAAGATAATGATGCCCCCCCCCCCCCCTTGTCAGCGGGTCTAATTATTAAATCCTTGTTTTGACACAAAGAGTTTATGCCATTGACAATCTCTCTTTCAGTCTTGACTCTCTTATTGGGTATGACCTCAAGTTCAGCCAACACCAAATCCCTAAAGACCTTAATAGCTGGTGCCAAGGCACCAGGTGGATTGAATAGGGAAGCATTAGATAGTCCTGAGTGACTGAATCCATTCGATCCACTGCTATTAGTGCTAATGGGATTGGAAGCCATATGTCGCTTAATACTGATTTTGCGTGCAAATTTATGGACATCCATGTAGGTTTGAAATTTATCAAGCCCACGTGGAGGTGCGAATTTCAGGCCCTTACTGAGAACTAGTTTCTCTGAATCATTCAAAACAACTGAACTTAAATTGAAAATGCCATCATCTAGATGGACCTTTTTCTTTTTAGCTCTACATTTCCTCCCCCCTCTGGTTCCTCTTTTTGGTCTATGGGCCTTTTTGTGCCCTGATTGGGTCTGAGAAAACCCCAATGTTGATTGGGTACCCCAGAACCCAAAGGTTGAGTGGAGCCAGATGCCCTTCTATCATCTATATCATCGTATTCATTAGAGGGTCCTTCTAAATCTTGGAGAGGATAGAAATTGTTTTGAGTGTGTAGGTTGTATCTACCATCATTATTGGTACCATAACCACCTGTGGTGTCAAAATGGTGATAAGCCCCAGGGGACTGTTTGTATTGGTCCATCCTGAAATCTGGGTTTGGGCCGTAACCCCCAAACATGTTGGTCCCATATGGGGTTACAAAATTAGGTGGATAGGAACCTGAAGGGTAGTACCCAGGTTGTCCGAATGGTCCAATGTTGGGTGGTGGGGGAAAAGCATAACCACCTCCATTGTTGTTGTTACCTCGACCACCCCTATGGCCCCTAGTATTGATACTAGATCCGCGGGGCCGCCGCGAAGATGGAGGGAATTGGTGAGGTGGAAACATATTTCTACCGCGATTCCCTGATCTGTTGGGAGATTGGTAGGTACCATGTCTATTCTGATGTGGGGGGCCTGCGGGATTAGCCGCAAGTCTCACAGATTTTTTGGGTGTTGGATTGGAAGTGGTGGGGACCAGATTACCATTAGCCCTCCCCTCATCCATGTTCACATTCCCATTATCAGCCACCTCATTGAGTAACTTCTTTTGCCACTCAAAAACCACGTTGCCCTGGTAATCACTGAGGTCCCTGTTGAATTTCTTCTTTTTCTTTAGTTTCTGTTCCCTATCTTCTTTTTCTAATACTTTAAGAAGTGTTGTAGACCGATCCTTATACTTACCAGTTTCTTTGAGGGGACTAAGCTTTTCTTTGATACTCTTAATCTCCCCATCTAATCTAGTGAGTTTGGACCTTTTCCTTTCAACAAGGAATTGGAGAAAATTTAACCCAGCTGTATTAAAATACTTGAACCATTCTTCAAGTTCAACATCCCCTTTTTGTGGGCTGATCTCCCATCTAAGGCTCCTGGGTACCATGTTATTTCTAACATACGTTTCAAGATAGGCTATATCCCATTGAGTGTGCATTTCTGAAATGGTAAGGTTTTTTAACCTCATGAAGAGCCCACTTAGGTCGGGCATCATTATCTTAAATAAAGAAGATTACCTCAAGGAAATGTATAGAATATTGGGGGATTCCGATACATATACACCACTTAGATCAGATCTTAGGTCACAATATGTATCTGAGTTAAAATCTTTGGTTGAGGGCGGGGTGGTAGCTGGCATTCTTAACAAGAAGGAGGCGCTTTATTTGATCCCGAAAGCGCCACGTACGCCCACCATCTACTACCTGCCCAAGATTCATAAACACCCTACCTGCCCCCCGGGACGCCCTATAGTCAGTGGCATTGATTCGGTTACGTCCCGGGTGGGCAGGTATATTGATTACTTTCTCCAACCTTTAGTTAAGAATATGCCATCCTATATCAAGGATTCCCGTTCTGTTATCAATTTAATAGGTTCGATCACTCCCCCATCTGGCGTTTGGCTAGTGACGGCTGACGTCACTTCTTTATATACGGTCATTCTGCACCATTTGGGTTTTTTGGCAGTTGAATACTTTCTCAGGCGAGACTCTGGTTTATTTGACGAACAGATTTTTTTTATTATGCAGCTGTTGAGATTTGCCGCATCTAGTAGTTACTTCTGGTTTGGAGGAAATTTCTTCAGACAAGACAGGGGAGTCGCCATGGGGGCCAAATATGCCCCCAGCTTGGCCAATCTTTTCATGGCCCTGTGGGAGGAGGATGTCGTCTATGCCCATCAGAGACCCCAAGTGGTCCTATGGGCAAGGTACATAGACGATATCCTCCTCCTATGGGATGGCGACAAGGCTGATTTGGATCTTTTCCTCACTGAATTAAACAATAACCAGAGGGGCATTGTACTAAACTATGAAGCCAGCCAGGTGTCAATCAACTTTCTGGACCTTAGAATAGGGGTTGATAATGGAGTTTTCACCACTGCGACCCACTTTAAGGGAACCGATCGGAATGCGTACATTCCTATTGGTAGCTGTCATCATGAAGCGTGGCTCAAATCAGTACCTAAGAGCCAATATTTGCGGTTGAGGAGGAATTGTTCTGATCCAGTTGAATTTTCCACTCAAGCCAATATCCTCACTGAACGCTTCCTTGAAAAAGGTTATACACCTACCTCACTAGAGGCTGTGCTCAGTGAAGTGTCTGAAATCAATAGAGCCGATCTACTCAAAGAGAAGCCCCCTAAGAGTAGAGATCAAGGCATGGTTCCATTTATTACTTCTTATTCTATTCAACATAGAAATGTGGGGAAAATGATCAAAAAATATTGGCACGTCCTTACTAGTGACCCATCTCTTAGCGGAGTTTTGCCATCCAAACCCCAGATTGTTTTCAGAGGGGTGCCCTCGCTTAAGGCTAGAATATCCCCTAATGTTCTAGATCCACCAGTAGCCAGAACCATCTTTTTTGATAACTTGACAGGTTTTTACCAATGCAGGCGGTGTAGGATCTGCTCGCTTAGTGGGTGCACCCATAGGAGGACACATAGATTTATCTCCACTAGCACCAGAACTGAGTTTGAGATCAAGCCCTTTATAACCTGTTCGACTGAAGGGGTTGTCTACCTGCTTCAGTGCCCCTGTGGCCTTCAGTATGTGGGCAGGACCAAGCGCCCACTGAAGGTCAGACTGAACGAACACGTTACCAACATCTTGGGTGGGTTTCCTAAGCATCCAGTGTCCAGGCACTATTTGGAAGTTCATAAAAAAGATCCATCCAAGACAATCTTCTTAGGGATAGATAAATATGTTCCCCAATGGAGAGGGGGTTCACTTGTTCGTGGCATCTCCAGATTGGAGATGTCCTGGATATATAAAATCAAGAGTTACACCCCCTTTGGGTTAAACGTTGAGATAGACGTTAACGCATTTATTGATAATTCCTAATGAAGTTCCAACCTCTTCTCATCACCTTAAGCAAATGTTAATATGTCCAGGAACAATTTTTGATTCTCACTACAGATTTGATTTGTGACCACTTAAATCAAATGGATATGTTATGTTTCGATGTAAGGGGTGAGTCCATAATGGCGAATCTAAATTTTTTTAAATTTTTCTTTTGCCTACATTTTCATGGGTAATTATAGTTTATAAGCCCTATTAAAATCCAAATTATTCACCTTTTACCTATTTAGCCGTATGTTACATCATGTTTCTGCTACCTTTCCATAGGTTGCTTTAATTTTCGGCCGGGTATAATGGTTATACCTCCATTGTGGGTCCGATTTTCAATGCGGGTCCTTGCCCTTTGGAGATAGTCTATTTATAGTGGATAAGAATTTAATTTTTTATTTTTTATTTTTAATTTATCATTTGTCCACAAGATGGAGCCAATTCCAATCTCTGAGTTTGGGACTTTCTGGGTTGATTTACCCCTTTGTTCCAACGTAGTTTCCGTTTGGAGTGGTCCACTAATTTCATGTATATCTTTCCATACATATCTTGCTTCATTTTAATTGATTTTTCAAGGTATGACAGGTATGGTGGACATTTTTGTCCCACTAAGAGCCTAGATTGTTTTGTGATATATAAGATCCGCCATTGAGGATTCACACCAGGGCGTGTCTGTCAATGTCTCTATAAAGTTGCGATGATTCAGTGCGTCACCCGTTCCCCAGAAGACGTCAATAGACGAAACGGACGTAGGGAGGCTGACGCACTGACGTCATCGCGTTCCGCGTTGTGAGCGGGTGTTTCTTGCAAGCCGGCCGGCGTTTTTTTATTCGATTCTCTGTCTTAGGCACATATATTTGTGTAAGTAGATATTTTATCTTTTCTTTTAATAAACCATCGGTTTTACACTATGGGAGCATCCCTTCTTCTTTTATGATTTCATGCCGATGCTGTTGGGTTTCGGGTCTGCATTCCTGGAGGAGTCCCATATACAGACCAGGTCCGATAAGAATTTTTACCCTAAGTTTCATCTCGAGGCCATCCATACCTGGTGAAATCCGGATCATGTGGTGAGGTCCTACGGTCCAGTGTACATCCAGTACCATCTTCATACAGGCTTGGTTTAAGCTTGCCTCCGGTAAGCTCAATGGTAGAGTGGTGGTGGTGGATCACATGTATTGGTGGAATCTATTTCAAGTTTGGTTGCACTAGCTGGACATCACACTGATATATAACTTTCATCACTTTGGACACTCACTGTTGCCACAGATTTTGGACTTTTATTGCACGAGGATTTTATGGTTTATTGTACCAATATGGTTTAATACTTAATGTGTCACGCACAGTCATACACTTAGGGCATTTTTGTCGTTTATGGTATTTTGGTATGGCCATTTGTTATTTTTTGTGATTTCACAGTCACTTATGTTCACTTAAGTTTATGAATTCATATAGCACGGCTTTTTGCTTATTATTGAAGAACAGAGTGAGCAGCCTGAATATTTATGGAACTCCAGACAATCTCTAGGAAGGTGTGCCCAGAAGGTAGTGGGAGTGATCATAAGTAGTCTGAGGCCTGAGCAGGTGGGTGCAGAGTTCCTGGGTCCAGTCTTGCTGGAGGGGCTCTGACCCTGAGTCAGAATTACTGGAGGTGACATGTACAAGACATCTAGGTCCCAGCTAAGGCTTCAGCTGGGGAGCCTATTCGCAAAGTCTAGCCCTGGAGATGGTTTGGGTCTGGAGAAGCTCACTGGAAAGTACCAGGAGGAAGTTGGGGGAAAGAGTGTCCAACTGTCCTATGGTGGTGGGAGTCCATATCTCCCTCACTGAAGAGTACCAGGAGGAAGTTGGGTGAAAGAGTCCAGCTGTCCTATGGTGGTGTGAGTCTATATCTCCCTCACTGGAGAGTACCAAGAGGATGTTGGGGGAAAGAGTGTCCAACTGTCCTATGGTGGTGTGAGTCCGTATCTCCCTCACTGGAGAGTACCAGAAGGAAGTTGAGGGGAAGAGTGTCCAACTGTCCTATGGTGGTGTGAGTCCGTATCTCCCACACTGGAGAGTACCAAGAGGAAGTTAGGGGAAAGAATGTCCAACTGTCCTATGGTGGTGTGGGTCCGTATCTCCCACACTGGAGAGTACCAAGAGGAAGTTGGGGGAAAGAGTGTCCAACTGTCCTATGGTGGTGTGAGTCCATATCTGCCTCACTGGAGAGTGCCCGGTGGATGTCAGAGGGAGACAACTGATGATCATGTGGCCGTGTGAGTAAATTACCCTGGTAGTTACCCTGGTAAGCTAGTGGCTGTGTGCCATGTTTGTTTTTTTGGGAAAAGTCCTAGTCTCCTGACAGCACTAGAGATTTTGTGGGGTATTTTTGTGTAGCTCAGGAAGCTAGAGAAGAGTCCTCAAGATGTTCAGTTCATCAGTTTTGGGGTATCCCATGCTCCCTTTAATCCATTTAAGTTTATCGTTCTAATAAAACCCCAAACCCTGTACACATGGTTGGACATTCCAACCACAAAATCCGTTGGATATTTTCCGATGGATTTTGTCCCGAAACTGGTGTTGCCCACACACAGTCGGACAAAGTTGTCGGAAAATCCGATCATTCCGAACGAGGTGACGTACAACGCATACGATGGGACTACATAGAGGCCAGTAGCCAATAGCTTTTGTCTCCAAATTTCTTCTGAGCATGTGTATCAATTTGTCCATCGGGCTAGGCTACACACGATCGTAATTGACGCGATCGGACCATGTTGTCGGAAAATTTGAGATCCAGCTCTCAAACTTTGTGCGTCGCAAATTCAGGCGGAAAAAGTACGATTGGAGCCCACACACGGTCGGTTTTCCGACCACATGATTTGATCGAACATTTTCCGTCGGAAAATCTGACCGTGTGTACGGGGCATAAGTCTCTTCCTTCGAGCCAGTGGTAGAGTGGAGAAAATGCTGTGTGCCTGGCTGTGTGTGGGGAAAGGAAACAAGTTCACCAGCGGCTCTTTCAGGGGTGCACTACAGTAATATCTGAATTTGAAAACGTATTTGGTGCCTTTGTGGCTATTGAGAGGTGTATTTATAGTTTTTGTGCCTGGAGTTCAGCTATAAATAGTCTAAATAAAATTAAATAGCTAAAAATACAGTTGTCTAGATAAAATATTTTAAAGTGCAGCTTCTAACCTGCCAAGCAAGCATTTTGTAGAATTTTATTGTATGTGTCTGTTTCCTGTTTTTTTCTACGTGTAACTAAAAAAATAATCCATAGGGTGAGCATGAATGCGGCATTTAAGTCTCATTAGGAATGACAGAGAGACCCAACCTCCTAGTCTAGTGTCTAGTGCAATCAGAGCAGTAATGTGCATCCAGCTAAAGCAATTTCCTTCTTCCCCATAACGACTCCAGGAATATCGTGTCTGCTTCACTCGACTTTAACTCCACGAGGGGCCAGCTATGACTAATAGTTCACATCAGTTTTATATAAAGACCACACCTGGTATAAAGTCCTGTGCCTGTTTGGCCCTCCGTTCGGCGGGAGCATATATATATATATATATGTGTATATATAAAAATGTAAATAATAATCATGCACCTGCAGGATCCCTAGAAACCACTGACATCACCAAGGATCCCCACCACTAAAGCAAAGGGGCAGGGACAGGGGTGACAGTTGTAGCGGTAGGGAAAGATTTCTGATGAGAGAACGTGTAGGGTTGGTGCTCTTTTGGAAATTTTCCTGATTGGGCACTAGACACCATGCCACATTCTGCCCCACTGTACAGACGCTGTCAGTCCAGCTGGGCCCTGCTCTTTTCATGTTGCTAGAAACCGTGAGTGTACCTACCTGGGCCATCTTTCCACTGGGTTTTGTTGTGAACTGTGGCTGCATTACTTCAATGCAAGTTTTATATTGCACCTTATGCCCCGTACACACGGTCGGAATTTCCGACGGAAAATGTCCTATCGGACCATGTTGTCGGAAAATCCGACCGTGTGTGGGCTATATCGGATTTTTTCCGTCGGAATTTCCGACTGAAATAATTTGAGGTCCGATTGGACTTTTTCCGATCGTGTGTAGCGAATTCCGACGGACAAAGTGCCACGCATGCTCAGATCACATTACAAGACCAAAGCTATTGGCTACTAGCCTCTACGTAGTTCCGTCGTACACAACGAACGTCACCACGTTCAGAGTGATCGGATTTTCCGACAACTTTGTCCGACCGTGTGTATGCAACACCAGTGTTGGACTTTTTTCCGACCGTGTGTACGGGGCATTACTGTGTGAAATATTGCCGCCGCACCACATTGCACTCCACCTACATACTGACTACACTTCTGCTTGATCCCTACCTGCTATATATGCTACTGGATCCTAGCTTGCTCAGCTCCTGGTGGGGCAATCTTGAGGACCATGGCCTGGTGCTAACATGCAGCAAAACCCATCTCCACCATCAGGAGAGTACAATATTCTTGTGAATACCGGTACTAATGTCGTGTACACACAACGGGGCTTTCTGGCAGACTAGGTCCGACGGTTTTTCTGACGGACTTTCGGCGGACTTCCGACTGACTTTCCGAACTAACGGACTTGGACACACACAATCACACCAAAGTCCGACGGAATCGAACGTGATGATGTACGACCGGACTAGAATAAGGAAGTTCAGTAGCCAATAGCTGCCCTAGCGTCGGTTTTCGTCCGTCGGACTAGCATACAGACGAACGGATTTCTCGATAGGAACTGGTTCCGGCGGAAAAATTTGAAACATGTTCTGTTTCTTAAGTCCGTCTGATTTTTCGACTGCAAAGGTCCGATGAAGCCCACACACGATCAAATTTTCCGGCGGATTCATTCCGTCTGACTTTTGCTGTCGAAAAGTCCGGTCGTGTGTACACGGCATTAGACCCTGCACAATCAGATGAGCCCATGTTATCTGCCAGGGTGACCTGTAGGTTTGCTTCTCCAGCTGGTCGGTGGGAGCCTCTCTACTGCTGAAGCTACTGGTCTCCAAGCTTGACCCCTGACTGTGACATTGTCCTGTAAAGGTGAATTAACACTTTAAGGCTAATGACGTGTAAAAATACATTTAAACATTTTTAAAGGAACACACAACGTCATTCAGTACTATTTTTGAATATCTGGAGTTCATCTTTAAAACATCTGGCATTTTTTTTCCGCTATACTGCCATCTTACCTATTTCTGAAAATTATTTCCTATACGGGAAAAATGAAGTCACCTGACAGTCAGATGAGATATAGGATAATGAGATGTGAAATTTTAACCTTTCTACATTTCAGCTGAAAGGATAGCGACCATCAAAGCCGTTTTTGTTGATGAGAAAATCATTCCTTGGGTAATAAACATGTTTATACCTCCTATTTCTTGAGAGATTCTGCGTCTATATCTGTCTTTCGCCTGTTGTGCGAGGTAATGAGGGGTGTTTGGTGACGTACGTTTATCGCCTGTCTTCGTCCCAACGTCACACCGGCTGCAAACTTAACGTTTTGCCTTTCAGGTCTGGTGAATCCAAAAATCGAGAAGTAAAAAAAAGCAATTAAACAGCAATAAACCTCACGCTGTACTATCCACTGTTTACGGCATGACTTGTATATTTTAATCTTCTTGTTAGCGTGAGCGGTAAAAGCTAAACTCCTGGCAAACAGCAAACAGCTTAAGACGAGGGCTGTACTGAAAGTAATACAAAAGTGGGCATAACTTTTTTAGTACATGACATAGGTCTGTCAAATTTCACATGTTGGTAGAGTAACTCTTCCTCTATACAATGGTACTGCTCAACGTGGTCTCCATCACAAGTGATAGTTTAACCCAACTCTATACAAGGTTACTACCCAACATGATCTCCATTACAAGTGATCGTTGAACCCAACTCTATACAAGGTTACTACTCAACATGGTCTCCATCACAAGTGATCGTTGAACCCAACTCTATACAAGGTTACTACTCAACATGGTCTCCATTACAAGTGATCGTTGAACCCAACTCTATACAAGGTTACTACCCAACATGGTCTCCATTACAAGTGTTCGTTGAACCCAACTCTATACAAGGTTACTTCTCAACGTGGTCTCCATCACAAGTGATCGTCGAACCCAACTCTATACAAGGTTACTTCTCAACATGGTCTCCATCACAATTGATCGTCGAACCCAACTCTATACAAGGTTACTTCTCAACGTGGTCTCCATCACAAGTGATCGTTGAACCCAACTCTATACAAGGTTACTACTCAACATGGTCTCCATCACAAGTGATCGTTGAACCCAACTCTATACAAGGTTACTGTTCAACATGGTCTCCATCACAAGTCTGTGTCAACAAATCTTTGTCTCTGAAGACTGTCCATCATTGGACTACAGGAACCAGCAGACAACAGGAACTGGCAGGTCGAACCCAACTCTATACAAGGTTACTACTCAACATGGTCTCCATCACAAGTGATCGTAGCCCGCGCAACCCGTTCGAGCCCGCACACACGCAATTGAACCTAACTCTATACAAGGTTACTACTCAACATGGTCTCCATTACAAGTGATCGTTGAACCCAACTCTATACAAGGTTACTACCCAACATGGTCTCCATTACAAGTGTTCGTTGAACCCAACTCTATACAAGGTTTACTTCTCAACGTGGTTACTACCAACATGGTCTCCATCACAAGTGATCGTCGATCCGTGGAAACCCAAGGTAACTACCCAAACTCTATACAAGGTTACTTACTCAACATGGTCTCCATCACAATTGATCGTCTGGTAGTGGTGAGTCTGATTAGCAGAGAACCCAACTCTATACAAGGTTACTTCTCAAGGCAGACGTGGTGGAACAGCAGGCAGACTTAGATCTCCATCACAAGTGATCGATCTGTGGACCAAATAAGTGAAAGTCAGATTTGCAGATGGCCTGATTTGTTGTCAAAGATATGCGTGTTTGTCTATTGGACCAAATAAGTGAAAGTCAGATTTGCAGATGGCCTGATTTGTTGTCAAAGATATGCGTGTTTGTCTATTGTCATAGGGAATGTGGGTCGTTTTCAGATTCTACTTCAAACCAGGGGTTTTTAAGGGTGCACGGGTGCCTAGGGTTGCCACCTGTATGGGAATGACCTGTACAGTCCAGGTTTTGACACTTGTGCCTGGGTTTTTGTCCTCCTGAAACCTGGACACAGTTAGTCCCAACCCGTCAGGCAGGGCCGGTACAAGGGGGGAAGCCGAAAGGTTACCTGCCCGCCTCGGGCGCAGTAGTGAGGGGGGCGAAGTGGCCGCTTCAGTTCCTCCTGCATCTTAGTGACAGGATCAAAACTGTTGACTTCTGTCCCCGCCCACCACCTGCAAGGCTTTAGAATGCTTATATCTGCTCAAGTTTAGTCCTGGCATTTTCTGCCTGTCAGCCCGCCCACCATTTGCATCGCTTTAGTATTCTTAGCTCTGTCCAGGTTGAGTCCTGGCATTTTTTGGCATATTCTGTCCCCTCCCACCGGCCCGCCCACCTCCTATCAGACCTGTAGAACATGGTCTATAGATGTGCTACAGGTGGTGGTCGGGGATAGAAGCCGGCCGAAGATGCAGAAAATGTTGGGACTGCATCCCCGGCAGAGCTAAGAATACTAAAGTAATGCAGGTGGTGGGCAGGGCTGACAGGCGGTGACAGAAGCAAACTGAGGATGCCAGGACTAAACCCAAGAACACAGAAGATTTACAGGTACAATGCAACTATGTTCTGCTTTTTTCAGCTGAGCACTGTGGATGTGATTGCTAAATAGGAGAGCAATAGGAGAGTGACTTTGTGCTATTAGGTGAATTTTGTTGGCGGCACCGTGTTTTATGTATTTTCCTTTTAGCTGACTATTATGTCAGGTTCACACCAATGCATTTGCTGAGACTCGCATTTGTATGGGCATCAGCCCATTCATTTAAATGGGCTGCTGTACTTGCAGTAAACACAGGAAAAAGGTCCCTGCGCTTTCATGAAAACGCAGGCGCAGGGAAATCGCATGGTGCTTTGGCACTATGCGATTTCCCGCATCTTAAAATGTGCTGCATCTTCAGATGAATGGCAGCCTTGTGCGTCTGTAAAAAAACGTTTTGCCTACAGGTGGTTGTGGGAATAGGTGCCATTTACACGCTGTCCCGCACATGCAACCACCCGCAACAGTGTGAACCTTGGGTCATTTACACTTGCGGTTGGGGGCAATGACACATGCTAATTTTACCGCTCCCTAGCACCCCCCATTTAAGCTGAAGAGGCAGGAGCTGGATGTGTACAGATGGCACTGCTGCAATATTTTGATTTGCAGTTGCAGCAGGAATTATACCCCCCGGTAACTTTCAGCATGCACTACTGTCTGCTGAAGACAAACCATTTAAGTGAATGGGGCCACACTCCAACCTCCCCACAACTGCATGCAATGCACACAGTTGTAGTGCAACTTGGGGTGGTTTAAAACAGGTGGTGAGAAGGCAACATATTGCCTACATGTACCTACTGTGGGCAGAAGACGCCTGCTGAACACACACCTCAGTCTCTGCGCAGTGCCACTGGGGAGTGAGGGTAGACTGCCTTCTCCTTGTCTCCCCTTGTCATGTGAAAGGAAAGACAGAGAAGTTCCCTTCATTCCCAGCGAGTGCAAAACTGAGACCAAGATGAGAACTGTGAGTACAATAGGGGTGAGGGGGGGGTGGGGCGCAGTTTGTCATCTTTGCCCAGGGCACTGAATGACCTTGCCCCGGCACTGGCACAAGGTATCTGTCCTGGGGATGGAGCCAGTGTGGGAACTCAGTGGGGGTTATCCTTGAAATTTTGTAATTATTCCTGCCACCTGTGGCATCCTCTGCTGTGCACTCTCTCCCTCTGCATTCTACCCCTGCGGGGTGCCTGCCGCCCACCCCCCCCGCCAGCCTGTGAATGCTTTGCAGTCATTGGTTGCTTGGACTGCAGGTGTCCTAGCAACTAATGACATGTTTGCTGCTGTGCACACACACACATTGGATTTTCTTAGAGCCGCTCCACCTCCCAGGCAGCTCCGCCCCCTAACTCCACCCGGGTCAGACACACTTACCTGGTTCCCTCCCTAACCTCGGCCGGTTCCCACTCACACAGCGGCTCCAGTGACTGGCCCTCCTGCTGGTAAGGCATAGACCAGTGTTTCTCAACTTCAGTCCTCAAGGCGCACCAACAGGTCATGTTTTCAGGCTTCCCATTATTTTGCACAGGTGATTTGATCAGTTTCACTGCCTTAGTAATTATCACAGCCATTTCATCTGAGGGAAATCCTGAAAACTTGACCTGTTGGGGCGCCTTGAGGACTGGAGTTGAGAAACACTGGCATAGACAATACAACAGAATGGGATGCTATAAAATGGTGGTCTCTCTCTAATAGAGACCAAGAAGAAACCCCTTGCTATTGGGACTTTACTTATGGGGGGCACTGATAAGTGGACTCTGAGATAATGGGGGTCTCTAATGGGGGGTTCTGACTGCTGATCTAAAAAAAAAGAAATGCTGTGTGCCGCTAATGTGTTCAGGTTTGGCTTGAAGAAAAGGTGGCAGCCCTATGGGCAACGGCCAACCCTTTTCATGCATCCAGCACCTTTTAAGATGCCGGAACGAATGGATTCCAATGCAGGGGGTGGGGTTTGAAGCACCTGATTAGAGACAGAGAACGGAGCCCACCCATGTGTATTACAACAGCGAATAAATCTTTGCTGTTGTAAGTAACACTGATCTTCCTCACGGCCAATCGGGAAGCAGGTTTTGAGACCTGTCACCCCATTGGCTGAAAGGGAAGGATGTCGCAGCTGATGGTCTCCCGCTGCGTGGTTTGTCTTCAGCGCAGGTTTCCCCTTCTTTAAACTACTTCATCCATCTGTGCACATTACTTTTGCCAATGGTGTAATCTTTATAGACATTCTATAGCCTTCTGTGGATGTCGGACAACCTGTACCCCTCCTTTGTCAGAAACTCAGTGATGATGGCACGTGGCTTCTGCTTGGGGAGGGAGAAGAATAAGGAAGATACTATAGAGAAAGAGTTACTATTCCAAAAATATGAAAGTTGAACACCCTATGTAAGTTAATAAAAAGTCATGCCCACTTTGGCATTACTTTCGGTAGAGCCCTCGTACATTGAATGGATACATTTCTACATGAGTGGTCTTACTGTATGTGCCAAATTATGCAATTCTGCTTTTTAATGCAGCTGCCTTACATTTAAAAATGGTGCCGCCCAGTATTACTATGTCACCGCGCATGCGCCCGCCTGCCCGAAAATGGCCGAGCATGTACGGCTTTCCTGAGCGGCGGCGGCACATGCGCAGTTGACATGTCGGCCTGGGCTCGGGCTCAAATCGGCCCCAGGGCAGGTCGCCTTGCTGGCCTACCAGCCCTGGACTTGGTAAAGGAGATGGTCAGAGACTGCAGACATGGTAAAGGAGATGGTCAGAGACTGCAGACATAGTACAGGAGATGGTCAGAGACTGCAGACATGGTACAGGAGATGGTCAGAGACTGCAGGCATGATAGAGGAGATGGTCAGAGACTGCAGACATGATACTGGAGATGGTCAGGGGACTGCTGACAAGGTAAAGAAGTAGGCCAGAGACTGCAGACATACTACAGGAGTTGGTCAGAGTCTACAGACATGGCACAGGAGATGGTCAGAGACTGCAGACATGGTACAGGAGATGATCAGTGACTGCAGACATGATACAGGAGATGATCAGTGACTGCAGACATGATACAGGAATTGGTCAGAGACTGCAGACATGATACAGGAGATGGTCAGGAGACTGCAGACATGGTACAGGAGATGGTTAGAGACTGTGGACATAATACAGGAGACACTCTACATGAGACAGGTAGAAAACAATGATTTTGCTCCCTACAGTCCCCTTAAAACTATTTGTGCCACATTTGATATTTTTCTCAATAAGATCTAGTATAAAAACTTAAAAAAGAGAAGAGGGATGGACAGCACAGGAAACCAGTTAAGATTGGTATATTTCACACAATCTAGACTTAAAGTGTTTGTTAACCTACAAAAAAAAAGAAAAAAAAAAAAAAAACGGATCCTGTTCTCTTAAAGCATGTTATACAGTACAGTGCTTGTGCTGTGTAATTTGACCCCCTGTATCACCTAGGAAACCTGACTGATACTGCCTTGCTATACCCTCCCCCCCGGTAAACTGACCACGGTTTATCATGGCTGCTGGGCCCTTACACTGTGGTCAGTTTACGTGCCTCCGTCATCAGCAGCTCTCCTCTGTCCTTCTCTGTCCTCCTCTGCCCCTCCCCTCCCTGCCTGTCTGCTCTTGTCAGCACCCGCCCCCTCCCCTCCTGCTGCTCTCTTAACTACTATAAAATCCTCCCATCCCCTCTGTAACATAGATGTGTCCCTGTGCCTGTGTTATATAAAAAAGCTGCCGATCTGTACCTATATCATAGCGTCTCCTGGCACTCACGTGGCTCCTCGGCTCTCTCTCTCCTCTCTCCCCCTCCTCACCGGCTAACGTCATCGGGAGTGCTTGGCCCCGCCCACCTGAGCTATCAGCCGAGTAGAGGAGAGAGCCGACGAGTCACGTGATCGCCGGGAGCCACTCTGATATAGGTACAGATCGGCATATTTTTTATATAACACAGGCACAGGGGCACTTGTTGTTATGTTACAGAGGGGATGGGAGGTTTTTATAGTAGTGGCTTAACCACTTTAAGAATAGTTTTCCTTAACTGCCTTGAATAAGCGCCTAGGTAAATAAAACAGGAGGCCACATGCGGCCCCTGGGCCTCATTTTGGGCACCAGGGCCATAGAGATTTGTGTCCAGCATACCGCATCCACTTGTAGCCTTCTATTCTTGCAATATAATGCAAGCCATGCTGGTACTTTTATTAAGCTGACTTCTACGTAGAAAGGTCTTCCTTCATTATCACCACCTGAGCAGTCTCAGTGTTTTAGTATGAAAAGGAGCAGCCTCTTCTTCAATTAGCACCACCTGTCCCCCTCCCAGTCTGAGTGATAGAAACAACCCCCCCGGTGGCCAGTGGCTCCTCAAACCCCCAAGCCCCCCCTGCCCGCTGTCTTACCCCATCGAGGTGACAGGTGGCGGGTATCGGCCAGTGGGCATCAGCAGCGGAATTGGGCATTGGCAGCAAGCAGCGGGATCGGGCATTGGCAGCAGGCAGCGGCTATCTCCTCCATCTCGGCAGCTGTGCGTCTCCTCCCCTCCTCCTAGGCGTCCAAAAGGGTCGCCTGTCCTTTCAGCCAATCGGGTGACGGGTTTCAAAACCTGCTTCCTGATTGGCCGGGAGGAGGATCAGTGTTACAACGGTGAATATTCATCCGCCGTTGTAACACACCTGGGATTGCATTCTCTGCATCCCAATCCCACCCTATTTTGAAGCCTATTAGAGCCTCTGGCTCTAATCAGGTGCTTCAAAAAAAAAAAACCAACCCCCATTGGAATCCATGCATCCTTCATCCTGAAAGGGGGTGAACGCATGGATGGGGGGAGCACCCGTGCGCCCTTAATGGACGATGTGCCCCTGAAAATAGCCATCAATCATCCTCGGTCTGGAGCTGCATGCAAGATTCCACCTCATGGGGTAAGGATGATCATGAGAAAAGTGAGGGATCAGCCCAGAACTACACGGGAGGAGCTTGTGAATGATCTCAAGGCAGTTGGAACCACAGTCACCAAACAAACCATTCATAACACAATACGCCGCCATGGATTGAAATCCTGCAGCACCCACAAGGTCCCCCTCCTCAAGAAGGCACATATACAGGCCCATCTGAAGTTTGCCAATCAACATCTAAAGGATTGGGAGAAAGTGCTGTGGTCATATGAGACCAAAATTGAGCTTTTTTGCAATGACTTGACTTGCCGTGTTTGGATGAAGACAAATGCTGACTGTGACCCTAAGAACACCATCCCTACAGTCAAGCAGGCTGACTTTGCCACATTGAGGGGCCAATGGATGGGACCATATATTGTAAAATCTTGGATGAGAACCTTCTTCCCTCAGCCAGAACACTAAAGATGGGTCGTGGATGGGACTTCCAGCATTACAATGACCCAAAACATACCGCCAAGGCAACAAAGGAGTGGCTCAAGAGGAAGCACATAAAGGTCATGGAGTGGCCTAGCCAGTCTCCAAACCCTAATCCTATAGAAAATGTATGGAGGGAGCTGAAACTTCGAGTTGCCAAGCAACAGCCAAGAAACCTTAAGGATTAAAAAGGACATCTGTAAAGAAGAATGGTCCAAAATCCCTCCTGAGATGTGTGGAAAACTGGTAACCAACTACAAGACACGTCTGACCTCTGTGCTTGCCAGCAAGAATTTCTCCACCAAGTACGAAGTCGTGTTTTGCTTGGGGATCAAATTCTTATTTTACTCGCTGAACTGCAACTCAATTTATAACAAATGTTTTTGTGTTTTTTTTTCCAGTATTTTTGGTTGATATTCTGTCTCTATCATTTATAATTCACCTATGCAGTGGAATAACGTCCTTACAGGAGGTCTCCAATTTACAAGCCGACCTCAATGCTCTGTCTAATTGGGCGACTATGTGGCAGATGAGGTTTAATGTTGATAAATGTAAAGTTACCGTATATACTCGAGTATAGGCCGTCCCGAGTATAAGCCGAGGCCCCTAATTCACCACAAAAAATGGGAAACCTGCATTGACCCGTGTATAAGCCGAGGGTACAAAATGCAGCAGCTACTGTAAGGCCCCTTTCACACTGGGGCGTTTTTTCATGCGGTGCAGCGCTAAAAATAGCACCTGTTCACCGCATGAAAAAATCCTGCCCCTTTAACTCCAGTGTGAAAGCCGGCGGGCTTTCACACTGGAGCGGTGCGCTAGCAGGATGAAAAAAAAAGTCCTGCTAGCAGCATCTTTGGAGCGGGATAGGAGCGGTGTGTTCACCGCTCCTATACCGCTCCTTCCCATTGAAAAGAATGGGAGACCGCGGTAAAACCGCGGCAATACCGCCGCAAAGCGCCGCTACGGCGGCGCTCTGCGGGGGGTGTTTAACCCTTTTTCGGCCGCTCGCGGGGGGTAAAACCGCACCGCGAGCGGCCGAAAACCGCTGTAAAAACGACGGTAAAGCAGCGCTAAATATAGCGCTGCTTTACCGTCACCGCGGCTCACCGCCCCAGTGTGAAAGGGGCCTAAGTGGAAAAGAGGGCCAGCAATGCCCATCTGCAGCTGCCTGTCCCCTGTACAGACCCCCCCGTGTCCCCATTGCAGCCTACCTGTGCCGATCTGAGGGTCCTGTGCCATCCGTCCTGTGCCCTCCGTCCTGTGCCCTCTGTCCTGTGCCCTCCGTCCTGTGCCCTCTGCCATCGGTCATCGGTCTTCGGTCTTCGCTCTGTCCCCGCTCTGTCAGCGTGTACGGCGCCATTGTAAAATTAAAAAGCCGCGCCTCCTCCTCGTCCTCGTCCGTGATAGGAGGAACGCTGTTTTCCCAGTGTGCAGTGTTCCGCCTATCACGGATATTCTCTCATCGTCGTCCATGAGATGAGAATGACAGGACATCCGTGATAGGCGGAACACTGTAGTGTTGGAAAAATTAGTGTCCGCCTATCACGGACGGGCGGGAGGAAGCCGCGCGGCTTTTTAAAACTGCCGTCTGTCTGCATGACAAGCTGTTCATGTAGGCAGACGGCGGTGACTCGAATATAAGCCGAGGGGGGGACTTTCAGCCCGAAAAAATGGGCTGAAAATGTCGGCTTATATTCGAGTATATACGGTATGCACTTGGGGGCTAAGAATATGCATCATACATGCTAGGGGGAGTACAACTGGGGGGATCCGTAGTGGAGAAGGATCTGGGGGTTTTGGTAGATCATAAGCTCAATGATAACATGCAATGTCAAGCTGTGGTTTCCAAAGCGAGCAAAGTCCTTTCTTGTATGAAGAGAGGTATGGACTCCAGAGAGAGAGATATCATTTTGCCCCCCTGTACAAATCATTAGTGAGACCTCATCTGGAATATGCAGTTCAGTTTTGGGCACCAGTTCTCATAAAGGATATCGGGGAACTGGAGAAAGTGCAGAGAAGGGCAACCAAACTGATAAGAGGCATGGAGGAGCTCAGCTATGAGGAAAGATTAGAGGAACTGAATTTATTCTGTCTTGATAAGAGGAGATTAAGGGGGGATATGATCAACATGTACAAATACATAAATGGTTTATATCGTGAAATTGGTGTTGAGTTATTCACTTTACGGTCATCACAGAGGGCAAGGGGGGCACTCTTTACATCTAGAAGAAAAAAGATTTCATCTCCAAACACTGAAAGGTTTCTTCACAGTAAGAGCTGTGAAAATGTGGAATAGACTCCCTCCAGAGGTGGTTCTGGTCAGCTCAGTAGGTTTCTTTAAGGAAGTTCTGGATTCTTCCCTAAATGTACATAATGTAACTGGATACAAACACTTATAGGTAAAGTTGATCTGGGGAATATCCGATTGCCTCTCGGGGGATCAGGAAGGATTTTTTTCCCCTGCTGTAGCAAATTGGATCATGCATTGCTGGGGGGTTTTTGTCTTCCTCTGGATCAACTGTGGGCGAAGGATTGTGTATATGGGATTGTATGAGTTTTTTGTTTTTTTTTTCATTGGTTGAACTAGATGGACTTTTTTCAACCTGACTAACTATGTAACTATATAAGTTTTTTACCAGGTCTTTTATAAATGTACCTTGGTAGACAAGTAGTTAATTATTTTTAAGGCATAGGGGCTTTATATTGCTCCTGATGTTTACAGAACTATTCTGGACCTGGTCTTGTGCCAGTGGCCATTTTTTTTTTTTTTTTTAATTAAGCGAAAGCAAAATAAAAATAATAAAAAATAGAAATGAATTTAAAAAAAAGAAAAAAGAAAGAAAAAAACACTAAACAAATAAACAAATCATGTGTTTCCTGTAGAAGGAAGTACTGATTTTTTTTTCGTTTGGTTTTTATGAATTTTCTTTCTTATTTTCTTTTTTTCTTTAAGTGATTGGTTGCTATGTGGCAATTTTTTTTTGATTAGTAATGTATTTGTAATAAAGTTTTTTTTTTTTTCTGACTAGTTCTCCTTTGCAGCCACAAAATAATATTATTTTTCTGTATAACAGGTTCCAATTGTTCATCTTTTTTTTTTTTTTTTTTTGACAAAAGATTGTTTAAAAAAAAAAAAAAAAAAAAAAAGGCATTCTTTCACTCTCAGACAAAAAAAAGGTCCGAAGGAGATGAAAGCATTTGGTATTGATCAGCAATTTCAATCTGTCCCTTTTTCTTTTTTCTTTAAGTGATTGGTTGCTATGTGGCAATTTTTTTTGATAGTATGTATTTTAAGGATTGTAGTTGGCTACAATTAAAATCTCGTGAGTGCATCAGTATTTCCTTTCTTTTATACGTGAGTTGATTGATCAGCAATTTAGGCCTAAAAGGCGGAAAACATTGTGCAGCAACCAAGACGGTGACTGTCATCTGCCTTTGTTAAACTACAGAATGGAAGAAAACGTTCGATGACTCAGCCGGGCCGTGGACATTATGAATGGACGGCAGTGCGTTAAACATTGATTTCCAGGCCCCCGGTCTTATTTTCAGGGTATTTATCTTCATTCGGTGTCTTTTAAAGGAGATTGCGCTCACTGCCATCCAGAAATGATGGGACGCATGGCGGCGCGGCACGATAAATAAACAGGAAGTTTGCATGTCAGCATTGCAAGTTCAAATTCTACTATGCACCAGACGTTATATGAAGGCAGACATGCTATAAACAAGGAACGGGCACAGACAATTACATTATACTATTCATATACTAGTCATAGCTTCCTTTATCCTCTTAACCACCTGATTACTTTGCACTTAAACCCCCCTCGTGACCAGACCAATTTTCAGCTTTCGGCGCTGACGCACTTGGAATGACAATTGCGCGGTCATACAACACTGTACCCAAATGAAATTTTTACAATTTTTTCCCCACAAATAGAGCTTTCTTTTGGTGGTATTTAATCACAGCTGGGGTTTTTATTTTTTGCTAAACAAATAAAAAAAGATGGAAAATTAAAAATAAAAATAAAATCATGTTTAATAGTTTGTTATAAAATTTAGAAAACAGGTAATTTTTCTGCTTCATTGATATGCGCTGACTAGGCGGCACTGGTGGGCACCGATAGGCGGCACTGGTGGGCACTGATAGGCTGCACTGGTGGGGACAGATAAGTCGGTACTGATGGGCACAGCAAAGATGGCACTGATGGGCACGGATGGGTGGCACGGATGGTCACTGATGGATGGCACTGATAGATGGCACTGATGGGCACTGATAGATGTCACTGATAGGTGGCACTAATGGGCACTGATAGGTGGCACTGATGGGCACTGATAGGTGGCACTGGGCACTGGTAGGGGACACTGATGAGCACTGGTAGGGGACACTGATGAGCACTGGCACTGTGGGCACTGACATATGGCACTGTGGGCACTGACAGATGGCACTGTGGGCACTGACATATGGCACTGGGGGCACTGACATATGGCACTGGGGGCACTGACAGATGGCACTGGGGGCACTTTAATTGACAAATGTGGGCACCCTGGGCATATTGCAGTGAGCGGGACTGATGTCCCTCTCACTGCCGCCGGTGATCGGCTTTTTTTTTTTCTCCTCGCGCTGTCAGCGCGAGCAGGAAAAAAAGCTGATTACCGGCTCGGTTAATATCACATGATCAGCTGTCATTGGCTGACAGCTGATCACGTGGTAAGGGGTCGGGATCGACCCCTTACTCGGATCTGTGATCCAGCGAGTCTCACAGACTCGCGGATCACAGAGCGCGCCGCGAACGCCCTTCAGGGGGCGCGCAGGCAGCTCGTTGCCGGGACATTAGATCCGCGCTGTAGCCGTCATTTGGCTATAGCGCGGGTCTATAGTGGTTAAAGGTTCTGACTAAGGCTACCCATTGATTTAAAAGGAAATTATAGTGGTTTTCAAGGGAGAACATATTTTTGAAATAAAGTCATTTTTTGTGTCACTTTCTCTTTATTTTTTATGTGTACCGTATATATACTCGAGTATAAGCCGACCCGAATATAAGCCGAGGCACCTAATTTTAGACATGTGCAATTCGTTTCTTTTTTTTTCGTTTTTCGTTAAAATTCGTTATATTCGTTCATTCGTTATCGTACGAATGATTCGCTAAAAATTTTAACGAATGTCCGAATCGAACGAATACGAAAAACAACGAAAATCCGAAATAACCAAATTAGAAACAACGAATCTACGAAAGAAGAAAATCCGAAAAACGAAAACAGGAACAACGAAAATCAAAATGAACGAAAAAATTCGTACATTCGTAACTTTTTTTTTTTTTGTTGAATTGGTAATTTTCCGTGTCCCTTACAATGCCGTTGCTTAACGTGCTTCGAATGGATTGAACAAAAAAAAATTCGTACATTCGTAACTTTTTTTTTTCGATTCGTAATTTTCCGTGTCCCTTACAATGGCGCTGCTTAACGTGCTTCGAAATGGATTGAACAAAAAAATTCGTACATTCGTAACTTTTTTTTTTTTTTTTCGATTCGTAATTTTCCGTGTCTCTTACAATGGCCCTGCTTAACGTGCTTCGAATGGATTGAACGAAAAAAATTCGTACATTCGTAACTTTTTTTTTCGATTTGTAATTTTCCGTGTCTCTTACAATGGCGCTGCTTAACGTGCTTCGAATGGAGTGAACGAAAAAATTTGTACATTCGTAACTTTTTTTTTTTCGATTCGTAATTTTACTGTATCTACTAATTAAAAAAAAAAAAAAAGAACAACCTCTGTTTACGATGAAAGATTTGAAAGTTAATTTAGTGGAGAAATTTTACAAAATAAAAGGTTTACCATGAATCTGATCTCTTGAACAATCCAATCCCAGACAGTTGTCATGTAGGACCATCCCAAATATTTAATAAATCATTCATATAATAAAGCAATTACATTATAAATCATTCACGTAAGGATTTATACAAGCATTACATTCTTTAATTACAAGAGACATTCATTTCTGATATTTTGGAACACCTTGTCAGCTTGATCAAGGCTCAGACTTCCAAATACGTCACTGTAGAACAGGGATAGAACAGGAGGTCTCCAAACTTTCTGAACAAAGAGCCAGTTTACGGTCCTTTTGACTTTGAGGAGGCCGGACTGTGGCTGGTGTGGGTTAAAATGCCCTGGCATCAATGGGAGTAAAGAATGCCCCATCATTGGTATTAGTGGGAGGAATAGTGCCCCATCATTGGTATCAGTGGGAGGAATAGTGCCCCATTATTGGTATCAGTGGGAGGAATAGTGTTCCATGGAGGAATAGTGTTCCATCTTTGGCATCAGTGGGAGGAATAGTGCCCCATCCTTGGTATTAGTTGGAGGAATAGTGCCCTATCCTTGGTATTAGTTGGAGGAATAGTGCCCCATCCTTGGTATTAGTGGAGGAATAGTGCCCCATTGTTGGTATTAGAGGAAAAATAGTGTCCCATCATTGTTATCAGTGGGAGGAATAGTGCCCCATCATTGGTATCAGTGGGAGGAATAGTGCCCCATCATTGGTGTCAGTGGGAGGAATAGTGCCCCATCATTGGTATCAGTGGGAGGAATAGTGTTCCATCATTGGCATCAGTGGGAGGAATAGTGCCCCATCCTTGGTATTAGTTGGAGGAATAGTGCCACATCCTTGGTATTAGTTGGAGCAATAGTGCCCCATCCTTGGTATTAGTTGGAAGAATAGTGCCCCATCCTTGGTATTAGTGGGATTAATAGTGCCCCATTGTTGGTATTAGGGGAAAAAATTGTGTCCCATCATTGGTATAAGTGGGAGGAATAGTGACTCATCATTGGCATCAGTGGGAGGAATAGTGCCCCATCCTTGGTATTAGTTGGAGGAATAGTGCCACATCCTTGGTATTAGTTGGAGCAATAGTGCCCCATCCTTGGTATTAGTTGGAAGAATAGTGCCCCATCCTTGGTATTAGTGGGATTAATAGTGCCCCATTGTTGGTATTAGGGGAAAAAATTGTGTCCCATCATTGGTATAAGTGGGAGGAATAGTGACTCATCATTGGCATCAGTGGGAGGAATAATGCCCCATCCTTGGTATTAGTTGGAGGAATAGTGCCCCATCCTTGGTATTAGTTGGAGGAATAGTACCCCATTCTTGGTATTAGTGGGAGGAATAGTGCCCCATTGTTGGTATTAGGGGAAAAATAGTGTCCCGTCATTGTTATCAGTGGGAGGAATAGTGTCCCACATGATTGGTATCAGTGGGAGGAATAGTGCCCCATCATTGGTGTCAGTGGGAAGAATAGTGCCCCATCATTGGTATCAGTGGGAGGAATAGTGTTCCATCATTGGCATCAGTGGGAGGAATACTGCCCCATCCTTGGTATTAGTTGGAGGAATAGTGCCCCATCCTTGGTATTAGTTGGAGGAATAGTGCCCCATCCTTGGTATTAGTGGGAGGAATAGTGCCCCATTGTTGGTATTAGGGGAAAAATAGTGTCCCATCATTGTTATCAGTGGGAGGAATAGTGCCCCATCATTGGTATCAGTGGGAGGAATAGTGCCCCATCATTGGTGTCAGTGGGAGGAATAGTGCCCCATCATTGGTATCAGTGGGAGGAATAGTGTTCCATCATTGGCATCAGTGGGAGGAATAGTGTCCCATCCTTGGTATTAGTTGGAGGAATAGTGCCCCATCCTTGGTATTAGTTGGAGCAATAGTGCCCCATCCTTGGTATTAGTGGGAGGAATAGTGCCCCATTCTTGGTATTAGTGGAAGGAATAGTGCCCCATTGTTAGTATTAGGGGAAAAAAATAGTGCCCCATCATTGGTATCAGTGGGAGGAATAGTGCCCCATTGTTGTTGTTGTTAAGGAAAAAATAGTGCCCCATCACTGGTGTCAGTTGGAAGAATAGTGCCCCATTGTTGGGGTCAGTGGTACCCTTTGAAAATGTCCGTGCTTTACAAATGTACTGTACCTGGCCAAATGGAATTTAAAAAATATTTTTTTTTTTTGCATTGGTTTATGCTTCCCTGGGCAGTGCCCACCCCTCACCCATGCTGTGTTTTGACAACCCCCTTGCCTATTAGTCCAGAAAATGGGCATTTTTAACTTGACAGATTCAGCACCTATTGCTTTCAATGGGGTACAGGTTCAATTTAATGAAGTTGGCGGACCTTGCTCGAATTGAACCCAGGGCAGTTCAACAGTCTCGGAGGGGGGAGGGAGCTGGCCTGACACCCCCCCCAGTGTGTTGCACCCGGGGCGGCCCGCCCCCCATGCCCCCTACTTAGTACGCCTCTGGTTCAACTCATCACTAGCCAGGATGATAATGAACTACATTTACCTATTTTTACTGAGGGGGAAAACATTTCTATGCTGAGAATGATTGAGAATGGGACTTTCTTCGGTTTGCTGCTAGACATGTAAACGGACGCATTCTGCTTTTAGCTGCACTTCATTTCACTTCATCTGGTAGACCTCAATAAATCAATAAATGAAGCACTTCAGAAGTGGTAATACGAGTGTTTTAGTCACGTTATTTTACAGGGCGAGTCCCACTGACCTTCTAAGAAACCTGAAACCCTTAAATTTAAAGCTCACAGAACACGCATACAAAAGGTCATTGATGACCAAATGCATTGATCAGTGAAATAAATGTTATTTCGATCTCGCTGTGCTGGTGTGCTAGGGGTGGGTGGGGAATACAAAATAATTTTTTATAATCCCTGTTCAATAGTTTGATAATACAAGGAGAAAATCAAAATTGCAGCTCGCAACAGCGGTCTATTTATGAAAAAAAATTTACATTTCTTTTGTGCAAACTGGGCAAAAAAATAAATGACCTCTAACCACTTAAGGACAAGGCCTATTTTTTTTTTTGCTAGAAAATTACTTAGAACCCCCAAACATCATACATTTTTTTTCAGGCACCCTAGAGAATAAAATGGCGGTCGTTGCAATACTTTATGTCACACAAACCGCAATTTTTTTGGGGGAAAACATACACTTTATTGAATAAAAAAATAAGAAAAAAATAAAGTTAGCCCAATTTGTTTTATATTGTGAAAGATGATGTTACGCCGTGTAAATTAACCACTACAATACTGGGCACTTTCGCCCCCTTCCTTCCCAGACCAATTTTCAGCTTTCAGCGCTCTCGCACTTTCAATGACAATTGCGCGGTCATGCAATGCTGTACCCAAATTAAATTTTTATCATTTTGTTCGCACAAATAGAGCTTTAGTTTGGTGGTATTTATTCACAACTCCGTTTTTTATTTTTTGCGATATAAGCGAAAAAATAGCGGAAATTTTGAAAAAAAAAAACATTATTTTCTCCTTTCTTTTTTAAACGAAATCCAATAAAAACTAATTTTGTCATAAATTTAAGCCAAAATGTATTCTGCTACATGTTTTTAGTAAAAAAAATTCCGTTAAGTGTACAATAATGACTAAATGATAAGCTTATCACGGAAGCCGATACATCAGAAATAATTAAAAGGGAAATCGAGTCCTTTTTCTTCAATAACGAGACAGGAGATGTATCACCAGCGATAATCTGGGAGGCCCATAAAGCCTATGTGAGGGGGGTCCTCATATCCATCGGAGCAGGGAAAAAAAAGGAAAAACAGGCCAGGTTTGTAGAGCTCTCGAACGAACTAGCCAAACTTGAACAGGAACACAAAAATGCGGTTCATGA
This sequence comes from Lithobates sylvaticus, assembly GCA_028564925.1. NCBI lineage: Eukaryota > Metazoa > Chordata > Amphibia > Anura > Ranidae > Lithobates > Lithobates sylvaticus. The sequence continues at coordinate 537,973,258 of CM053028.1, forward strand.
TAAACAAAAAATTTATCATAGATTGCTAAATAAAAGGGAGGAGTTACTAACAGCCATGGAACAGGAATCCTCCAAGTGGTTCTATAAGATATCCAGGGAGAGTCACCAGGGGAGCAACAGGAGTGGTAAACACCTTGCAAATATGTTAAAAAAGAAAAGAGAAAGGAATTACATAGAGAAGATTCAGAATAAATCAGGGCGGGTGGTAAATTCATCTAAAGAAATAGCAAACTAATTTAAGTCCTATTATGCAGACCTGTATGACGTCAGACATGGAGGAGGCAATACCCATCCCAGGATAGGAGAGAACGGGGAGTTCCTTGGAAAGGGCGTCCTGACAACACTCTCTCAGGAGGACAGGTTGGAGATGGAGGAGGACATCACAGAGGGGGAAATCATTAGGGCCCTCGACAGCTCCCCAGTAGGGAAGAGTCCGGGCCCTGATGGTTTTTCCATAACATATTATAAAAAATATAAAGATATCTTAGTACCAAAATTATGCCACCTTTGGAACAAATTGGGGAAGGAGTGTTCGTTGGGTAGGGAAGCCCTTCTGGCCTCGGTTACATTAATACACAAAGAAGGCAAAGATAGGACCCTTTGTTCTAGCTACCGCCCTATTGCGCTTTTAAATGTCGATACTAAATTATTTGCCAAAGTTTTAGCTAATAGGCTTAAAGAAAAGATCGTAAAATTGGTGCATGCAGACCAGGCCGGGTTCGTGACGGGGAGGGAGGGACGAGACAATGGGGTCCGTGCCGTTCTGCTCCTGGAAGTTGCGAGGACGGGTAGGGTCCCCAGTCTACTCCTGTCGATTGACGCCGAAAAAGCGTTCGACAGGGTAGACTGGGGACATATGATGAGAATGTTGGGGGCAATGGGGTTTGGACCAAAAATATTAGAGTGGATTGGTTCCCTATACCAGCAGCCGCAGGCGTCGGTAAGGGTAAATGGAATACATTCCGAAGTCTTTATTATGAAGAATGGAACGAGACAGGGGTGCCCGCTCTCGCCACTCCTGTTCGTTCTATCGCTGGAACCCTTGCTATGTAGGATCCGTAACAGCGGAGATATCTCAGGGATTAGTGCGGGCGGCGAGGAACACAAAATCGCGGCTTTCGCCGACGACATCCTTTTCTTCATTTCCAACCCCAGAATTACATTGCCTAACCTGCTGAAGGTGCTCACGGCCTTTGGCAGGATCTCAAATTTAAAAATTAACCTCGATAAATCGGAAATCTTGAACATCAATATCAACAAGAATGAGGTTGACAGGTTATCAAAAGAATTTAAATTTCCCTGGCGGGAAAATATAAAATATTTGGGGGTAACTTTAGCCGACACGACAAAAAAAATGTATTTATTAAACTATATTCCCCTTTTGAACGAGATCAAGAAAGAAACTCTCCGCTTGGGAGGGCGGCCACTTTCTTGGGTGGGCCGTATCAACGCAATTAAAATGATAGTAGTCCCCAAAATAAATTATAAGTTCCAGATGTTACCTTTGGCATTACCCCAGATATTCTTTAATACTTTGAAGCAAATAATTTCACGATTTATATGGGCAAATAAAAAACCGCGAATCCCAGCGAAGATCCTTTCTAGGGAAAAAAAAAAGGGGGGGCTCGCCATCCCGGACTTTGAAAAAACCTTCATGGCAATAACACTATCAAGAGCAATAGTTTGGGCGAAGGATGGGGATAAGAGATGGAATAGTTTAGAGAATATAGTAAGTAACACTCATTTAGGACACGAATTATGGAACCCACCAAAAGCCCGCACTTTGGGGACCAACACACACGAAATAACACGAGTAACATTAGATAACTGGGATAAGGTATTTAAAAAACAGAAATGGAAATACAATTCACCTTTAATAGCTTTAAAAAATAATTCACTATTTCCACCGGGCAGGGGGGACGTAGGAGGGAATTGGATAAAACAAGAAGGGGCACGATTAAAAGATATTTTAAAAAAAAATGGGGAAATTTACACATTTCACGAAATGAGTTTAAACACGGAGTTAATGCACGTTAACCTGTGGAGGTACATTCAGTTAAAACATTTTGCAAGGAGCCTCCCGCAACCCTTACGCGGCATGGACGAGTTGAATAGCTTGGAGAGCCTATGCGTACGGGAATCACTTAAGAACATAATATCCAAGATTTACAAAATTTTAATAAATGAGGGGGCACTGAGTGTACCTCCATACGTTACAAAATGGGAGGAAGAACTAGGTTCACAGAGCACATATCACAATTTAGGGAAAATATTTAAAATCATACATAGCGCTTGGTTCCCAATGAAATCATCTGAAACGAACTACAAATGCTTAGCCAGGTGGTACCTCACCCCTGACAGACTTAGCAAGATTCAGGGGAGTGCAGCCTCGGATTGCTGGCGGGGATGCCAGGAAAGGGGAACGGCGGCTCATATCTGGTGGGGGTGCCCGGTAATAGCAAAATACTGGAGAGAAATACTAGAATTAATCTATTGTATCACTAAAATACAGATACCCGAGGATCCCTGGGTAGTTCTCTTCCACGGGACTGAGTCGTCGGGGAAACTTTATATCTCATCCCTTATACCTACCTTCTTAAATGAAGCAAAGAATCTAATCCCGGTGAAGTGGAGAAGGCCTGAGGCCCCGACGACACGCGATTGGATTCTCAGGGTAAATGGGATTCAAAGACTAGATAGTTCCGCCCCACAGATAGGAGGTCAAGGGGAGAGTAGGGCACCGAGCAACAAATGGTCTGAGTGGAACGTCTTCAGGGAATCATGGAGGTACTACATTGAAATTACCCGATAGAGGCCCACACGTTGTATGGTCGGAGCAAATAAAACAGAAACACAGCTCGAGAAACAGGAGTAAGGAAGATAGCCTAAAAACAAGTCATACAAGAGGAGAGGGTGGGGGGGGGGGGGGGAGGGGAGAAAAAGGGATCCGTTATAATGTCGTAATGTGAAATACATGTAGTTTTTTTTTTTTCTTTGGTTATTACGATGTTTGTACGCCCCATGTAAAAATGAACTAATTAAATAAAGTTTTAAAAAAAAAAAAAAAGTGTACAATAATTGGTTCACGTGATCACGGACATATGTACGCAAATGATCATGTACAGATGTGTGCAGGTGATCATGGACATATGTGTGCAGATAATCATTGGGACATGTGATTTTACTGGGACATATGTGGGGGACATGTGTTTTTATTTGGGGACATGTGTGTTTTGGGGACATGTATGTTTTGGGGACATGTGTGGGAACATGTGTGTTTACTGGTGTTTACTGGTGTTTACTGGTCAGACTGGTGATCAGTGAGTAAAAAAACAGCTAATACTCACTGATCACCTGCCGGCTGCAGCGATCCGCTCTCCTCTCCTCAGCGGCGACTTCCGTGTGAGGAGAGGAGAGACGCTTGCCTAACCGGCTGTTTGCTTACATCACATGACGGCTGTGATTGGACACGGCCGTCATCTGATCAGGAGGGCCAATCACAGAGCCCTCCTGCCGATCCGAGATGCGCCGTGTCCGGGTGACACGAGCGCATCGGGATCGCGCCGCTGCGCAGGCACGTGCGCCCGCGATCCCCCTACTTCTGATGGACGTTCGGGAACGTCCGATCAGAAGTAGGCGGCTCCCACCCGGCCGTATATATACAGTGGCCGGGTGGGAAGTAGTTAATATCCATAGTTACATAGTTAACTAGGCTGAAAAAAGACACAAGTCCATCCAGTTCAACCATATAAAAAAAAGAAATAATAAAAATAAAAAATATCGTACAATCCAATATATCCAATTCTATACCCACAGTTGATCCAGAGGAAGGCAAAAAAAAAAAAAAAAAAAAAACCAGCAGAGCATGCTCCAATCTGCTACAGCAGGGGAAAAAAATCCCTTTCTGATCCCCCGAGACTCAATCGGATTTTCCCTGGATCAACTTTACCTATAAATGTCAGTACCCAGTTATATTATGTACATTTAGGAAAGTATCCAGGCCTTTCTTAAAGCAATCTACTGAGTTAGCCAGAACCACCTCTGGAGGTAGTCTATTCCACATTTTCACAGCTCTTACTGTGAAGAAACCTTTCCGTATTTGGAGATGAAATCTCTTTTCCTCCAGACGTAAAGAGTGCCCCCTTGTCCTCTGTGTTGACCGTAAAGTGAATAACTCAACACCAAGTTCACTATATGGACCCCTTATATATTTGAACATTGACGTTGATCATATCCCCCCTTATTCTCCTCTTCTCAAGAGTGAATAAATTCAGTTCCTCTAATCTTTCCTCATAGCTGAGCTCCTCCATGCCTCTTATCAGTTTGGTTGCCCTTCTCTGCACTTTCTCCAGTTCCCCGATATCCTTTTTGATATCCAACATGTCATGCCTCAAAATTGAGCCCATTCGTGGAGTGGCGACAAACTTTGACCCTTAAAAATCTCCATAGGCGACATTTAAAAATGTCTACAGGTTACCACTGTTGAGTTACAGGGGAGATCTTTTGCTATTCATTATTGCTCTCGCTCTAACGATCACGACGATACCTCACATGTGTGGTTTGAACACCATTTACATATGTGGGCGCGACTTATGCCGCGTACACACAATCGGAAATTCTCGTCGGAAAAAGCTCTGACGGTTTTCCCGATGGAATTCCAAAGGAATTCCGCTCACACTGTCTTGCCTACAGACGGTCACACCAAGTTCCGACCGTCAAAAACGCGGTGACGCACAACACTACAACGAGCCGAGTTCAATGCTTCCGAGCATGCGTCGAATTGTTTCCGAGCATGCGTAGGAATTTTGGGCGTCAGAATTGCTACAGACGATCGGAAATTTCCGATAGAAACCTTTTCCGTCTGAAAAACTGAGAACATGCTCTCAATTCCTTGCTGTCGGAAATTCGGCCTGCAAAATTCCGATGGAGCCTACACACGGTCGCATTTTCCGATGAAAAGCTCTCATCGGTCTTTTTCTGGCCGGAATTCCGATCGTGTGTACGCGGCATTACGTATTTGCTTCTACGCGCAAGCACAGAGGGACGGGGGGGCTTTAAAAAAAAAATGATTCTTATTTATTTTACATTTTTTTTTTTTAGTTTTACACTGTCCCTTTAAAACAATGTTTGTGGTCACTTTTATTCCTATTACAAGGAATGTAAACACCCCTTGTAATAGAAAAAAAAGCATGACAGGACCTCTTTAACTACTTCCCACCCGGCCACTGTATATATACATCCGGGTGGGAGCCTTCTACTTCTGATAGGACATTCCTGAACGTCCTTCAGAAGTAGGGGGATCACGCGCGCGCGTGCCCGCGCAGCGGCGCTATCCCGATGCGCTCGTGTCACCCGGACACGGCGCATCTCGGATCGGCAGGATGGCTCTGTGATTGGCCCTCCTGATCACATGACGGCCGTGTCCAATCACAGCCTTCATGTGATGTAAGCAAACAGTCGGTTGCTAGGCAATCGGCTCTCCTCTCCTCACACGGAAGTCGTCGCTGAGGAGAGGAGAGCGGATCGCTGCAGCCGGCTGGTGATCAGTGAGTATTAGCTGTTTTTTTACAGCTTTTTACTCACTGATCACCAGTCTAGTGTAAACACACATGTCCCCACACATGTCCCCAAAACATACATGTCCCCAAAACACAAATGTCCCCAAATAATAAAAACACATGTCCCCAAATAAAAACACATGTCCCCAAATAATAAAAACACATATGTCCGTGATCACCTGCACACATCTGTACATGATCATTTGCGTACATATGTCCGTGATCACGCAAACCAATTATTATACACTTAATGGAATTTTTTTTACTAAAAACATGTAGCAGAATACATTTTGGCTTAAATTTATGACAAAATTCGATTTTATTGGATTTCTTTTAAAAAAGAAAGGAGAAAATATTGTTGTTTTTCAAAATTTTCAAGAGTCGTGAATAAATACCACCAAACTAAAGCTCTATTTGTGCAAACAAAATGATAAAAATTTCATTTGGGTACAGCATTGCATGACCGCGCAATTGTCATTAAAAGTGCGAGAGCGCTGAAAGCTGAAAATTGATCTGGGAAGGAAGGGGGCGAAAGTGCCAGTATTGTAGTGGTTAATGTGAGATCTGGGGTCAAAAAGACCTCAGATATCACATTTAAATGCAATAAAAAAAATGTCCCTTTAAGGCCGTTGGGCGGAAGTGACGCTTGATGTCGCTTCCCTCATCCAACGGCATTGAGTCGAGTGGGGGGCCATCATTCCCTCACTCGGCTTCCTGCCTTTGAGGGGAAAGGATCGGATTGTCCCCCGCTGCTACCGACGGCTCCGGTAAGCGGCGGAGAAAACTGGAACGAGATAAAAGTGAACTCGTGGTGAATCCGCTGCAGAGACCACTTTTATCCTAAAGCCTAAATTGGCCTGCCATTTGAGAAAATACCGGGGGTTATGGCAGCTATCTGCTGCCATAACAATGGTATTCAACGTCAAAGTACCGATGTATAACGACAGCGGGCGGTTCGGAGGTGGTTAACCACCTCAATATAAAACACTTTTACCCCCTTCCTGCCCAGGCAAATTTTCAGCTTTCAGCGCTGTCACAGTTTGAAATGACAATGGCGTGGTCATGCAACACTATACCGAAACAACATTTTTATAATTTTTTTTCCAACAAATAGAGCTATCTTTTGGTGGTACTTGATCATCTCTGCGTTTTTTGTGATTTGCGCTATAAACAAAAAAAGAGCGACAATTTTGAAAAAAAAAAACAACATTTTGTACTTTTTGCTATAATAAATATCCCCATTTTTTTTTAAAAAAAAAGCAAATTTTTCATCAGTTTAGGCCGATATGTATTCTTCTACATATTTTTGGTAAAAAAAATCGCAATAAGCGTATATTGATTGCTTTACGCAAAAGTTATAGCGTCTACAAAATAGAGGATAGATTTATAGCATTTTTTATAATTGTTTTTTTTTACTAGTAATGGCACCGATCTGCATTTTTTATCGGGACTGTGACATTATGGCGGACACATCAGACACTTTTGACACATTTTTGGGACCATTGTCATTTATACAGCGATCAGCGCTATAAAAATGCACTGATTACTGCAAAAATGTCAATGGCAGGTAAGGGGTTAACACTAGGGGGCGATTGAGGGGTTAATTGTGTTCCCTGTGTGTGTTTATAACTGTAGGGGGAGGGGACTGACCTAGAGGAAGTGATAGATCGTGATTCCTAGCTATTAGGAACTCAAGATCTGTCTCTCCTCACAGAACAGGGATTTGTGTGTTTACACACATGTGTCCCTATTCTGCCTCTCGTGCAAGCGATCGCTCGCGGCCGGCGGTCATCGTGACCACCGGTCACGAGCATCGGAACCCCCGCAATGCAGCGGGCGCGCGTGTGCCTTTGGCTTTAAGGGACTGACGTATAACTACGATGGTTCGTGGGATCATACCGACCTGTTGCAGTATAATGATGGCTAGTGGTCGGCAAGCGGTTAATCACGACTGTGTTTTTACATTTTTGGCTAAATAAATGAAAAAAGGCCAAACATTTTCTAGAAAAATTTGTTTTTCTTCATTTCTGTTATAAAATTTTGCAAATAAGTAATCTCTCTGCATACATTTAGGCCAAAATGTATTCTGCTCCATTTCTTTGCTGAAATAACCCAAATCAGTGAATATTATTTAGCCTGTAGTAAAGTTCACAAAGTCCACAAACTATGGTGTGATGGGAGTCACTTTGGGCGGGGGCGCTTGGGGAATCCAGGTTACTTTGGAGAGCATTAGAAGCTCCTTGTCCAGATCCCCCAGCCCTTCCTGTGTGTAAGTCACCCTGTGTTTATTAGGGGCACAGGGTGACCAAGAACCCCAGTCTGAGCTCAAGAATATATGAAGATAAAGTCCACTGTTCATCAGAGACCATTGCTAGATGGTTTAAAGGTGTTATAGAGGTTGCTATGTGTTTGTTAGGTGTGGCTGTATCCCATTGATCTATTGTGTCTGTCTGCCTTGGGAGCAACCTATTATGGGATGTATATGTCTATGTGTATTTGCTGTGAGGAGGGAGGGGGGAATTCCTCTAACAGCTCTCCCTGCTGATTGGACAGTCTACTGATGATGCAACCATTGGTGACATCTCTTGACCAATGGTTGCATTGGTCAAGAGATGTCACCAAGAAGCAGTCTTCAGAAGCAGCCAACTTGTCAGACCAAATCCTCTCAAGTGTTCAAAATAGCATGACCAAAGAAGAAAATACTCCACATAGTTAGGGTTGCCACCTGTCCGGGATTCACCTGGACAGTCCGGTTTTTACATCCTCTGCCCGGGTTTCTGACTGCTTGTCACCCGGACACCAGCCACCAGGGCACCCTCAAAAATAATTATAACACCCCCATAGAAGCTTAATCAAAGTTTAGGATCCATAACATGTATCAGAATGTCACATATCTTTACATATATGTAAACTGTCTTGATGGAAACAGCCCTAATTACAAGGGACTTCTTTCTCTCTGTGGAGGGATACAGAACCCCCTGGACGCATTTGCTGATGCTCTGCTTCTAGTCCCGGCTACTGGAGCCCTGTCAGGAGTCTGTTCACAGACTAATCTAGTGGAGAGAGCTGTGAATGTGTGTGGGCGGGCAGAGGAAGGAGCTGCAGGAGTGAGAGGACAGCAGGACAGAGAGGGGAGGAGAGAAGAGAAGCTGGCTGCCCATTACCAGACTACATTCATAAGTATGTATTTATCTCCTGTTTGTGTTTGTATCTTCCTGTTATGCCTGTTTGTGTGTATCTCAGTGTGTGTGTATATGTATACAGTAAACCCCCGCTATATTGCGGTTCAGTTATTGCGGTCCCGGTATATCGCGGTATTTTAATTAGGACCTGTTATACTGATATTGTGGTAATATTTCGCCATTTTCGCAGTTATGTACTCTATTTTTTACTGTACTGTACAGTTAAGACAATATTTTTGTGTTTTAAAAATCCTCTTGATCTCTCTCTCTATCTTTAATGTGTTTCTATTGCATAAAAGTGTGTTTAAAGACCTTTAAATGCTATTAAAAAATTAACAAAACATGCCTAGGGTGTATTTAAATAGGGTCTTTCTATTTCGCGGTTTTTCACTTTTCGCGGGTGGGTCCGGAACCTAACCCCAGCGATGGAGGGGGGTTTACTGTATAATTGAGTATATGTGCAATATATATATATATATATATATATATATAAGTGTTTGTTTGCATGTATCTGAGTGTGTATATCCCTCCCCTCCTCTGTAACACCCCCCTCCTCTGTGTCACCCCCCTCCTCTGTGTCACCCCCCCTCCTCTGTGTCACCCCCTCCTCTGTGTCACCCCCTCCTCTGTGTCACCCCCCTCCTCTGTGTCACCCCCCTCCTTCTCTGTAATATCCCCCCTCCTCCTCTGTAACACCCCCCCTCCTCTGTGTCCCCCCTCCTCTGTGTCACCCCCCTCCTCTGTGACACCCCCCCTCCTCTGTAACACCCCCCTCTGTGTCACCCCCCTCCTCTGTAACACCCCCCTCCTCTGTGGCATCCCCCCTCCTCTGTGTCACCCCCGTCCTCTGTGTCACCCCCCGTCCTCTGTAACACCCCCCTCCTCTGTGTCATCCCCCCCTCCTCTGTAACACCCCCTTCCTCTGTGTCATTCCCCCCCCTCCTCTGTGTCATCCCCCCCTCCTCTGTAACACCCCCTTCCTCTGTGTCACCCCCCCCTCCTCTGTGTCATCCCCCCCTCCTCTGTGTCACCCCCCTCCTCTGTGTCACCCCCCGTCCTCTGTGTCACCCCCCATCCTCTGTGTCACCCCCCCTCCTCTGTGTCACCCCCTCCTCCTCTGTAACACCCCCCCTCCTCCTCTGTAACACCCCCCTCCTCTGTGTCCCCCCTCCTCTGTGTCACCCCCCTCCTCTGTGACACCCCCCCTCCTCTGTAACACCCCCCCTCTGTGTCACCCCCCTCCTCTGTAACACCCCCCCTCCTCTGTGTCATCCCCCCCTCCTCTGTGTCACCCCCGTCCTCTGTGTCACCCCCCGTCCTCTGTAACACCCCCCTCCTCTGTGTCATCCCCCCCTCCTCTGTAACACCCCCCTTCCTCTGTAACATCCCCCCCTCCTCTGTGTCATCCCCCCTCTCCTCTGTGTCACCCCCCTCCTCTGTGTCACCCCCCTCCTCTGTGTCACCCCCCTCCTCTGTGTCACCCCCCTCCCTATGTGTCACCCCCCATCCTATGTGTCACCCCCCGTCCTCTGTTTAACCCCCCCTCCTCTGTGTCAGCTCCCCCTTCCTCTGTGTCACCCCCCCTGCTCTGTGTCAGCCCCCCTTTTTCTCTCTCACACACTCTCTCTTTCAGCCTCTCACTCACCCCCACCATCTCACCCCACCCCCACTCTCCCCCCCTCTCTCTCCTGCCTCCTCCCCCCTTTCTCTCACCTCCTCCTCTCTCTCACCCCCCTCACCACCGCCTCTCTCTCACCTGGGTTTTTTTTTGCCTTCCTCTGGATCAACTGTGGGTATAGAATGGGGTATATTGGATTGTATGATATATATATGTATATATATATATATTTTTTTTTTTATTTGTGGTTGAACTGGATGGACTTGTGTCTTTTTTCAACCTAACTAACTATGTAACTATGTAACCTCCTCCTCTTACCTTCCCCTTTCTCACCTTCCTCCCCCACCTCTTTCATTCCTCAGGGGATGGGGGCCCCAGGAGTATAGCTGTATGGGGCCCCAATAATTACTAACAGCAGCCTTGTGAGTGAGTGCACCAGTTCAGATGTGTCCTGAATCCTGTGTCTTGCCGACACACTTCTCCCCAAGGCTCCCCACACAATGGAAGGAAGGAAAACAGCACTACAATAGAGGAGCTCCACCCCCAAACTTCGGCTCCCACACTTCCTGGCTTGAAGCAGCTCTCGGTAAGGCAGTCCAATGGGGGTTTTTCGGGGCAGGGGACACTGATGGGTGGGTTCCCTGATCTAATCGAGGGGGGGGGACCGATATAAGGGAAGGGAGTCTGTGGGGAGGGAGGTGGATGATGTCAGTAGGGCAGTGGACGGTGTCAGTAGGGCAGAGGACGGTGTCAGTAGGGCAGAGGACGGTGTCAGTAGGGCAATGGATGGTACCAGTAGTTACCATCCACACTAAGCATGACGCATTATTGCTCTCCTCCAGGTCTTTAAAATCCTGTAGTGTATACCACAAAAAAATTTGCCATGCGCCGCTAAAGTGTTCGGGTTTGGCTTGAGGAAAAGGTGGCAACCCTACACATAGTGTAAATCCGTATAAACGTAAAATTTATTAAAAGAAAATTGGAAACACTCACATTTAGAAAGTTGATCAAGCGCTTAAAATTTAAGTTTGTGGGTAACGCAATGACATAAGCAGGGCTCGTCCCAACGTGTTTCGTCTAAAGAGACATCATCTGGGGTGGATGCACTATTACAATACAATTTAATACAGGAGGAATCAGAGTGCCTTGCTCGTTAGGGCTTACAATCTAATTATTATAGTATAAAAAACTGTAAAAAACATAGTGTTTATCGATTACCACCAAAAGAAAGCTCTGTGAAAAAAATTATATAAATTTAGTGTGGGTACAGCGTTGCATGACTGTGCAATTACCAGTTAAAGTAGTGCAATGCTAAGTAGAAAAAAAAATGGTCTGGTCATGAAGGGGGTAAAACCTTTCAGAGCTGAAGTAGTTAAAGAGGTGTATCCCTTAAAAAAAAATAATTAAAAGTCAGCAGCTACAAATACTGCAGCTGCTGACTTTTAATAATCGGACACTTACCTGTTCCAGGGTCCAGCAATGCAGGGGGTTGAAGCTCAGCTAGCCCCCCGATCCGCTCGGCGGCGCCAGCATTGCAACTGTGGGCACCCGGCTGTGGCTTCACAGCCGGGCACCCACTGCGCATGCGCGAGCGGCGCCACGTGCCATGATTGGCCGCACAGTCATCTGGGACACATGACAGGTCCCAGATGACTGGGGAGCCCTTCCTGTGCCGAGGGGAAGTTATGTCACCAGCCTAGGCTAGGCAGAAGGCAGACTACGAGGGACCCCCTAGCAACAGGCATTTAGAGGTATGTAAAAAAAATATTTTTTAAAAAAAAATTTTTTTAGGATTTTTAAGCCTTTTTTGTTTTTTAGGGGGAAACACCACTTTAAGTTCAACAGTTAAAGCCATAATTCAGTGCTTTACTACTGTCCATAATAAAAGAACATTCGTTCAGAAGGGAAAATACCTTAACCAGTTCCCGCCAGGCCTATAGCAAAATAATGTCTGGGCTGGAATTTTGGGCTGATCCAATTGTGATCCACAGCATGAATAATTGGGCCCCATAATTCACAGCATGAATACTTGGACTCCATAATCCACATTGTGAATACTTGGGCCCCATAATCCACAGCATTAATACTTGGGCCCCATAATCCACAGCATGAATCTTTGGGCTCCATAATCCACAGCATTAATACTTGGGCCCCATAATCAACCTGAGTATCCTAATGTACAATATGTGGTCAAATGTTCAGGGGTTGTCCAGTGAAGTGTTTTGTTAATACTACATCATACAGATGTTTCAGATTTAATTGTGTGGTTGCAATCTTGTGGTAAGAGTTTGGTAAAGGCCCTTTTCTGTTGCAGCATGTGCCTCTGTGTACAAAGCCAGCTCCTTAACAACATAGTTTGATGGGTTTGGGGTTGAAGAAGTTAAGTGACCTGCACAAAACTCTGATCTCCATGATATGGTAGATCAACTGAACACCTTTGGAATGAATTGGAGAGCCAGGTTTTCACATTACAACTTGACTACACAAATACTCTTTTGGCTGAATGGGCACAAATTCTCACAGACCCTGTGGGCAGCTGGTGTATTTGTAAAAAGGGACAAACTCTTTGTTTATGCCCATAGTTTTTAGAAAGGGCTAACCAAAATGATCATAATTGTTTCAACATACCCTCCATTTTCCGAAGTCACGTTACCACCAGCAGCTCTTTACATTTACATTTGTATCTGTGAAGGTAGTAATTTCGATCCCATCCCAAAAAAGAAAGCCAAGAGAAAAGATTTGCTATTGCTGCCTAATGCCCTTCAACAAGCTTCGGCGCCATGTAGAAATCTGAGCCACAGGCAGAGGGAAAGCATTGCTGGTTCCCATTTACATTCCCTAGGCACACGTCATTAAAGCCACAACCTGTAACCAGGAGGACAAAAATAGAGATCTTTGACAGAGCAGCTAAAAATAACTGTTTCTGTAGATTCAAGAACAAATACAAAAGCCTTATTTTCATACTTACTTATGTAGCACTAACCCCCGAAGGAGCTGCTGGTTTGATTTGGGCTTACCATTACCTCACCTGCTTGCCTCTCCGTCTTAGGGGTCCCGTGGAAAGTGGCCCAAAGAATGTTCGACACTTAGTTATTTTTTTGCTTATTTATTTGAAATAAAGACAAATTCTTCCAATAAAGGGTCAGAGGGTTAAGGGTGAGTTCAGGCACTTGGTAGTTTCAGGGTAGAGGTATTAGAAAAATCCAGAGGACAAATAGCTCCACAGACTGGATCCAGCAACCCCCGGATAGGCCCTTCTCACTTGGCCTAGCAGCCAGTAGGGTGCTCTACTAAGTCTCTGCCAAAGACTTGTTGATTCAATTTAAGCATTACTGAGAGATCTTGAGAAATTCAGAGAACTGCCATACAGTACCAGTTTCTTGCAGCCGATCCGGCGATACTGTATGGGTGTTGATCCGGGTTGCGTCCTTCAACTGAGTTTCCAGGCCTCTCCAGAGATACCAGCCTTGCGCTCGGTCCTCTCCTGGATAAGTTCTCCCCTGGTTCCTCCGGTTTCTGGGCCTCTCTCCGCAGGCGAGACAGCACCGGACCATCCCTGGATCAGTAGGCCCCAAGACTCTTCGAGCCTACCCTCTCAGTTGCATAGCCTTGGGCCAGCCGGCCCGAGACACAGGATACATAGACTGCACACCCCAGGCCAGGAGGGCCACGAGGTCAGGGCAGCAGACCCCAAGAGCATTCAGGCAAAAACCCAAAACGCCTAAAAACCCCTAAAAATGGCGTCGGTACCTTAAATACCATCTCCCAGAATTCACAGCAGGAAGATCACTCCCACTTAGCTATTTACGAGCAATAGGTGGCATTCAATACATTCAGCTGAACTGCGTTTCTACACTTACCGGTGGTAACAGCGACACCTACGGTCAAGCAGAAACCAGTGCAACCCAGCTGACCTGGTACAGAAACCAGAACTTTTAGAATAATTAGCCTGAAGCCCAACTGCGACTTCAGACAACTTAAATTTGAAAAAAACAATAGCGTCTGCTCATTAGGAGCCGGCGCTACACTTATATACTGTTTCTTAAAGAGGAACTTCCCCCAATACCCGTCTAAATCAAGCACAGTCAAAATGTTGTTGCATGGCAATTATAAAAGACATACATACTCTTCCATGCAGGCCAATGCAATCTTGCATTCTGGTGAACCTTTATGACTACCTCATCCTCTGATTTCAGGACATTTAGTGATCCCTACACTTTTTTTGCTGTCTAAGGTGTCCTCCATTGATGACGTGGGGTTGAAGGGTTTTTGTCAGGGCCGTGGGCAATTGCCTCCTGTCCTCCTTGCCTCCTCCTCTGATGCCCAGTAAAAAGGCTGCACTGCTTCCGCCCCAGACATGCCTAAAGGCTTCCTGGTGAAGAGGAGTAAGTCCACACTGGTGTCTTACAAAGTGCGGGATGAGGACGAGGACAGCGTGCAGGCTGCTCCCGGCATGGATGGTGTACGCCGTGTCCGAGCAGAGGCTGGTTCCCATGCCCCACTGGAGGCTCTCCTGCCCTGGCCAGCCCCTACCAAGCCTCCCGGTTCTCCCCTGTAGTCCCCAGCCACCCCCTGCCAGCCAGTTTGGAAGACCTGAAGTTGTTGCAGCAGCCTAACCCATCCTTATCCACCCAGTGAGCAGAAAGTACCTGGAGTAGGGATTTAGCCTGGAATGGGGGTTGGGGAGGAGGCAGGGATAGGGAGATTGGAAGAAGGGCTGAGTCGCTGCACCATGAGCCTCTGGGTTGTACTTGCCCCCTGGGCCAAAAGTTGCCATTCAGGCCCTGGTTTTTGTACACCGTCAAGTAAGGTTGGTTCCTCAGTGTGTGACATCTACTGTCAAACATGGAGAAGGAATCATGATGGTCTGGAGCTCTGTTGCTGGATCTAGATTTGGCGGTTTGCACGGAGTGAGTAGCACCCTGAACCAAAACCACTGTCACAGAAATTTGCAACACCATTCAATAACCACTTGTGGGTGGGGCCTGCTCAAGGTACCAGTTTCCTCTCGTGTACACACTCATCAATGCCTGGTACCATGTGGCACCACGTTCATGTGAAAGTCAACATTAAGGCAAAACCATGGCTTAGAGATGAGATGAGCACTATGTGCAGCTGTGTAACATACAGAGTTCCTCTGCAAAAGTTCAGTCCCATGTTACTACACACCTTTGCTCAATGAACGTTGCATTTAGGCAGAACACCGCTGAGCCTATACCCCTTCCACGAGTCTAGCATATCTCTGCCACCTCGCTCCGAGTGATAGAATGGGGTCCCACCGCGCAATAGTGCGGACCTCATGTGTGCACTTAGTAACTCCTTCACTCTCCTGTACATTATGACTGAATACATAGGGTCTCTGTACCATAGGTTTGGTCACAGGGTCTTTTTTTGGGAACCGACCACTAGGGCGGGAAGCGGAACGGTGACCCTCTCGCTACAGAAGGACCTGTCACCCGAGCCTGGTACCGCCCCTCGCTATCTGGCTGCTGTTCACTTTCCACTAGTTCATAGTTACCCATGGCAACTACTCTCCTGCTTTGATTCTTCTGCCGAGTTAACCCTTTGTAGTGGCTTTCCTCTTGTACCCCGTGTGTGTGCTTTATATGCCCTGTTCTTCAGATACATCATGTAGCACCATGCACCCCTTTGAATACCTTCAGAGCAGGCTAATAAACAGTTAATGAAACTTTACTTAGAAGTTACATCAGTACAGTCCATAACTTTCAAGCTCCTAACTGACTATTTATCAACTGCCCAGGCATAATTTAACAGGTAGAAGTCCATGATGGTAAGATCCTTGATAGGTAGGCCTCCCTGGGGTAGTGTGGATCGAGTGTGGCTCTGGGTTACATCCTTGACTGGCCTGGACCTTCTTCCCATGCGGTCCCACTCTCCCTGAGCCCGGCCCTCCCCCCTGATTTATAGGCTGACAGGGTGAAGAGCAGAACCCAAAAAGCCCAGGAAACTGGCAGGCCCAAAGTTTAAAACTTCCCTCGGCTGGGCAGCCCATGCTCACTAGCTACAGCAATCCTTTCAGTAGGCACCTGCTTACACTCTAGAATACACCTAATTGGTCAGGGGATCATCCTACAGCATAATGATCCTAGACATAATGACCCAAAACATCCTTCCAGGCTGCTTCAGGACTACCTTAGAAGAAAAAAAGCAAGACTGAAGTCATGGAATGGCCAGCACAGTCTCCGGACCTAAACCCCATCAAGCTAGCTTGGGATGAACTAGACAGAAGGATTAAAACAAAGCAACCTACAAGTGCAAAACATTAGCGGGAACTTCTGCAACAGTGTTGGGAAGAACTTTCCGAACCATATTTCATTTCTGTTGTAGAAAGAATGCCACGAGTGTGTTCAGCTGTTAGATCTGCAAAAGGTGGCTTAGTGGCTACTTTGATGAGTCAAAAATTTAGATTACGTTTTGTTAAAGAAAAATTTCAGAGTACATTTTCAATATTAAACTGCATACATTTCAATAAAAACTGGAAAAATGGGGGTGTTCTAAAACTGTTGACCTGTAGTTTACAGAAATATATATATTTTTTAAATGGGCAGACTCGATGGACCACTTGATCCTTTTTTTGCTGTCACTCTTCTAGGTTAATATTAGCTCAAGTAGAAAAAGAGGTGGTTCTAAAGGCAGAAGGTTTTTTACTTTAATGCACATGTGTCAAACACAAGGCTTGCAGGCCGAATCTGGCCCTCCAGGCCATTTCATGTGGCTCTTGCACCCAGGAGGCGTGGAAGTGAGATGTGAACAGCCTGTGAAAGAGAGTTGATTACTGCACACCCCTAAACCATGCACTCTGTATGTAGAGCACTCTTCAACACTGCACTCCACACACCACACCTCTGAACTCTGCACGCAGCGCATCCCTGAAGTCCGCACATAGCGCACTCCTGGTATTTATTGCCCCTTTAAGATCCTCCCACTGCAATTTGGCCTCACCCATCTATTGATGCATTTCGGTGGGGGTGTGTGGTTGAGTTCCTGAACCTATTATCTTAGAAAAAAACCTGGCATAAAATGATATAGCCTTAGCCCCCGTACACACGGTCGGAAATTCCGACCACAACATTTTTTCCGACGGATTTTGTCCGACACTGGTGTTGCATACACACGGTCGGACAAATTTGTCGGAAAATCCAATCATTCTGAATGTGGTGACGTTCGCTGCGTACGACGGAACTATGTAGAGGCTAGTAGCCAATAGCTTTGGTCTCGTAATTTGATCTGAGCATGCGTGGCACTTTGTCCGTTGGAATTTTCTACACACGATCGGAAAAAGTCAGATCGGATTTTGTTGTCGGAAAATTTGAGAGCAGGATCTCAAATTTTTTCCATCGGAAATTCCGACGGAAAAAGTCAGATGGAGCCCACACACGGGCGGATTTTCCGACAACATGGTCCGATCGGACATTTTCCGTCGGAATTTCCGACCGTGTGTACGGGGGCTAACAGATACAACCGGCCCTTTGAGGACAACCATAATGCCGATGCGGCTCACAATGAAATTGATTTTGACACCCCAGCCTTAATGCAGGCTCTGAATTAAGGTAATAAACCTTCTGCATTCATTCACACCCCCCCCTCTCCCCAGTCCCCATTTATACTTACCTGAGCACAGTCTCGATCCAGCAAAGTGCACGAGAGCAGCAGCTCTCTCGGCTCTCTCCATCCTCATTGGCTCAGAGACAGCAGCGGGAGCCATTGACTCCCGCTGTTGTCAATCACAGCCAGTGAGGTGGGAACAGGGGGCTGGACCAGGCCAGGGACAGGGTGGAGGAGCCAGGAGTGGCAGGAGAGGACCAGAGAAGAGGAGGATCGGGGCTGCTCTGTGCAAAACCATTGCACAGAGCAGGCAAGTATAACATGTTTTTGTTATTTTAATTGAAAAAAAATTAGCATTTACAATCACTTTAACATTTCAACAAATAAAGCTTTTTTATTATTTTTAATTCACCTGAACTCCCCTGCCCTCAAAAGAGTTCAATGCAATAAACTTTGCAAGTGGCATAAAACCCAATTTGTAGTCATTTCATCACATTTCATTAATAGTTTTCCTTTCAGAAAGGTGAAGAAATATAATGAAAATCTTGTTAGAGCGCCCGCGGTTTCAACCATTTCAGTTCGCGAAGAATCGGCATTAATAAAGTGAGATAAGAAAAGGAACTTCGATCCAAGCATGGTATAAAGTGATGATGAACAGTGGAGGTGTAATGGCTTCTTAATCATTTTTAATTTACCAGTTATAGCCATGACACTCGTATTTTTAATCCCTTATTAAAATAAAATAGATTATTCTCATGTTTTTCTACAGGACCCAGTACAACAGTTGCCTTTACACAAGGGATTTTCAATATTTCTAAATGGCTCCTACAAAATTCCCTTTCTACTACCGGTTTGAAGTGGGTTGTTAAAGGTTCAGGACACCCAAAAGTAATAGTTTAATTATTGGTGGGGCATCATGGGCTGAGTCAACTCTTGGTTTCTTATACACATTGGATATTCCAACAGTGAGATCTCTTGGCAATAGTTTCTGACTCTCTCCTTGTCCATCTAGGATTTTTGGGTCTTCCATCCCTTCCTTTTTACATCCTACCTAACATAAAATACATACAAAACCTAAGAGGGAATGAGGGAACCCCTTAACCCCTTCAATACAGGGCACTTTCGCACCTTCCTGCCCAGACCAATTTTCAGCTTTCAGTGCTGTCACGTTTTAAATGACAATTGCGCGGTCGTGCTACTCTGTTCCCAAACAATTTTTATTAAATTTGTTCCCACAAATAGAGCTTTCTTTTGGTGGTATTTGATCACCTCTGCGGTTTTTATTTTTAGCTAAACGAATAAAAAAGTCCCATTTTTTTTTTAAAAACACGTTTTTCTTTGTGTTTTTTATAAAATGTTGTAAATAAGTAAGTTTTCTCCTTCACTGATGGGCACTGATAAGCTGCACTGATTTGCACTGATAAGGCGGCACAGATGAGGTGGCACCAATGAGATGGCACAGATGAGCACTGATAAGCGGCACTAATGGGCACTGATAGGCAGCACTGATAGGTGGCACTGATAGGTGGCACTGATGGGCACTGATAGGCCACACTGATGGGCACTGAAAGGCTGCACTGATATGTAATTATGGGTGGCACTGATAGACAGCACTGATGGGCACTGATGGGTACTGATAGGCGGCACTGATGTACACTGAAAGGCAGCACGGATGGACATTGATGGGCACTGATGGCTGGCACTGGATTTCACTGATAGGCATCGCTGGCACTGGCAGGCATTTTTCAATGGCACTGATTTGCAGCTGCCTGGGCACTGATTGGCATTTCCCTGGTGGTCTAGGGTGGCATACCTGGTGGTCCAGTGTGGTGGCCATCCCTGGTGGTCCTTGCGGCATCCTGGTGGTCCTGGGGGGGCATCTGAGGGGGGGCTGCCCTGATAAACAATCAGCACAGACCGGCCCTCTCAGGAGAACAGCCAATCGGCTCTCCTCTACTCGAGTCTGTCAGACGCGAGTGAGGAATAGCCGCTCAAGGGCTCTTCCAGTTTACATCGCGATCAGCCGTGATTTGACACGGCTGATTACGTGGTAAAGAGTCTCTGTCAGAGACTCTTTACCTAGATCGGAGTTGCGGTGTGTCAAACTATCGCTGCGATGTGTGCCCCCGGGGGCGTCCGGTCAGGATATCGCAACCACTGTGCAGACGTCATATTGCTATATGGCGGGCGGCGGCAAGTGGTTAAAATGGGCACAGCAGGTGTGCAGACAGGGGAACTCAGTACAGGCATGGTGGGAACCCCTCATAATGGGCACAGGAGGGGTACAGACCTGGGAACTCCACACATGGATGGTGGGAACCCCTCATAATGGGTACAGCAGCTGTACAGACCTGGGGATGCCACACATGCATGGTGGGAACCCCTCATAATGTGCACATCAGATGTGCAGACCCAGGAACTCAGAACAGGGATGGTGGGAACCCTTCATAATGGGTACAGCAGGTTTACAGACCAGGTTGAATTAGCCAGATAGGTCCTGGCCAGGAGGGTAGGAGTTAATGCCTTTGCCGGTTCTTTGGTCTTGACAGGTACTTCTCTGGGTCTGACCAACTAATCCTGTGTTATATAAATATGGGACACTGGTCCAGTATGTCAAGAGAACCCCAGGGAGAGATCCCTGAGAGAGAACCCCCTGGAGAGGTGGAGGGGGAAAGTTTGGAGATTCTTCCCCGTGGAGAGAGAAAACCCCTGGAGAGGTGGTGGGGAGAGTTCAGGGATTCTTCCCCATAGAGAGCCCAAGAGGGAGAGAGAAAGCTGAAATCGGGGACCGTAAGGGAGAGAGATGGAGAATGATACCTGTAAGGAGCAGAAGGAGGTGAGGGGTCCCGGACCCAAGAGGCCCTCATGGTCTGGGGGGGGGGGATCCATCTGTTCCCGAGCCTCGGAACTGGCTAGTTCGAGGCCCAGTAACTGAAGAAGGATTCGGAGGCGTCCCGGTGTGCTCTCGGTATTGGAGAGACACAGCAGCTCGTACAAGCGGCCAGGGGAGGACGCTTCGGAGGAGGGCCAAGAAGCTGGCTGCTCGGTAAGAGCCTGGGAGCTGAAGTTGTATGGACACTAGAGAATCCACACTTCTCACAGTATCGCCAAGAAGGCTGAAAGATCCAGGTACTGTGGGAAAGGTTCCTAACTTATCTTCAGTTACAACCTAGTCTGTGGCAGAGACTTTGCAAATTTTCCGGATCACATGTTGGCTGCTAAATCTATGGTTAGAGGTTTATCCAGCAGTGAAGCGCCCAGTTGCGAGTGGCTACTCTCTGGGCTATCTGAGAGACATTCAATTGATGTCAGCAGTTCTAAGTGCCTGAGTTTTATCACCTGTGCCCTCTATTCCCACCTGAGACTGTATTATAGTTGGATGTTACCCCTGCAAAATAAAAATCCTCAAAAGGACTTTTGTGTGTCAGCTTCTGAAGTTACTGGGTACTAACCCTGGGAGCCCCTAGACGACGAAGGACGAGCTACAAGGAGGTAATTGGTAAGCCCAGAAAATTCAAGGTCGCCTCTAGGGGTTAGGGCCGCTACATAGGCAATGCACAGCACAAGTTCAACATTCTTTAATTAGGGTTTACATTTACTTAGATGCCATCACTTTTTTTGCTGGGCTTTTAGGCTAGGTGCAAAATTGTGTGTTTTTCTGACACTCACAGAAACTTGCTGCCCCTTTAGCGGATGCGCGGCAGTGCCATTAATTGGTAATGGCACCCCCGCGAAAATACGCCAAACTGTATGTTTTTGGAAAAGGGTCAGGGACTTCTTTTCTTGTGCATAGAGCAGCCCAATGAGCTGCCATACTCGCGACCAGTGATGTAAGTAACTGAGTTAAAATAAACGCAGTTACTTAACGCAGTTACTTTAGAGGGTAACGAGTAATCTAACTGATTACTTTTCCCATCATAGTAATGCAGTTCCCATTACTTGGGTGGTGTTTCCGCAATTACATCTACCGCCACTAGATGGCAGTAGTGTAATTCCGGTGTCCTGCCGAAAATGTTCCCCCGCTGGATAAGGACCCCCCTGTACTGCGCAGGCGCAGCGCTTGTGCAGTACGAACGACTACGGAGCTTAGGAAAATTGCCGAACCTAAACAGCTCTGAGTGAACTCTACACAGGCGCAGTTAACATGTAATTGTACGAGGCGATGCCGCACGCTCCCAAAGCTCCTGCTACTCTGCAAGGGGCGTCTATCGTGTAACTAAGGGGCGGGTCTAGTATTACTGTAACCAAGGGGCGCATTTATTATTATTGTTATATATCGAACTCTAACATTAATTTAACATTCGCCCTCTTCTGTAGCCATCCGCCCCTTACATGATATAATAATACTATACCCGCCCCTTGCTTACACGCTACAGTGGTGTGAAAAAGTGTTTGCCCCCTTCCTCATTTCCTGTTCCTTTGCATGTTTGTCACACTTAAGTGTTTCGGAACATCAAACCAATTTAAACAATAGTCAAGGACAACACAAGTAAACACAAAATGCAATTTGTAAATGAAGGTGTTTATTATTAAAGGTGAAAAAAAATCCAAACCATCATGGCCCTGTGTGAAAAAGTGATTGCCCCCCTTGTTAAAACATACTATAACTGTGGTTGTCCACACCTGAGTTCAATTTCTCTAGCCACACCCAGGCCTGATTATTGCCACACCTGTTCACAATCAAGGCATCACTTAAATAGGAGCTGCTTGACACAGTAAGGTCCACCAGAAGATCCTTAAAAGCTACACATCATGCCGAGACCCAAAGAAATTCAGGAACAATTGAGAAAGAAAGTAATTGAGATCTATCAGTCTGGAAAGGGTTATAAAGCCATTTCCAAAGCTTTGGGAATCCAGCGAACCACAGTGAGAGCCATTATCCACAAATGGCGAAGACATGGAACAGTGGTGAACCTTCCCAGGAGTGGCCGGCCGCCCAAAATTACCCCAAGAGCGCAGCGACGACTCATCCAAGAGGTCACAAAAGACCCCACAACAACGTCCAAGGAACTGCAGGCCTCACTTGCCTCAGTTAAGGTCAGCGTTCATGCCTCCACCATCGGGAAAAGACTGGGCAAAAATGGCCTGCATGGCAGAGTTCCAAGGAGAAAACCACTGCTGAGCAAAAAGAACACCAAAGCTCGTCTCAATTTCTCCACAACACATCTTGATGATCCCCAAGACTTTTGGGACAACATTCTGTGGACCGATGAGACAAAAGTGGAACTCTTTGGAAGGTGTGTGTCCAAGTATATCTGGCGTAGAAGGAACACTGCATTTCAGAAAAAGAACATTATACCAACAGTAAAATATGGTGGTGGTAGTGTGATGGTCTGGGGCTGTTTTGCTGCTTCAGGACTTGGAAGACTTGCCGTGATAAAAGGAACTATGAATTCTGCTGTCTACCAAGAGATCCTGAAGGAGAATGTCCCACCATCTGTTCGTGTACTCAAGCTGAAACGAACTTGGGTTCTGCAGCAGGACAATGATCCTAAACACACCAGAAAGTCCACCACCGAATGGCTGAAGAAAAACAAAATGAAGACTTTGGAGGGGCCTAGCCAAAGTCCTGACCTGAATCCTATTGAGATGTTGTGGTATGACCTTAAAAAGGCCGTTCATGCTCGAAAACCCTCTAATGTAACTGAATTAGGACAATTCTGCAAAGATGAGTGGGCCAAAATTCCTCCAGGACGCTGTAAAAGCCTCATTGCACGTTATCGCAAACGCTTGGTTGCAGTTGTTGCTGCTAAGGGTGGCCCAACCAGTTATTAGGTTTAGGGGGCAATCAGTTTTTCACACAGGGCCATGATGGTTTGGATTTTTTTTCACCTTTAATAATAAACACCTTCATTTACAAATTGCATTTTGTGTTTACTTGTGTTGTCCTTGACTATTGTTTAAATTGGTTTGATGTTCCGAAACACTTAAGTGTGACAAACATGCAAAGGAACAGGAAATGAGGAAGGGGGCAAACACTTTTTCACACCACTGTATAACAGATCTGCCCCTTGGTAAGAGTAATAATAGAGCAGCCCCTTGGTTACACGATATATAACAATAATAATAAATGCGCCCCTTGCTTACAGTAATACCAGACCCGCCCCTTAGTTACACGTATAGAATATAAAAAAAAAAGTCACAGTTACTTTGCTGCCTAACGAATTACTTTTCCAATGTAGTAACTGAGTTACTAACGCAATTACTTTTTGGGAGAAGTAATTTGTAACTTAACTAATTACTTTTTTAAAGTAAGATGTCCCAACACTGCTCGCGACATATAGGGACGTGTGCACTTTGTAAAGTATGAACCTAGCCTTAGCCAAATGTTTTACCATTACCCTCTGTCCCATTGATTTCTTTCTTTTTCCACAAGGATTGGTTATTTTAATTTTCAAGGTATTTTATAGTCACGACTCCAGTAATATAAGCTCCCTAAATTCATTGTCTCATTTCAATTTCACACCAGTTGGCTTCTAATAAATTAGTATTTCAATTAATTTGATCCACGAAAAGGCGAATTCTCTTGTTAAATAGTTATATGACATTTGTTAAGAATACTGGATTGTGTAAATTAAGGTACGGGGAGCCGCAGATGAGATAAGACACTGTGGCTCACCAGTCAGTGATGAACCCAGTTTGACGACATTAGTTAAAACAAAGGGGAGCAATGACAGTATTACACGTACCGCAGGAGTCGGCGTTATAATGTATAAATACTGAGCTATTTATTAGTGATGGGAAGTCATTGTAACAGATTTGACTTTTCCTGGATTGTTCTTGGTAGGGAGGGGGCAAGCGATTCCATTTGTTGCTTGTAAATTGCCTGCGGTTTTGTGTATTTGTAAATGATGTTCGGTTTCTGAACATTGTAAATCCATTAACTTGAAGGAAAAATGCATGTCTGTATAAGGCAGAATTTTTTTTTATAGAAAATAACATAACATTTATTTGAAATAGAAGTCGCTCATTTAACAACAGGTCAAACAATTATGATACGTCACCTTACCAGGAGAAAATTGGAATCCGTTTTATAGCTATTCGTATAGTTTACTGTCTTGCCGTGAGAGTCAATTATGTAAAGTTTCTCAGTGGTGTGGCATCTTTATACTGGGAAATATGAAAATGGATTTTTTTTTATGACGATATTGGGATAAAGTATATTTGCATCCTCACAGGGTGGTACCGTGGATGTGAATACAGATAACAAAGTGCCACGTCCCAAAATCTATAGCAAAATTTGTTAGTGAACCCATATGGACTTTATAGGCACCAAAGTACACAATTATGCTAAAAAAGTATATATTTTATTACAAATCCTCTAAAACATTATAACACAAGTTAAAAATCTCACGGTAGCGCCTACTACCCAAATTACAGCATGAACATCAACAAAACGACCAAAAAGGCCCCATCGTATTCCATGATCAGTGCGCCAGTAGTTTGAGGCTGTCAGTGTCTGGGTGGGCTTGGCGTAAGTTGATGTAGCACATTCAACCTCTACATGTTTTGGGCCATTGCTCTTCTTCGGGAGCTTTGGGTAAGTATTAATCTGTGTTAGCACACTGTGGAACTAACGTGACAGCTTTAAAAACATCTGGAGGAGCAATAGGTGTGCAGACTATCATCCAAAATATCAGATAGCTATAAAAGATAGTAGAAGGCCAATGTACTTGAGTGGTATCACAGCTGCGATGTGTCTTGTGAGTTAATATAGATAGCATAAGGTAAAGATATGTACAATGTACAATAAAATGCACATAAGTCCTGGGGTGTAGGTCGTTGGGGCGGATTATTGGCGAGGTGGCCATTGCTACATGTGGACACGCTGTTACGGATGCCTGTAATCTATTTGGCCTGTGGTCAAGCGACTAGGGGGAGTTTATGAAGAGGCTGTTTAGCCTACACCCCAGGACTTACTGTATGTGCATTTTATTGTACATGTACATATCTGTACCCGATGCTATCTATATTAACTCACAAGACACATCACGGCTGTGATACCACTCAAGTACACTGGTCTTCTACTATCTTTTATGGATAGCTGATATTTTGGATGACAGTCTGCACACCTATTGCTCCTCCAGATATTTTTAAAGCTGTCATGTTAGTTCCACAGTGTGCTAACACAGATTAATACTTACCAAAATCTCCTGAAGAAGAGCAATGGTGCGAAACATGTAGCACTTGAATGTGCTACATCAACTTACAACAAGCCCACCCAGACAGTGATGGCCACAATCTACTGCGCACTGATCATGGAATACGATGGGGCCTTTTTGGTGGTTTTGCTGATGTTCATGCTGTAACTTGGGTAGTAGGCTACCGTGAGAGTTTTAACTTTGTATTATTATGTTTTAGAGGATTTGTAATAAAATATATACTTTTTTTTAACATAATTGTGTACTTTGGTGCCTGTAAAGTCCATAGGGGTTCACTAACAAATTTTGCAAGCTCTATGCAAGCTTGGTTGTCTGGAATTTTGTGTACTTGACTTGTGCACAGTGAAATGACCTGTCCCACCATGGGCCTCCTTGTATTATTATGTTTTAGAGGATTTGTAATAAAATATATACTTTAACATAATTGTGTACTTTGGTGCCTGTAAAGTCTATAGGGGTTCACTAACAAAATTTAGCTTATGGGGATATTGATCAATAGTAGTAAAGAAGAGGAATGTGGTTAAACACCACCCCAAAGAGGTGCCCGGATGCAGCAGGCTGATCTTATGTAAATTTGCATGGGTGAGTCATTTGTTTTTATGTTTCTTTAGAAGCTGATTGGTTAGGTCCCCTATGCAAGCTTGGTTGTCTGGAATTTTGTGCACTTGACTTGTGCACAGTGAAATGACCTGTCACACCATGAGCCTCCTGCGTTGTGCAATATTTTATGGCCAAAAGTGGGTGACATTTGACCATCACACCTACTATATTGGCCAAATTATGTGGCTACCCCTCCAAATGTTTGAGTTCAAGTGTTTGCAATAAAGTATACAGTTTAATGACATTTTAGACAATTGTGATTTTCCAACCTTTATGGTAACAGTTTGGTGAAGATTATTTTCATGACTGTGGCCCTGTGTACAAAACTTCATGGTTTGACCAGTTTAGTGTGGAGCAGGGTTGTCAAACTCAATTTCAATGCAGGAAACATCAGTAGTGTGGTTGCCTTAAAAAGGCCAGTTCTATCTGGGGTAAGCTACATAGAGAGTGCAGGGTTCAAGAATAAGTAACTTACAGAGTGCAGAGTTTAGGATTACGCTAAGTACAGAGTGTAATGTTCAGGAGTGCATTATGATCAGAGTGTAGGGTTAAGGAGTGTGTTACATGTAGTGTGCAGGGTACAGAGGTGCTTTATGTACAGAGTGCAGTTCCAGGTGTGCCATATGCACAGAGTGCACAGTTCAGGGGTGTGTTATTTACAAAGTGCAAGGTTCAGGGGTGCACTGTGCACAGAATGCAGGTTTAGGGATGCACTACATACAGAGTGCAGAGCTCAGGGTTGCGCGGTTTACAGAGTGCAGGGACAAGGGGTGCACTACACACAGAGCACAGAGTTCAGGGTTCATGTACAGAATGCAAGGTTTAGGGGTGCATTATGTTCAGAGTGCAGGGTTAAGGGTGCGCTATGTTCAGAGTGCAGAGTCCAGGGGTGTGCTGTGTACAGAGTGCAGAGTTCAGGGGTGTGCTAAGTACAGAGTGCAGAGTTCAGGGCTGTGTTATGTACAGCCTGCAGGGTGCACTGTTTAGAGAGTGTAGGGTTTAGGGGTGCACTGCATCCAGAGTGCAGAGCTCAGGGGTGTGCTAAGTATAGAGTGCAGATTTCAGGGGTGTGTCATGTACAGACTGCATGGTGCACTGTGAACAGAGTGTAGGGTTTAAGGGTGCGCTACATACAGAGTGCTGAGCTCAGGGGTGTGCTAAGTTCAGAGTGCAGAGTTCAGGGGTGTGCTAAGTACAGAGTGCAGAGTTCAGGGCTGTGGTATGTACAGACTGCAGGGTGCACAGTTTACAGAGTGTAGGGTTTAGGAGTGCACTGCATACAGAGTGCAGAGCTCAGGGGTGTGCTAAGTACAGAGTGCAGAGTTCAGGGGTGTGTTATGTACAGACTGCAGGGTGCACTGTGTACAGAGTGTAGGGTTTAGGGGTGTGCTACATACAGAGTGCAGAGCTCAGGGGTGCACTATGTCCAGAATGCAAGGTTTAGGGTGCACAACATTCAGAGTGCAGGTTTTAGGGGTGCACTATGTTCATAGTGCAGAGTTCAGGGGTGCACTGCGTACAGAGTGCAGAGTTCAGGAGTGTGCTATGTGCAGAGTGCAAGGTAGGGTTGCCACCTTATCCCTTTAAAACCAAACACATATTATTTACACTAGACATGTGCGATTAGTTTCGTGCGAATTTGAAATTCGTACGAATTTTTCAAAATTCGTACATTCGTACGAATCCGTAGTACGAATTTTTTCGAATACGAATTCTGTACGGAATACGAAATTCCGTTTACGAATTTTGGCTCCAAATTATTTGAATCCAACTACCAAATATCGAATTTCAACTAATACGAAAGAAATTATTATAGCGGATATAACGAATGACTCGATTGATTCGAATGACAAAGTGTAATTTTTGCAGGAAAAAAAGCTATTTAAAATCACTTGCGGCTAATGAAATTCATTGATAAAAAAAAAAAAAGCGTGGGGGTCCCCCCAAATTCAATAACCAGGCCCTTCAGGTCTGCTATGGATATTAAGGGGAACCCCACTTCAAATTTAAAAAAAAAAAATGACGTGGGGTCCCCCCTAAATATCCATACCAGACCCTTCAGGTCTGGCATGGATTTTAAGGGGAACCCCGGCCAAAAAAAAATGGCGTGGGGTCCCCCTCAAAATCCATACCAGACCCTTTATCCGAGCACGCAACCTGGCAGGCCGCAGAAAAAGATGGGGGAACGAGAGCGCCCCCCCCCCTCCTGAACCATACCAGGCCACATGCCCTCAACATTGGGAGGGTGCTTTGGTGTCCCCCCCAAAGCACCTTGTCCCCATGTTGATGAGGACAAGGGCTTCATCCCCACAACCCTGGCCATTGGTTGTGGGGGTCTGCGGGCGGGGGGCTTATCGGAATCTGGAAGCCCCCTTTAACAAGGGGACCCCCAGATCCCGGCCCCCCCCTGTGTGAAATGGTAAGGGGGTACAAAAGTACCCCTACCATTTCACCAAAAAAGTGACAAAAATTGTAAAAATGACAGGAGACGGTCTTTGACAATTCCTTTATTAAAATCTTCTTTCTTCTGGTCTTCCTTCTTCCTTTCATCATCCTTCGGTTCCTTCATCTTCTCCTTCCGGCATCTTCTTCCATCTTCTTCTTCCTCCGATCCGCTTCTTCTTGCTCTGGTCTTCTCGTCCGGCATCTTCTTCCATGGCGTCGGTGTCTCTTCTTGGGCCGCTCCTCGCAATGGGAGGCTCACGCTGTGTGAGGCTTCGCTGCGTCTGACAGATCTTTTATAACGGAGGGCGGGGCCACCGGGTGACCCCGCCCCCTCTGACGCACGGGGACGTCATGGGGACTTCCCTATGGCTTTCCCCATGATGTCAGAGGGGGCGGGGTCACCAGGTGGCCCCGCCCTCCATTATAAAAGACCTGTCAGACGCAGCTAAGCCTCACACAGCGGGAGCCTCCCATTGCGAGGAGCGGCCCAAGAAGAGATGCCGACGCCATGGAAGAAGATGCCGGACGAGAAGACCAGAGCAAGATGAAGCGGATCGGAGGAAGAAGAAGATGGAAGAAGAAGATGGAAGAAGATGCCGGAAGTAGAAGATGAAGAAACCAAAGGATGAAGAAAGGAAGAAGGAAGACCAGAAGAAAGAAGATTTTAATAAAGGAATTGTCAAAGACCGTCTCCTGTCATTTTTACAATTTTTTGTCACTTTTTAGGTGAAATGAAGTACCCCCTTACCATTTCACACAGGGGGGGGGGCGGGATCTGGTAGTCCCCTTGTTAAAGGGGGCTTCCAGATTCCGATAAGCCCCCCGCCCGCAGACCCCCACAACCAATGGCCAGGGTTGTGGGGATGAGGCCCTTGTTCTCATCAACATGGGGACAAGGCACTTTGGGGGGGACCCCAAAGCACTCTCCCAATGTTGAGGGCATGTGGCCTGGTACGGTTCAGGAGGGGGGGGGGCGCTCTCGTCCCCCCATCTTTTCCTGCGGCCTGCCAGGTTGCATGCTCGGATAAGGGTCTGGTATGGATTTTGAGGGGGACCCCACGCCATTTTTTTTGGCGGGGTTCCCCTTAAAATCTTCAAATTTAAAAAAAAATTACGTGGGGTCCCCCCTAAATATCCATCCCATCCATATGGGATCCATATCCATCCTTCAGGTCTGGGATGGATATTTAGGGGGGACCCCATGTAATTTTTTTTAAAATTTGAAGTGGGGTTCCCCTTAATATCCATAGCAGACCTGAAGGGCCTGATTATTGAATTTGGGGGGACCCCCACGCTTTTTTTTTTTTTTTTATCAATGACTTTCAATGAATGACTGTTCTCTGTGTTACGGAGCCGACAATTCATTAGCCGCGAGAGATTTTAAATAGCTTTTTTTCCTGCAAAAATGACACTTTGTGCAGGGACAGTTCTCGATATTAGATATACTGAATCTCGAATTCATTTGAATCATTCGTTATATCCGCTATAATAATTTCTTTCGTATTGGTTGAAATTCGATATTTGGTAGTTGGATTCGAATTGTTCTCTGTGTTACGGGAACCGGCAATTCATTAGCCGCGAGTGATTATTAACGATTCGTAACGGTTCGTACCGATTCGTAACGATTCGAAACGATTCGAAATTTTTTAGCGATTCGTTTCGTTCCGTTTCGTATAAAAAAAAATCGTAATTCGTGTACGAAATTCCGTTCGAATTCGTACGAAATACGAATTTCATACGAATTCGAACGGAATTTCGTACACGAATTACGATTTTTTTTTTATACGAAACGGAACGGAACGAAACGAAACAAATTTTTTGACGGTTCTCATGTGTAATTTACACAGGTTCTGTGGCTGATTAAGCTGGTAATTAAACTCACTTGGTGCCTTATCTGCATGAAATTAGCCTCAGAACCTGTGTAATTCATATGTGTTCGTGTTTAAAGGGATGAGGTGGCAACCCTAGTGGCAGGGGTGCACTGTGCACAGAGTGTAGGGTTTAGGGGTGCGCTACATACAGAGTGCAGAACTCAGGGGTAAACTGTGTACAGAGTGCAGAATTTAGGGGTGTACTGTGTACAGAATGCAGAGTTTAGAGGTGCGCTATGTACAGAGTGCAGAGTTCAGGAGTGTGCTATATACAGAGTGCAGGGTGCGGAGGTGCAATATGTACAGAGTGTAGGATTTAGGGGTGCGCTACATACAGAGTGCAGAGCTCAGGTGTACGCTGTGTACAGAGTGCAAAATTTAGGGGTGCACTGTGTACATAATGCAGAGTTTAGGGGTGCGCTATGTACAGAGTGTAGGATTTAGGGGTGCGCTACATACAGAGTGCAGAGCTCAGGGGTACACTGTGTACAGAGTCGAGGGTTTAGGGGTCTGTTACATATAGAGTGCAGAGTTCAGGGGTATGCTGTGTAAAAAATGCAGGGTGTATGACCCCATCCCAAACCCCCCCGGCCCAAAGCATCCTCGCATCTCTCTCTCTCCAACCTAGCCCGGCTCTAGTACCTTGCAGTGTAAGTGGCTCTGTCTCCCCTTGAAGGGAGATTGTTTCCTGCCTCAGATTCTGGAGATCTGTCCCCACCATGCCCCGCTGTGAGTGCGTGTAGAAATCTTTTAGATTTGGGAGCCAATGAGAGCAAAGCCATCCCTTGTAAACACAATAGGTTTCAGTGTGTACAAGTGACAATGGGAAAGGAGGGTGAGGCTGGAGTTGGGGGAATGGAACAGCTGCAAAACTGGGTGCCAGGGCCACATGATAAGGCCTGGCGTTGTCGAATTCGGCCCGCGGGCCTTGTGTTTGACATACTGTATGTGGTGAAGAGTATGAACTTGAATGTCCTGCACAGAATCCTCACCTCAACCCTTTGGGATGACTTTGAATGCCAGGTCTTCTCAATTAACATCAGTACCTCCCAAATGGTCACAAATTCCCACAAAAACCTTCCAAAATCTTCTGGGAAGTCTTTCCAGAAGAATGGAGGTGATTATAGTCACAATGGTAGATCAACTCTATGTTGAAGCGGAGCTTCACCATATTTTCGATGTTTTGCTCAATCAAATGCCATGAATGTGTTTAGTTAAAAACGGATATATATTTTTTTCTGTACCTTTTTTAGCAATGTCCTTCTCTGCTTCCTGTCTCGTATCTGCGGATATGGGCGGGTCAACTGCGGCTATTTCGTAATTTCCTTTTTACCTGCAATGACTCCTGGGAGCTCCTGTCATTATTCCCAGGAGTCATTGCCGAGGCCTGCCGCAATATCTCATGGGATTTCGATAGAGCCGTGCCGCTGTTGACGGTGTCCTGTCGAATACTGTCCCCGTCGGATAGTGTCCGCCGTGTACTGCGCATGCGCAGTACGGATGACAAACAGATTCCGACAATATCCGAAGATAAACGGCGCTCCGATTACTGCGCATGCGCGAGATCAGGGATACGGGCTGTGCATGCTGGTCCATTAGGCGCACAGTGTCCAGGAAGAGGATGCCTGTGGGCTTCACATGCCGGTCGGGACCCCCGTGAGTCTGGTCGCCGCGGGGTTATACCCGCGATCGTCTCACGGGATGGCTGAACGGGGAGATGCGGAAGTAAACAGCATCTCCCCATTCCGCCTAGCAACTAGTGACACCAATCTCTGCTCCCTGTGATTGGAGCAGAGATCAGTGTTCACTAAATCACAGCCACGCCCCCCACAGTTAGTAACACGCCCCTAGGAACACTTAACCCCTACACTGCCACCTAGTGGTTAACCCCTTCACTGCCAGTGTCATTTAGACAGGAATCAGTGCATTTAAATAGCACTGATTGCTGTATAAATGACAATGGTCCCAAAAATGTGTCAAAAATGTCTGATGTGTCCGCCATAATGTCGCAGTAACAATAAAAATCGCTGATTGCCGCCATTACTAGTAAAAAAAAATTAATAAAAATGCTATAAAACTATCCCATATTTTGTAGACGCTATAACTTTTGCGCAAACCGATCAATATACGCTTATTGCGATTTTTTTTACCAAAAATATGTAGAAGAATACGTATCGGCCTAAACTGAGTAAAAAAATAGTTTTTTTTTTTTAAAAAATGGGATATTTATTATAGCAAAAAGTAAAAAATATTGTGTTTTTTTTCAAAATTGTCGCTCTTCTTTTGTTTATAGCGCAAAAAATAAAAACCGCAGGGGCGATCAAATACCACCAAAAGAAAGCTCTATTTGTGGGAAAAAAAAGGACGTCAATTTTGTTTGGTGGGTGTAACATCGCACGACCGCGCAATTGTTAGTTAAAGCGACGCAGTGCCGAATCGCAAAAAGTGCTCTGGTAAGGAAGGGTGTAAAATGGCCCGGTGCTGAAGTGGTTAAACAGAGGCAAAGATGGCAGCTTCCTTGGCTGAAACGATAAGGGGGTTGACTTACACTTGAAGGCAGTGAAGAGCAGCACACGGCTCCCGTAACCACTGTGTCCTCTGAATTATGGCTCCCAGCATTAAGCCACCGTGTCCTATGGATTATTCCCAATATTTAGAGCGAGTTTTAGTGACCTGACTACTGTGCTGATCACTGTTCTCCTTGCTAAAGAGGAAGCTGTACCTGAAGACCTGCAGTGCAAGAATCTCCCTGCATCATCTGTGCTTCCTCCACTTCTATCATCACTCCACCAGTCGTCCGATCACCCGTTCATCAAAGGGGAAACTATGCCATGGGGAAGCAAAGTCCTGCCTCTACCAATACAATATTACAATGTAACTTTGTATCTCTCTATCTCCTGTCTGATCAATGTTCATAAACATTGTTACTTTGCATGTCTCTATCTCCTGTCTGAGCAACGTTTATAAACAATGTTACTTTGTATCGCTCTGTCTCGTGTCTGATTAATGTTTATAAACAATGTTACTTTGTATCTCTCTATCTCCTGACTGATCAATTTGTATAAACAATGTTAAACTGTATCTCTTTATCTCCCATCTGAGCAATGTTTATAAACAATGTTACTTTGTATCTCTCTATCTCCTGTCTGAGCAATGTTTATAAACAATGTTACTTTGTATCTCTCTATCTCCCTCTGATCAATGTTTATAAACAATGTTACTTTGTATCTCTCTATATCCCTCCTGATCAGTGTTTATAAACAATGTTACTTTGTATCTTTCTATCTCTTGTCTGATCAATGTATACAAACAATGTTACTTTGTATTTCTCTATCTCCCGTCTGATCAATGTAAACCAACAATGTTACTTTGTATTTCTCTATCTCCTGTCTGATCAATGTTTATAAACAATGTTATGCAAAGAGATAAATGGCTAAGGGGTACCACATCCATATATAGATTGTTTAAGAAATTTAGGACTTACTGAGCGGACTTTACCGGTACCAGAAAAGGAACAACATTACATAATATCACAAAATCCTTTTATTAAGTAATTACAAAAAAAAAATGTATTTCTAAAAAATATTTGTACAAATAAAAACACGAAAATTGAAGCTCTTTGATACAACCACTTAATATATATCAAAATTGATCCCTGTTACTACTAAGTTAAAGAGGTCGACGTTTCGCTTAATGCTTCCTCGGGACCTTATTTCCTTGACTGTAAATAAGGATCCTGTATAAGAAGAGAGGAGGGAAATATGTTTTAATCAGATGAAAAATGCAGCATAATATTTAAATAGTATAAACCCCCATATATGTATATGTGGAGTTAAAATGTATTGAAAGTGCCACTCACAAATCACAGAGAGCCTTCATATATATGGTGTGCCAGGTGTTATCAGGAAGCCGTTTAGATTGGCAGTGTCCTCGCTAAGTTAATTAGCAAATAAGCAAATGGAGTAGACGAAATGATGTTACTTTGTATCGCTTTATCTCCTGTCTGATCAATGTTTATAAACAATGTTACTTTGTATCTCTCTATGTCCCATGTGATCAATGTTTATAAACAATGTTACTTTGTATCTCTCTATCTCCCGTCTGATCAATGTTTATAAACAATGTTACTTTGTATCTCTCTATGTCCCGTGTGATCAATGTTTATAAACAATGTTACTTTGTATCTCTCTATCTCCCGTCTGATTAATGTTTATAAACAATGTTACTTTGTATCTCTCTATCTCTCGTCTGATCAATGTTTATAAACAATGTTACTTTGTATCTCTCTATGTCCCGTGTGATCAATGTTTATAAACAATGTTACTTTGTATTTCTCTATCTCCCGTTTGAGGAATGTTTATAAACAGTGTTACTTTGTATCTCTCTATCTTATTCCTGATCAATGTTTATAAACAATGCTACTTTGTATATCTTTTTCTCCAGTTATGAACAGTGTGTCTACTCCCTCACCTTCATCCTTCTAGTGATCTTCACTTTGCGGCCCCACTGGACTCCTAGCATTGAGGACTGAGGATAAAGGTGAGCACAAAAGGCATTATTCTCAAGAGGACAGTAGGAGAGAAGAAAAGGGTCAGATATTACATTTACTACTTTGCTTGATTGATCGGGGTGAAACAAAGGTGTTCTAAAAGTCGCTTTAACCACTTACCCACTGGGCACGTAAACCCCCTTCCTAACCAGACCAATTTTTAGCTTCCGGTGCTCTCACACTTTGAATGACAATTACCCAGTCATGCAACACTGTACCCATATAAAATGTTTGTCCTTTTTTCACACAAATAGAGCTCTCTTTTAGTGGTATTTAATCACCACTGGGTTTTTTAATTTTTTGCGCTATAAATCCAAAAAGACTGAAAATTTGGTAAAAAAAAAAATTCTTTGTTTCTGTTAAAATTTATTGCAGATTATTGGTGAGTATTGGGAAGTATTTGCAGAGTATTGGTGAGTATTGGTGAGTATTGGCAAGCATTTGCAGAGTATTGGTGAGTATTGGCAGAGTATTGGTGAGTATTGGCAGAGTATTGGTGAGTATTGGCAGAGCATTGCAGAGTATTGCAGAGTATTGCAGAGTATTGCAGAGTTTTGCAGAGTATTGCATAGTTTTGCAGAGTATTGCAGAGTATTGCAGAGTATTGCATAGTTTTGCATAGTTTTGCAGAGTATTGCACAGTATTGCATAGCTTTGCAGAGTATTGCACAGTATTGCAGAGTTTTGCAGATTATTGCACAGTATTGCATAGCTTTGCAGAGTATTGCACAGTATTGCAGAGTTTTGCAGATTATTGCACAGTATTGCATAGCTTTGCAGAGTATTACATAGCTTTGCAGAGTATTGCACAGTATTGCAGAGTATAGCATAGTTTTGCATAGTACTGGCACTGAGCAGCCCTGTGGGCTGGATCTGTAGTGCCCACAGCGCTGCAAACGATCTTTC
Source organism: Lithobates sylvaticus (assembly GCA_028564925.1). Taxonomy (NCBI): domain Eukaryota; kingdom Metazoa; phylum Chordata; class Amphibia; order Anura; family Ranidae; genus Lithobates; species Lithobates sylvaticus. Next base: position 538,009,715 of record CM053028.1, read on the forward strand.
CCTCTCTCCTCTCACACTTTACCGATCGTTACAGAGAGGGGAGGGAGGAACCGGCTTCATGACATGACACCGGTTTGTTTACAAGTGATGCTCCATCATTTGACGGAGCGATCACTTGGTAAATGGCCGATATCAGCGGCCATTTAACGTGATCCGTGATGCGGACCCGGCGGTCACGGATGTTCCCGGGTGCGTGCCCCAGGGGGCGCACAGGAGCGCCATTCTGGGAGGATGTCCCACGGACTTCCACCCAGAGTAAGCCGACCGCGCTGTAGCCGTTTTTCGGCTATGGCCCAGTCGGCATGTGGTTAAAGAGGAACTGCAGTCGGTTCACATAATTTGTAATAAAGACATCTTTGCCATTCTGAAGCTTCCCTTCAACCACTTTTCATATTTAGTGGGAATGCTTCAGCAGTCCCACTATTGTTTTTCGTTCTTTTATTAATTTGAATTTTATTCCGTATGTTTTTTGGCTCTGCGTAACTTCTGCATACTTTCAGCTATTAAAGCAATTCAAAACTTTTAAAATGTTCAGCTCTTCCATCTGATGTGTGGACTTCTTCAACTTTTTTTCTACTATTTATACTTTTTAAAATATTAAGCTTTTAAACACTTTTTTTTAACATTGAAGTCAATGAGAGCATGCTAAAAATCCTTAAAATCTTCTTCCACTACCAAAAGTTTCAGCTCCTTCATACTTTCACCTACAGATGCCAAACAAACTTTAAAATGTTCACAAAATATTCAGCTATCTGGCTATATCTTTTCAGTTTGATATCTTTTACAGTTTTTTGTGAAAAAGCTGTTTAAGTTTAGGGATCATTTCAGAAAATGTCATTAAATTTAGGGCATCCAGGCTTTTGTCTGTTTTGTTTCCATGGTTACCAAAGCTTCTTATACACAGTGATGGGCGGTGGGGGAGAGCACAGACACACCATGTACTGATTTATAATAGAGGAATATGATGGGCAGTTTTGATGGGGGCAATATGATGGGGCAGTTTTGATGGGGGCAATATGATGGGGCAGTTTTGATGCTATTCAGCATTCCCACGCATTTTCTAGTTCATCATCTTTATCGTCTTTTTATTCCGTATGTTTTTTGGCTCTGCGTAACTTCTGCATACTTTCAGATATTAAAGCCATTCAACTTTTAAAATGTTCAGCTCTTTCAGCTGATGTGTGGACTTCTTCTTTTCTCCAGGAAATGCATTTTCTAGTATTTTATATATACTGTGCTTCTGTACTTGCCAAATATGCTGCAGAAATCTCCCTCCACTGAGTCTGGCTGCAGCCATTTTAACTGTGGGCAGCTGAAGCTGCTGCCTGTTCACTTCCTGGATTTACACAGACACACAGGCACACCTCCAGCTCTGCAGCTCTCATTGCCCCTCTTATGACTCACCCCCCTCCCCTCTCTTCCTGGCAAACTCCAACAAGAGAGAGCTGTGCATGATGTCATAAGCCTAGGCTAATGACCAGACAAGAAACAGGAAGTGGGCTGTATAAGGTATTTACTGGCAGAAAAAAAAATGTTTTACTTTCCGAAGTTAAAACAACTATAAGGGCAGAAGATTTAATAGATGGAAAGATGAAAAATAAAATGACTGCAGGTCCGCTTTAACAATCTATTTGCAAATAAAAGTTTTACCGATAATTATCCATGACAGGTTACATTTCACATCATGAAGATGTTGTGGCGAAGAGCCTGTGTTAAGTTCATAATCAGTAAACAGGTGCATAAAGTTAATTGAAGCTTGATTATACAGAAGCCGACAAGCCGGCACGCCGAATCTGACAGCTGGAAGTTTTCTGAACGTGTGAAATGACGGTTTGCACTTATCACAAGGATGTCATTTTGTCTAAAGGGACATTTGATATTTCTCTCCTACCTGTTAGGAAACACCAGACTGCGTCATTTGGATAATTACACATGTCAGCCCTTTGAAGGATAGCTAAGTATTTTTGACTCTTTTACTTTTGAAGCACTTAAAACCGAAACTCTATGGAGATATAAAAATCACAAATTAAGGCAGCCCTGCAATCATTAACACATAATTAAATGTATTTTTAAAATGAAAAATACCTGATTGTGACCTGGTATCAGCCTCTCATAGTCCCTGTGTCAGGGGGCTCAATGTGTCTGCGTGGAAATTATGCACAAACAGCTGTGGCATGCAGAGTTCTGGTGGACATGCCACAGTGGCACGCCTAGAGCACTAAGTTGGCAGGTCATTCCGGGTGCCAGGAGGGCACTGAAGATTGTAAGTGCTTTGGGCCAGCCATACATGGTTCGAATCTCGGGTAGTTCAGCAGGAACTGGCTGAGATTTGAACCTTTAATGGGCAGGCTGAACATACCAAGTTGGGTACAACCAGCCTGACAGATTCTTTTGCAATTATCGCTAGTGGCTGCTACAGAGGTATTTACAGTCTTCATCTGGCAGGGACAGGCCCCCCGCTGGGAGAAGACAATTGCTGATTCCCCTGGCAACACCGACCAGTGCAGGTGATGTTGCTGGGTGGCACCCTCCCTTCACTTAGCTATTTAAGAAATGTCAGATGGCAGAGCAGGCAGATGGCAGGAGCCTTTCGAAGCGAGTGGAAATGTTTTTTCTTTTTTCAGGTTGGCGGTATGATGGCAACGGGGGACATTGTTTTTGTATTTTTAACTGCTTGCCGTCTGCCCACCGTCAAATGACGGCGGGGTGTTGTGGCTCTCGTTCTGGGACGGCGTCATATGACGGCGTCCCAGAACGGCCGCTCCCACGCGCCCGCAGTGCGATCACGGCCGCGCCATGTTGCTAGGACACGGCGTGACCATGATTTCTGTAAAGAGCCGTGTGCGTGGCTCTTTAACCATGTGATCGGCTGTAAACACGGAGATGCCGGTAATCAGCTCTCCTCACCTCACACTGACAGAGTGTGTAGCGAGGAGAGCCGATCAGCGGCATCTCCTCACAAGGGTACATCTAGGAATGTAATCAGGGCACTGATCATCAGTGCCCTGATTACAATAAAGCAATACAGTTTCACCAATCAGTGCCCACCTTTGCCCACCAATGCCAGCAATCAGTGCCCACTAGTGGCAGAAATCAGTGCCCACCACTGCCCACAAGTGCCACCTATCAGTGACCATTAGCAATGCCAGTCAGTGCTGGAAATCAGTGCCACCTATCAGTGCTGCCCATCAATGCCCATCACTGCTGTTGATCAATGCCCATCAGTGTCGCCCATCAGTGCCACCCATCAGTGTCGCCCATCAGTGCCACCCATCAATGCCCATCAGTGCCACCTATCCATGCCGCCTATCAGTGCCCACCAGTGCCGCCTATCAGTGCCCAGCATTGCTGCCTCTCAGTGCCCATCAATGCCCATCACTGCTGTCGATCAATGCCCATCAGTGTCGCCCATCAGTGCCACCCATCAATGCCCATCAGTACCGCCTATCCGTGCCGCCTATCCATGCCACCTATCAGTGCCCACCATTGCCGCCTATTAGTGCCAATCAGTGCCACCTAACAGTGCCCATCAGTGCCGCCTAACAGTGCTCATCAGTGCCACCTATCAGTGCCCATAAGTGCGGCATATTAGTGCCTCCTCATCAGTGACACCTCATCAGTGCCCATAAGCGCTGCCTCATCAGTGAAGGCGAAAAATTACTTAGTTACTTACGACTTACTTGCACGACCGCGCAATTGTCATTCAAAGTGCAACAGCTCTGAAAGCTGAAAAATGGCTTGGGCAGGAAGGGGGTGTAAGTGCCCAGTAGGCAAGTGGTTAAAAAAGGAATTGTCAAAAACTGTCTCTGTGTTTTTATTTCTTTTTGACACTTATTGGGTGTATGAGTAGGGGTACTATGTACCCCATACTCATTTAAATAGGGGGGCAGAATCTGGGGGCACCATTGTTAATGGGCCCTCCAGATTCCGATAAGCCTGCAGACCCCCCCCCCCCCTCTGGCCAGGGTTGTTGGAAAAAGGCCCTTGTCCCCATCAACATGGGGACCAGCTGCTTTGGGGTGGGGGAGCAGAGCACCCAAAGCACACCCCCATGTGGAGGGCATGTGGCCTGGCATGGTTCGGGAGGGGGGCACTTGCCCCCGGCTTGGGTGCTTCCGCCAAACAGTGTCTCCTGCCCGCCAAACCGTTCCAGCAGACCGAGAGCTAATACCAGCTCTTTTACCCCAAGCATCCTACACAGACAAGATGTTGAGGTAGAACCAAAGAAATGACTGTTTATTGAACAGAAATACAGGTTTTTATATACTTCAAAAGTAGGTCAGTCACCGCTTGAACAATAAAACCAAATATTTACCCAAAACATCACACAATGGTTTAGATAATGAGGTAGAGTTGACACAAGGCTAATCCCATCATAGGAACCAAACAATAGGTGACTCAGTTAACAATGGGAATGCACATCTAGGAGGCACACAGTGGGAGAGACCTACTTAACAATTAACACATAACTAACAGTGATCCCACCCCACCTCAGACTATCAGGCAACAGTCTAGACCAGGGGTCTCAAGCTGGTGGCCCTCCAGCTGTTGCGAAATACAAGTCCCATGAGGCATTGCAAGGCTGACAGTTACGAGCATGACTCCAACAGGCAAAGGCATGATGGGATTTGTAGTTTTGCAACAGCTGGAGGGCCGCCAGTTTGAGACCCCTGGTCTAGACAAACACATACAATGTCCCAACAGTCTGAAAAGGTGGAAGTAATTTATCTTCATAGATTTCTTGAGGGATATTGTTAATAAACATTACTGTCCCAAATGGAGGGCTTCTTCAACTCAGTCTGCAGGAGGGCCACCATGTTTCCTCTGATCATTAACCTGTAAAAGATTAATATTACACCTTTCCATCCACTCCAGAAGAGATGCTTTATTGTCCTTATTCAGAGAATCATTCCAGCCCTCGCTCTGAGCGTCCATCACGTTGTTGTCCATCCATTATAGAATGATATGCTGTCTCCATGGGCCATACTCCATGGGTCCTCTCCAAAAGACCTGGTCTTGGTTGGGTCTGTCACAACTTCAATGCCACAGAGTGTAAAAAGTCAGATCAAAGTTGTATCAAAGTCTGACTCCAAAGTTGCTCTGAAAACTGCACGACTTTGGAATCGAGATAGCGTGAACCGAGCCTTAAATAAAAAAACTTTTTGTTTTCATTACATGCCTTATTTTAAACCCTTTGATGTCATCACTTGGTCTCTGTGCTGGTGGGAAGGGCTGGGATCATGACTGGTTGTAGGGGCCAATACATACAGGAGCTTCCCGACAGCATCAAAGCTCCCTACCTTTAGTACGTCTCTCAAGAGCCCTCAGCGCTGATGTAAGCAGTTGGGTGGCATTTGGGAGGAGCTATTCAAATTTGCCTCAGTGGGTGGATGTCAGTCTGGAGGAGTGGGCATTCCTAGGTGGACTCTGCAGACCACCCCATGCTGCGTCTCCATGATTGTAGGAACTGGAATCCAGTGAATGAAAAGGGCGGGCCAGGGATTTCTTTTTTTTTTGAAAAGCCAGTGGCGTGTGAAACACACCCAAAAACTCTACCCAGTGCCAAAAAAAGTGCACACACATAAAGAGTGAAACACAAAACGTGCAACGGGTGTTACACTGTCCTCCACTAGGGAAGGACCTTACCCTGATCCCCCAGGGGCGTTAGGCTCCAGACGGGGACTGAGGTACTTCACATGGGACCATCTGGCCGAAACCAGGCGGTCCCCCTTTCTCTGGAAGGTCTGCTGAAACAGACCCACCTAAGTACTTGGTGGGGCTCCCCCGAAATGAGACCCAATGAGAGAAGGCGAACTAAGCCAGAAGGCCATGTCCACCTCCTCCCAAGACTTTCAGGGTTGGCCCGAGGACCCACACCCTACTCATCACACTGTGACAAACCGTGACAACGCCAAACAAAAAAAATACAAAAAAGTGACGAACACAGGGATAAATAAAAAGAAAGTGGGGAGAAGAAAGTGGGAGAGAGAGTGAAAGTGACCATTGTGCAATACAATGGCCGGCCCTTCGGCCGGGAATAAAAATTTCCCCTGGTCCTAGCCAAAAGGCTCGGCCCTAGAGGCAGGTTGCGAAAAATGTGTGTTGTGGTGAAGTGACCATGGTGGCGGGCCAGGGATTGTCAAGTTGATGCTGGATATTCTCCAGCCAGGAAATGAGACGGACTCTATGTGACTTGCTGCAGCTTCTAATGCACATTGTGAGAAGCTCACAGTGTGCAGTGAAATCAGAGTAAGCATTTTCAGTAGAGGAGAGGATCCTGTACAACTGTACAAGACTGAGGGTAAGGCTGGAGGTCAGCTTTAACATTAAAGAATAGATTTCAATGAATTAATTATTATATAAATCCTTAAAGATCTACAAAATTATTGGCACTTTAATTAATATTCATATAACAGTAATGAACAAGATTTTATTGCCTTCTTACGCTCTACCAGTTAATTCAGCTCTTAGGCCGGTTAAATCCCAGAAGCCATTTTATATTAGTTTCTGGCGTTTCCCCGCAGTACGATCGGGCAATCTCACATCTAAGTAAGACAAATTCTGTAATTCCGCTCTGTTACTATTTTCAGGTTGGAACTTATTGCATTTCAGAGATATATAAGTCTATTATTGATCTCGCTGTAGGTGTTTAATTTACAACTGTATTAGGACATTTTGTGCCGTATCAAAATATATTTCCAACCGCAGCGCTCTTTGTTTTGCTGTCAGGGTGGAATGGCTGAGCCGGTAATTACAGGGGTGGTTAAGAACAAACGAACAAAACGTAATCCTGGAAAACTATAATTTTTAATGTTCCTCCTTTTGTGCATTGGCTATAGGTCTATAATTTGAATGATTATATTGTCGGATGATAAGTAACAAATTAATGCAAATGAAAATGTTTGAGTCACATGTCAAGCATCTCCACCGAATACCTCTGTAGCAATGGCCTCCAAAGGAGCTTCTGAATTTTAATAGGTTACCCTTCTCTTTTCTTTATCGTACATCACGGGACACAGAGCAGCCATAATAACTAACTGTGTAATAGGCCACCTATAGGTGAATGGACACTGGCAAACCAAAAAGACAGGAAGTCCTCCCCTATATAATCCCTCCTACACAGGAAGTACCTCAGTTTTTTCACCAGTGTCTTGTAAGGCGATGGTCATGGTTGGAGAATCTCTCAATGATTTAGGTAAAAGAATGGTCCTGAAACAGATTTTGAAGGATTTAAAGGGCTATATAATCGGATCCATCCTGACGGTGACACACTAAAATGGATAAAAAAATGCTTTACATGCAAGATGGTGCAAGACCAAAAACAGTACAAAACAGATTACAGCGCACACATACAAAAAGGACATTTATCTTGCAGGGCTAGTTAAAAACACCTGAACATATTCAAAAAATACGGGGTTTTGGTCACACTATATGGTTATATCGTGCTAAGCCCACTTACTGCGACAAAGTACCCCGAATTAGTGGGTCCTACCTTAGTAATAGAATGAAAGAACATGCGTCTCAACCATGGGAGACAAACTCCTCTATGAGGGAGAACTGAAGGGATTCCTCCTATGCAAAAAAAATAATCTTTTTGCACTTGTGTAAACCGAAAAATGTATTTGCAGGTGTCATATTTTTTTCTGTCCACTGGGGCAGTGGTGTTGCGGTACGGCGGCGCTTCTCTGTGAAGGCTTCCAGCCAGGATGAACCTAACAGGAGGCGGACGGCTCTCCAGATTCCCCCACCCCTGTACACCTAGTTCCCAGGCCGGCGCCTTCGGTGGCCTTTTCCCGCCGCTATTTATGCGGTCGTAGGGGGTGAGCATGTGTGTGTGCACGGGATAGGCGCGAATGAGCGTGCACGAGGGACATGCACGTAGGAGGAACGTGATAGGTGTATAGGATGCTACGAGCGTGCACGTGGTAACGTGCACGCTGTACATGCGCAGTAGTCTTGAACTATTTTTTTATATTTCCACCTAAAAAATGTAATTCACCTTGAACGGTATAGCCATAAACGCTCAGGTATTCTGCATAAAACGGGGTGTGCCTGTGTCGATTATATTGTACTGGTCGCTAAGTCCATCTGGAAGTACCGTATATGCTACACTGACTCACATGAATTGACAGGTGACTGTCTAAGGTCCATGGTTTCAACGATGCTCCCCTATTTCCCTGCCCCCTTACATGGTAGAATGTCTGATTTTCTGTGTTTTTATTTATAATTTTTTTGATTTATTTTGATTGTTTCTATGTGTGTGTATACATGCCTTTCCAGATATATAGATCTATGCACATATGGGCACCATGTGTCTATGTGCATACTTGTAGATATCTATTTTACTGTCATGATCTTTATTATTTTCATTATTATTATCATTATTATGTTTTTCAGTTTTTTTTGTTTTCAGAATATGCTATGTTAATTTCAATCCACTCTGAATGCCCCTGATGAAAGGACTGCACAAAGTGTCCTGAAACACGTCGGGCTGAACATATACTATGCAAAATGATTCATGTTTGTTAAACTTGTTGTTTTTATGATTTATATACTTTTTCTGGTGATATTTGCACCGTGATCCAGCAACTATTTTTAGATACAAATAAATAGATTTATACCAAGACAATATATGTCTACATTTTTCTCTCTGTTGCCTACATTTTGTCTTTTTCTTCTAAACGAATTCTTGGGATTGGCAACAAAATATCCTTACTGGTGGAATTATAAAACTAAATACAACAGTACAATAGGAGCAGGCAAGAGCGAGGTCAAAACAGGCCTGAGGTCAGGTGCAGGCAGAAGTCAGGCATATCCGAGAGGCAAGCTGGATCGTCAGGAGATCGGGAACACAGGAACGCAGATACAGGCAACGGAGCAGGAAACAGGGGAGCTGATGATCAGGCAGCACTTGAGCAGAGTATGCGGCAGACCTAAATAGGTCGATTGGCGCCAAACACCGCACACAGGCACGCACATTAGCGCACATGCGCCCGAACGCCAGCGCGCACACCAGTGCCACCAGGAGTGCACACAACAGCGCACGCCGGCGCCAACAGGAGCGCGCACAGGTGCACATCGGCGCGCACTAGTGCCAGCAGGGGCGCACACCACAGCACGCAGAGGAACACGCGCGCCAGCGCGTACCGACGCACATCAACGCACCTCCAGCACCGCGACCAACCAGGTAACCTCTCTGACACTTCCAGACTACAAGGATGTCCTGTGAGGGTCCAGTCAGACAATGTGGCATGCATCAATAACCAGGGAGGCACCAGAAGTCAGACAGCCCAGAAGGAAGTGGATCGCATACTGACCTGGGCAGAAAGATTTGTTACATCCCTATCGGCGGTGTTTATTCCGGGAGCGGAAAATTGGCAGGCAGACTTTTTGAGTCGCCAGCAAATGTTTCCAGGGGAGTGGTCCCTAAATCCCGAGATCTTTGCATTGATCTGCCGCAGATGAGGGGTTCCGGATGTAGACCTGCTGACGTCCAGGTTCAACGGGAAACTAGACAGTTTTGCGTCCAGAACCAGGGACCCACTTTCATTAGGGGCAGATGCCTTGATAATTCTGTGGGATCAGTCAGTTTTTCCTGATATATGCCTTCCCTCCAATCCGGCTGTAGCCAAGGCTACTACACCGAATCTGGGAATAGAGAAAGCCGGTGATCCTAGTAGCTCCAGCCTGGCCCAGAAGGACTTGGTATGCACAGATTGTAAGACTGGCGGTGGGAAACCCCTGGGTTCTTCCACTCCGTCCGGATCTGCTCTCACAGGGTCCAATATTCCACCCTACTTCACGGTCTCTAAATTTAACGGTTTGGCTGTTGAAACCAGGATCTTAAAGGATCGGTTGGCATTTCTGGGTTAGTATTGTCTACCATGTTGAATGCTAGAAAGCCAGTCTCTAGAAGTATCTACTATAGAGTCTGGGGATTCTATATTGCCTGGTGTGAGGCCAGGAGGTGGCACCCCCGCAGATATGTCATCAGGAGATTTTAGCTCTTCTGCAAAAAGGGGTGGATATGAATCTGGCTTTAAGTACAATTAAGAGTCAAATTTCGGCCTTAGCAATCTTTTTTCAAAGGCCTATTGCTTCTCACTCAAACCTTTGTACAGGGGATGAATCGCGTGCTTCCACCAGCCAGGCCGCCTCTGTGCCCATGGGATCTAAATTTAGTCCTGGGAGTTTTACAGAGGCAGCCTTTTGAGCCTATCCAGCAGATTCCTCTGGTCCTCTTGACAAGAAAATTTGTTTTCTTGGTGGCAGTGATGTCGGCCAGGAGGGTGTCTCTGTCCTGTAAAGAACCTTAATTGATCTTGCACCAGGATAGGGCGGTTTTGCGGCCACAACCAGAATTTTTGCACAAGGTAGTGTTCAGTTTTCATCTAAATCAGATATCATTCTACCTTCCCTTTTTCCGAATCCATGGTCTGCAGAGGAGAAATTATTTCACTCTCTTGACGTAGTATGGGCTATCAGGGACTATCTGAGAATGTCCGCTCAGATGCGGAAGACTGATGTTCTGTTTGTATTTCCAGAAGGTCCCAAGATGGGACAGGCAGCATCTAAGTCAACTATTTCTCAATGGAATCCTCCAAGTGATTGTTCAGGTGTATGGATTATTGGTAAGGCCCCACCTTTTCCGGCATGGTTTCTCTTTGGTCATAATGGGTTCCCTCCCCTCAAAAAGCATTGCTTGGGGATGTCCCAGTTAGTTATTATGGCTTCTCTGTGTCCCGTGATGTACGATAAAGAAATTAGGATTTTTTCTACAGCTTACCTGTAAAATGCTTTTCTTGTAGTACATCACGGGACACAGAGATCCCTCCCCTCTTGTCTGGGAAGTTTATTGCTTGCTAAAAAAATTAGGTATTTCCTGTGTAGGATGGGTTATATAGGGGAGGACTTCCTGTCTTTTTTGTTTGCCAGTGTCCATTCACCTATAGGTGGTGGATAAACCAGTTAGTTATCATGGCTGCTCTGTGTCCCATGATGTACTCCAAGAAAAGGATTTTACAGGTGAGCTGTAGAAAAAATCCAAATTTTGGTTTCAGTCTGAACCTGGAAATCATTGCTGGGCCAAAGAGCTGCGGAGAAGAAAAATTATCTTCAGCCACTACATACTACACAGGCAAAGAATGGTAGGCAAGGACTAGACCATGCTATGAACACATCCTCACCAGGAAGAGCCTTGAGGCAAGAAATGGGCCCAACAACATACAGTATACATCCTCACAGGAAGAGCCTAATGCCCCGTACACACGATAGGCTTTTCCGATGAAAAATGTGTGATAGGACCTTGTTGTCAGAAATTCCGAAGGTGTGTAGGCTCCATCAGACATTTTCCATAGGAATTTCCGTCACACAAAATTTGAGATCTGGTTCTCAAATTTTCCGACAACAAAATCCGTTGTCGGATCGTGTGTACACAATTCCGACGCACAAGGTGCTACGCATGCTCGGAATCAAGCAGAAGAGCAGCACTGGCTATTGAACTTAATTTTTCTCGGCTCGTCGTACGTGTTGTACATCACCACGTTCTTGACGTTCGGAATTTCCGACCAACTTTGTGTGACCGTGTGTATGCAAGACAAGTTTGAGCCAACATCCGTCTGAAAAAATCCCATGGATTTTGTTGTTGGAAAATCCTATTGTGTGTACAGGGCATTAGAGGCAATGACTGAACCCTGCTACACACACATCCTCACCAGGGGATGGGTGGAAAGGACTGGGCCCTATTACATATACATTCTCACCAGGAAGAGCCTCGGAGGCATTGACTGGACCCTTCAACACATAAATCCTCACCTGGAGGAACATGGGAGGTAAGGACTGCTATCCATACATCCTCACCAGGTAGAGACCAGAAGGCAAGAACTAGACCCTGCTACAAACATATCCTCACCAGGCAAAGCCTGGGAGGAAAGGACTGGACCCTACATTCTTACCAGGAAGAGCCTGGGAGGCAAGGACTGTACCCATATACACATACATCCTCACTTGGAAGAGCCTTGGAGATAAGCACTGAACCCTACTAATTGAACATCCTCTCCAGGAAGAGCCTTGGAGGAAAGGACTGGACCCTGCATTCTCACCATAAAGAGCATGGAAGGTAAGGACTGGACCCAGCTATACATACAATCGCACTAGAAAGAGCCTTGGAGACAAGGACTGGACCCTGCTAAATAAACATCCCCACCAGAAAGTGCATTGGATGCAAGGACTGGACCCAGCTATACATACAATCTCACTAGGAAGAGACTTGGAATCAAGGACTGAACCCTGCTAAATAAACATCCCCACCAGGAAGAGCCTTTGAGGACAAGGACTGGACCTTGCTAAATGGACATCCCCACCAGGAAGAGCCTTGGAGGCAAGGACTGGACCCTGCTACATGCATACTCACCAGAAGAGATTGGTATGCAAGGTTTAGACCCTGCTACACATATACACTGATCAGTCATAACCCACCTAATATTAAGTAGGTCCCCCTTTTGCTGTCAAAACTTTGCCACTAAAACAGGCCTGACCTTTTGCGGCATAAAGGCCACTAGACCTCTCAAGGTGTGCTGTGGTATCTTGCTCCAAGGCATCAGTAGCAGATCCTTTAAGACCTTCAAGTTGTGAGGTGGGGCCTCCATGGATCGGACTTGTTTTTCCAGCACATTCCACAGATGCTCGATTGGATTGAGATCACCAGAATTTGGAGGCCAAGGCAACACCTGAAACTTGTTCATTCAACCATTCTTGAACCATTTCTGCTGTGTTGTAAGATGCATTATCCTGCTGAAAGAGGCCACTTCCATTAAGGGGAATACTGTTTCCATGAAGGGGTGTTCTTGGCCACCAATAATGTTTGTTGGTACATGTCAAGTAACATCCACATGAATGGCAGGAACTCAAATTTCCCAGCAGATCATTGCCCAAAGCATCACGCTGCCTCTTGTCTTCTCTACATACTGCATCCTGGTTCCATCTCTTCCCCAGGTTATTGACGCACAAGCACCCGGCCATCCACATGATGTAAAAGAAAACATGATTTATCAGACCAGGCCACCTTCTTCCACGGTCCAGTTCTGATGCTCATGTGCCCATTGTAGGTGCTTTTGGCTGTGAACACGGGTCAACATGGGCACCCTGACTGGTCTGCTTCTGTGCAGCCCCATACACAACAAACTGGTGCCCATTTTTCCTGCTTTCAACACATCAACTTTAGGGACAACATGTTCACTCTTTGCCTAATATATCCCATCTATTTTCAGATGCCATTGTAACGAGGAAAATAAATGTTATTCACTTTACTTGTTAGTGATCTTAATGTTATGGCTGATCTGTATATTCTCAACAGGCAGAGCTTGGGAGGTAAGGACTAGACCCTGCTACACATGCAATCTCACCAGACGGGACCCTAAACATAAATTTTTAGCCGATTTTGGCTAAAAGTTCAATTGGGGTTAAACAAAAAAGAGCGAAAGGCAATTTTTAAAACGTACTGACTTACATTCCGATATTTCTGCCTTTCCTCTTGCTGATGGAATAAAACTTCTGCAACTCTGTGCATCGCCATTAGAACCATGAGTCATTCCTTTCCATGGTCGTTGGTTCAGGACAAAACCCCGGAATTGATAATGCAAACAGCAAGGAGACATGAAATGCCTAATTAATAAATCAAATTAATGTTTTAACTGTGCGCCGGTTTCTTTTTTTAAATTGCCTCTGAAGTACAAGTATTAAATTGAAGCCGCGTAATGCGGTTAGAGCAGCAGGGAACATCTCTTATGTTCTTTTTCATGCTAACATGTTATTTGCATTTGATCTGGTCACCGGGCTTGGCACTCGTGTAAACAGTTGTTCAGATAATGATCAGAGAAGTCCCAATGCTGAAATATCTACAGATAGGAATTTGATGGATAGCGCAGCGCTCCGAGACATTTCCAGGATTTGTTTATTTTCTTTACATAGTCTTCATTACTTTACAAAGTACATTCTGCCACCCCATAGGAGCTTACAATCTGATGAGCCTAAAGCTGGCCATACACATGGCAATGTTCAGTTAAGGGGTATTATATAAACCCTATAAATGAGCTTCTCTTATTGGCTCCCTTTTTGGTCTGTTATACATGACGTCCACCCAGAACGTGCCTTGTGCATTGCGGGCACGATCTGTCACCGGCGGTCTTCATCGGACACTGCCAATGACAGATCACTGTACCGGCCCACTGCTGGTACCATGTAATCACTGTGACCAATCACAGCATATAAAAAAAAAAAAAAAGAACAAGGAGGCAGGACTTTAAATTAAGTACCTGGAGGGTCAAGTGTTGTGTAGCATTATAATTAACACATATATATATATATATATATATATATATATATATATATATATATATATATATATATATATATATATATATATATCGGCGTATAACACGCACTTCTTCCCCCTTAAAATCAGGGGGAAATCGTGGCTGCTTGTTATACCCCGATCACCCGTCGATTGAGAGCCTTTCGGCCGTTCTCGCGGCTTTCAGTCGCTCTCGGAGGCGTTCGGCCGATTTCAGCTGTTCTCTGTGGCTTTCGGCCGTTCTCAGCGGCTCTCGCACTCCCGCTTGAGCCGCAAAGAGCCACCAAGAACGGCCGAAAGCCGGCGAGTGCAGCCGAAAGCCGCCGAGAACTATCGAGCGCCGCAGAGATACACAGGACATCCGGCTCTGTATCTCGGCGGTGCCATTTTTAAATTCTGCAAATGACACTGGGGCAAGGCTGCAGGTGGATACGGACAAGGCTGCAGGTGGATACTGACAAGGCTGCAGGTGGATAAGGACAAGGCTGCAGGTGGATACGGACAAGCAGGTGGACACTGACAAGCAGGTGGACACTGACAAGCAGGTGGACACCGACAAGCAGGTGGACACTGACAAGGCTGCAGGTGGACACTGACAAGGCTGCAGGTGGATACTGACAAGGCTGCAGGTGGATACTGACAAGGCTGCAGGTGGATACTGACAAGGCTGCAGGTGGATAAGGACAAGGCTGCAGGTGGATACTGACAAGCAGGTGGACACTGACAAGCAGGTGGACACTGACAAGCAGGTGGACACCGACAAGCAGGTGGACACTGACAAGGCTGCAGGTGGACACTGACAAGGCTGCAGGTGGATACTGACAAGCAGGTGGACACTGACAAAGCTGCAGGTGGATACTGACAAGCAGGTGGACACTGACAAAGCTGCAGGTGGACACTGACAAGGCTGCAGGTGGATACTGACAAGCAGGTAGACACTGACAAGGCTGCAGGTGGATACTGACAAGCAGGTAGACACTGACAAGGCTGCAGGTGGACACTGACAAGGCTGCAGGTGGATACTGACAAGCAGGTGGACACTGACAAGGCTGCAGGTGGATACTGACAAGCAGGTGGACACTGACAAGGCTGCAGGTGGACACTGACAAGCAGGTGGACACTGACAAGGCTGCAGGTGGACACTGACAAGCAGGTGGACACTGACAAGGCTGCAGGTGGACACTGACAAGCAGGTGGACACTGACAAAGCTGCAGGTGGACACTGAAAAGGCTGCAGGTGGATACTGACAAGCAGGTAGACACTGACAAGGCTGCAGGTGGATACTGACAAGCAGGTAGACACTGACAAGGCTGCAGGTGGACACTGACAAGGCTGGAGGTGGATACTGACAAGGCTGCAGGTGGATACTGACAAGGCTGCAGGTGGACACTGACAAGGCTGCAGGTGGATACTGACAAGCAGGTGGACACTGACAAGGCTGCAGGTGGATACTGACAAGGCTGCAGGTGGATACTGACAAGGCTGCAGGTGGATACTGACAAGCAGGTGGACACTGACAAGGCTGCAGGTGGATACTGACAAGCAGGTGGACACTGACAAGGCTGCAGGTGGATACTGACAAGCAGGTGGACACTGACAAGGCTGCAGGTGGACACTGACAAGGCTGCAGGTGGATACTGACAAGGCTGCAGGTGGATACTGACAAGGCTGCAGATGCACACTGACAAGGCTGCCGGTAGACACTGACAAGGCTGCAGGTGGATACTGACAAGCAGGTGGACACTGACAAGGCTGCAGGTGGACACTGACAAGCAGGTGGACACGGACAAGGCTGCAGGTCGATACTGACAAGGCTGCATTGATGGGCATTTAAATGTAAGTTTATTTCCTTAAACTTCCCTCCTAAAAGTTTTTTTCCTTAAAATTCCCTCCTAAATTGGGGTGCGTGTTATACGCCAATAAATATGGTAATATATGTAAAGGAGTAGGACATTTGTCTCATAATTCATATTCGATAGAAAATTCATATACTACACATATAATTAAATACCTGCATGGTGTAAGATAGTAAATTAAAAACTTTATTTCATACAGCAATACATAATACATAAAAAATCCCAAAAATTTATGGCACATGATACATATAGAAAATCCCCAAATTGGATAGCACATGATTAGAATATAGTCAAATACATAATGCATGAACAGAATCCACAATGACGTGGTAGGATGAAGTATGCAATTTGAACACGACATCTGTTAGCTCAACGCGTTTCGTCAATTGATGTCACTCATCAGGAGAAAGCGTGTACATGTGCAAGATATCTCTGTAATGATATAGTTTGAATTTCTAGTTGGTCTATTATAGTCACAGGTGTGAAAAATATAAAAAGAAAAAAAAGAAAAGAAATGGTGGCTAAAACACCCTATATCAGTGATGGCGAACCTTGGCACCCCAGATGTTTTGGAACTACATTGCAGTGTAGTTGAGCATCATGGGAAATGTAGTTCCAAAACATCTGGGGTGCCAAGGTTCGCCATCACTGCCCTATATGATACTTACAGGGCATCCATGTGCAATTGGTACGGTATTGAAGGTCATGATGGGGTGCCAAGGTTCGCCATCACTGACCTATATGATACTTACAGGGCATCCATGTGCAATTGGTATGGTATTGAAGGTCACATGGGGAACATCTCCTCCGGGAGCTGAGATGGTATGTTAAGCGACAGCCAGCCCAACAATCACAGCATATCCCACCACAGTTGCAAGCAAGTGATGGCTGCCTTTCGTTCCATTAATTGTGTACAATTGTGCTGCTAGCTTGGTCACAGTTATCACATGGTACAGACAGGGCCACTCACAGCACATCTGTACCATGTGATTAGCTGTGGCCAATCACAGCTAATCACAACAATACTCAGTGAATGAATCAATTTCAGTCAGTAAAAATTGTTGCTTATACCAATGAAATTCATTGGTATAAGCAATCATAAAAAGTAAAAAAAAAAAAAATCCTGATCACTTCCCCAGAGTAGTACAGTGTTAAGCCCCATACACGCGGTCGGACAATCCGCGGACCAGGTCGGTCGGATCCTGTCCGTCATACTTTGTCTGATGTTGGTTTTGCGTACACACGGTCGGACAAAGTTGTCGGAAAATCCGATCATTCTGAACGTGGTGACGTTTGTTGCCTACGACGGGACTACGTAGAGGCTAGTAGCCAATAGCTTTGGTCTTGTAATGTGATGTGAGCATGCGTAGCACTTTGTCCGGTCGGACAACCGTACACACGATCGGATTTGGTGTGATCGGACCGTGTTGTCGGCAAATCTTTCCAGCAGGAGATAAGACTTTGTCCGTCGGACAATCCGACGTACACTGTCCGATGGTGCATACACACGGTCTGATTTTTCAACAACATTGTCCGATCGGACAGAATCCATGAAAAAGTCCGACCGTGTGTATGGGGCTATACTGTGGTAACACTGCATTGCTCTGGTCACAGTGTGTTAAAAAAAAAAAAAAACAATAAAAAAAAGGAAGCAAAAGCGTTTAGTTATCTGCAAAATCTTATACCAGAAACAAAGAAAAACACGTTCTTTTTTTTTGTTTTTTCAATTTTGGGTCTTTCTTGGTTTATTTAGCAAAAAAGAAATTAAAAACCCAGTGGTGATTAACCACTTTCAGACCGGACCAATTTTCAGCCAAAGGTGTCGCTTTAACTGACAATTGCGCGGTCGTGGCTCCCAAACAAAATTGACGTCCTTTTTTTCCCACAAATAGAGCTTTCTTTTGGTGGTATTTGATCGCCCCTGCGGTTTTTATTTTTTGCGCTATAAACAAAAAGAGCGACAATTTTGAAAAAAAACGCATTCTTTTTTTATTTTTTGCTATAATAAATATCCCCCAAAAATATATTAAAATTATTTTTTTTCCTCAGTTTAGGCCGATACGTATTCTTCTACATATTTTTTTTTTTTTTTGAAAATCTTTTTATTGAGTATTCTTCTACATATTTTTGGTAAAAAAAATCGCAATAAGCGATTATTGATTGGTTTGCGCAGAAGTTATAGCGTTTACAAGATAGGGGATAGTTTTATAGCATTTTTATTAATAATTTTTTTTTTATTAGTAATAGAGGCGATCAGCGATTTTTTTATTGTGACTGCGACATTATGGCGGACACATGGGACATTTTTGACACATTTTTGGGACCATTGTCATTTATACAGCAATCAATGCTATTTAAATGCATTGATTCCTGTATAAATGACACTGGCAGTGAAGGGGTTAACCAGGGGGTGGCAGTGTAGGGGTTAAGTATGCCTAGGGGTGTGTTTCTTACTGTGGGGGGGCGTGGCTGTCAGCTAGTGAATGCTGATCTCTGCTCCAATCACAGGGAGCAGAGATCGGCGTCACTAGTTGCTAGGCAGAACGGGGAGATGCTGTTTATTTCCGCATCTCCCTGTTCAGCCTCCCCGTGAGACGATCGCGGGTGTCCCCGAGGCGATGGAGTCGGCGGGACCCGCGACCGGCCTCACGGGGTCGCGACCGGCGCAGGAGCGCGCCGCTCGTGGCTCGCTCCCGATGGCACGGAGGCATTTAAAAAGGGACTTTTATATACGCCCTTATGCCTGTCCGTGCCATTCTGCTGACGTACATCGGCATGTCGGGAACCAGTTAAATACCACCAAAAGAAAGTGCTATTTGTGTGAATTTTTTTCCCCGGAAAATTGTCATATGAGTACAGCGTTGCATAACAGCGCAATTGTCATTCAAAGTGCGACAGCGCTGCCAGCTGAAAATTGACCTGGGCAGGAAGGGGGTGAAAGTGCCCGGTATTGAAACAGTTACACTTTAATGATGTAGTAATGAATACAGAGCTGCATTAGTGCGTGTCTAATGTGTTAGATGGTCGATCAAAAACACACCACTAAACGTTCTATACTGGAAGTGCACTGCGAAGAACCTGTAGACTGAAGCATGTAAGCATGTAGCGGGGAGGGGGGGGGGGGGGGCTTGCACATATCATACCATGCCTCTTGCCGGAGAAAATCCATTTCTGCTTCCCTGAACTGGTCTTGATCTTTGTCACCTAACCTTTACTGTTTACACTGCACAAATTAATGGACCAAATGACACTGCGGCGTTGTAGTGTGAGTCACATTCCCATTTTTACGGGCCGCCCGCGTGTTGGGACAAATGTTGCGTTCTTTCGAACGGTAATGAGAGGTTTTAGCTGTCCCGGACACCCTTTTCTCTGCAGTAAACTGGGAGGCTGTGAAGCTTGAAATTGGTTCCCTCAATTAGAATAATTGCATTGTCTGCTCCTACAAATTAACAGAGTCAATGAGAAATGGGTGATACCAAATGCGTTTTTTTTTTTTTTTTTTTTTTTTTCCAGCATGAAATTTCTCAAACAGAAATTAACTAGATGGTAAGAAATCAAAGGGTCGAACCCTGGATTCCTTTAGGTCTCGGGTACTCTAGAAAGTAGATCTTCCAATCATAATTCCTGATATTTTCTTGATAATATAAAATAAATAAGGATGCAGAGAAATGCCCCGTACACACGGTCGGAAAATCCGACCACAAAATCCATCAGATTTTTTTCCGACGGATTTTGTCCGACACTGGTGTTGCATACACATGGTCAGACAAAGTTGTCGGAAAATCCGGTCATTCTGAACGTGGTGACGTTTGTTGCCTACGACGGGACTACGTAGAGGCTAGTAGCCAATAGCTTTGTGTAGTACGTTATATTATATGTAGTACGTTATATCTAATATATATGTATATATATATATATATATATATATATATTAGATATAACGTACTACACTTTGGTCTTGTAATGTGATATGAGCATGCATGCCACTTTGTCCGTCGGAATTCGCTACACGCGATCGGAAAAAGTCCGATAGGACTTTGTTGTCGAAAAATTTGACAGCAGGAGATAAAACTTTGTCCGTCGGAAAATCCGACGGAAAAAGTCCGATGGAGCCTACACACGGTCGGAATTTCCGACAACATTGTCCGATAGGACATTTTCCGTCGGAAAATCCGACCGTGTGTACGGGGCAAAAGACTGGCAAGACACCTGGTCTTTTATTGCTACCTGTACTGGTCTTAACCAGGTGGTATTTAGTACCCTCTAGACTCGCACACATAGAGTACTGTGCAAACGTTTTAGGCAGGTGTAAAGAAATGCTGTAAAGTAAAAATGCTTTCAAAAATATATATTTTATATGTTTATTTTTATCAATTTACAAAATGCAAAGCGAGAGAACAGAAGAAAAAATCGAAATCAAATCAATATTAGGTGTGACTACCCCTTGGCTTCAAACCAGCATCAATTTTTCTAGGTAGGCTTATGCCGCGTACACACGATCGGAATTCTCGTCGGAAAAAGCTCTGACGGTGTTCGACTGAATTCCGCTCGAACTGTCTTGCCTACACATGGTCACACCCAATTTCCGACCGCCAAGAACGCGGTGACGTACAACACTACAACGAGCCGAGTTTAATGCTTCCGAATTGGAATTTTGCGCGTCAGAATTGCTACAGACGATCGGAATTTCCGATAGAAACCTTTTCCGTCAGAAAAATTGAGAACATGCTCTCAATTCTTTGCTGTCGGAAATTCGACCAGTAAAATTCCGATGGAGCCTACACATGGTCGCATTTTTCGATGAAAAGCTCTCATCGGTCTTTTTCTGGCCGGAATTCCGAGCGTGTGTACGCGGCATTACACGCGTTTTTTTAAGGAACTCGGCAGGTAGGTTGAGAACTAACCATGGATCTTGTGGATGCCTCAAATCCTTCTGTCTCTTCATGTAATCCCAGACAGACTCCATGATGTGGAGATCAGGGCTCAAACCATCAGTTCCTAAGACTCCTTGTTCTTCTTTACACTGATAGTTCTTAATGACATTGGCTGCATGTTTGGGGTCTTTGTCCTGATGCAGAATACATTTGGAGCTAATCACGCTCCTCCCTGATGGTATGGCATGATGGATAAGTATCTGCCTGTATTTCTCAGCATTGAGGACACCATTCATCAAGCAATGTTGATTACTGTAGACGCAGTGGTCACCCAAGAAAGCTTAATGCAGCTGATGAAAGACACATCATGCTTAATTCACTTCCACAACGAAGACCTGAGCCCCTGAGTTGCTTCAGCAGTGCCATCAGCACAGAACTGGCAGAAACCGGTGGGACCCAGATACATCCATCAACTGTCTGGAGAAGTCTGGCCAGAAGTGGTCTTCATGGAAGAATTGAGGACAAAAAGCCATACCTCCGACGTGGAAACAAGGCTAAGTAAATTAACTATGCAGAAAAACAGAAATTGGGTTGCCGAGGCTGGCCCGAGGCTTCGCAACTGAAGGGTAGGCCCAGAAGTCCTGGGGCCTACCGACCCAGGGGTGGGCCTGTGCTGTCTTGCCTGCGGGGAGAAGCCAAGTGAGGACTTTTCAGGAGAGGACCAAGCAACAAGGCTGGTATCTCTATAAGAGCCTGGATACTCAGTTGGAGGACACATCCCGGGTCATCTACCACACAGTACTGCCGGACTGGCTGAAAGAAATTGTTACTGTGCGACAGTTCTTTAATTTTACAACAAATTGCTGGTTGTGCATTCCTGTGGCAGAGGATAGCACAACGATTCTGTTAAATTGACAAGTCTGTGACAGACACTTTGACAGAGCATCTCATTGGCTGCTAGGTCAGTGAGAGAGGCCCATCCGGTGAGTGCTGGATCCAGTTCTGAAGCTGTTTGTCTGCTGGATCAAGAGATACCTCTAACCCGCAATTACAAGGTACCTGACTTCCCCTTAACCCTCCATCTCTCTATTACAAATTGATGTTCCTTTAATAAATCTTTGGAAAAAAGGACTAAGTGTTGGAGACAATATCCTTTAACCAACTCTTTAATGGGACCCCTATGACGGGCACAGTGGAAAGGTGAGGTAACGGTAAGCCCAATAATAATCAGCAGCTCCTTCAGGGGTCAGTGCTACATCAGCAAAGCAAGTCTTGAACAGGATCGCAGGAGATAGTTTCTGTGATGTTGACCAAGGCGAAGGCAGAGCTCCTCTGGACTGGACGGCTTAAGTAGGCAAGACTGACGAGCAGGAAATCATCAACAGCTGAGTAACTGTGGAGAGATAGGAGCTGGCAATTATCCGACAGCTGAGCGGCCAGCTCTGAGAAGGAAGGGCTGAGGCCAGCCCTGACACTATCTCAGTTACTTGGGGAGCCACAGGCCAGTCTGAATAATGTGTCCGGGTTTCAGACAGAGTGAAAACCTGGACACATGATTCAAAACTAGGACTGTCCGGGTGAATCCTGGACAGGTGGCAACCCTAGGGACAGTGCTCTAGCAGGGCTGGAGCCTGGGGTAGGGACAAAAACAATCCAACCGCGAAGCCCCTCTTAGAAATAGAGTTGTCACCATGTTACATGAAGTTTAAAAATGAATAGATCTACAAGCAGGATCAAAACAACATGTTACAGGGGAAGGGGGGAGGGCACAGAAAAAAGACAGAATGCATCCTACATGTCTTTTTTTTTAATCCATAGTTACACTTTGTTGAAGAAAGCCCACCCTAATAATTAAAATCCCCCAAAAACTCTCTATCTCTCCATTTAAATCCCTTGATTATTTGCAGATTGTTGTCCCTGGCACAGACACACAAATAACAGTCTATTTAATAGAAGGCAGTAACTTTGCTCAAGTAGTCATCAACTAAATTAGATTAGGAAACAGTAACTTCACAGGGAATGGAGAACGATGAGAGGCACTCACATTGATGGCGATAATGACATTTCCTCTGTTTGTCAAATGGCAGTTACAAAGCAACAAAAAACTATATAGAGACAACTGCAGAACAGTGTGACTGTCTCTACGGAGAAACATAGTGATACATACAGTCTAACTAATCTAGTACAACATTTTTTAACACAGAGGATCCCTTAACCACCTTAGACCCGCGCCATAGCTAAATGACGGCTACAGCGCGGATCTGATGTGCCGGGACTACGTCTATTGACGTCGTCCCGGGAACGAGCTGCCTGCGCGGCGCGCTCTGTGATCCGCGAGTCTGTGAGACTCGCTGGATCACAGATCCGAGTAAGGGGTCGATCCCGACCCCTTACCACGTGATCAGCTGTCAGCCAATGACAGCTGATCATGTGAAAATAACCGAGCCGGTAATCTGCTTTTTTTCCTGCTCGCGCTGACAGCGCGAGGAGAAAAAAAAAAAACGATCACCGGCGGCAGTGAGAGGGACATCAGTCCCTCTCACTGCAATATGCCCAGGGTCCATGGTGCCCTCCTTTGAATAATAAAAGTGCCCACAGTGCCACCTGTCAGTGCCCACAGTGCCATCTGTCAGTGCCCACAGTGCCAGTGCTGCACATCAACGTCACCTACCAGTGCTCATCAGTGTCCCCTACCAGTGCTCATCAGTGCCCCCTACCAGTGCCCATCAGTGCCACCTATCAGTGCCCATCAGTGCCACCTATCAGTGCCCATCAGTGCCTTCTATCAGTGCCATCTATCAGTGCCCATCAGTGCATCTATCAGTGCCATCCATCAGTGCCCATCCGTGCCACCTATCCGTGCCACCCATCCGTGCCACCCATCCATGCCCATCAGTGCCATCTTTGCTGTGCCCATCAGTACCGACTTATCTGTCCCCACCAGTGCAGCCTATCAGTGCCCACCAGTGCAGCCTATCAGTGCCCACCAGTGCAGCTTATCAGTGCCCACCAGTGCAGCTTATCAGTGCCCATCAGTGAAGCCTATCAGTGCCCACCAGTGCCGCCTCATCAGCGCATATCAATGAAGCAGAAAAATTAACTGTTTGCAAAATTTTATAACAAATTATTAAACATGATTTTATTTTTATTTTTAATTTTCCATCTTTTTTTATTTGTTTAGCAAAAAATAAAAACCCCAGCTGTGATTAAATACCACCAAAAGAAAGCTCTATTTGTGGGAAAAAATGGTAAACTTTTCATTTGGGTACAGTGTTGTATGACCGCGCAATTGTCATTCAAAGTACGTCAGCGCCAAAAGCTGAAAATTGGTCTGGTCATTGGTCTGGTCTGGTTTAAGTGCAAAGTAATCAGGTGGTTAAAGTGTATTTCCACTTTTGCAGCCAAATTGGAATAACACCTACTTTATAGTTGTTCCATGCTTCCATTAACATAGCATAAGCTAAAAAAAAATAATATTAAAAAATTGTTGGTTACTTTTATAAAGGAGTTGTAAAGGCAGAAGGTTTAAGCATTAAGATAAAAAGCCTTCTGTGTGTAGCAGCCTCCCCAGCACCCCCTAATACTTACCTGAGCCCCATCTCTGTACAGCAATGTGTATGAGTCGCTCGGCCATCCGGGACTCTCCCTCCTCATTGACTGAGACACAGCAGCGGTGCCATTGGCTCCCGTGGCTGTCAATCAAAGTCAGTTAGCCAATCAGGAGAGGGGCGGGGCCAAATGGCAGCTCCATGTCTGAATGGACACAAGGGGCTGCAGCTCGGCTCGGGTGCCCCCATAGCAAGTTAATTGCTGTGGGGGCACTCAATAGGAGGGATGGGGCCAGGAGCAGCGAAGAGAACTTGAGAAGAGGATGATCCAGGCTGTTCTGTGCAAAATCAACTAACTGCACAGAGGAGGTAAGTATGACATGTTAAAAAAAAAAAAAAAAACAAGACTTTACAATCACTTTAAGTGCATATTACTCGCTTAAAAATCCATAAGCTGACCATAGATAGTTCAGCAGGAAACTTGCACACAAGAGAAGAGGGGTGGGAGGAGAATGAGCAGATCAGCTCTCTCCTCTCCAATCCATGCAAGGATGCAATCCATGCTCAATCAATACATGGCTCTTCCTGGGTCACTGACCCCGATACATACACTGTATTCTCCCGGCAGGGACGGATTTCCCGATCCCCCGCCGTTAGAACATAATGGCTCCGCAAGAGGGATTTCCCCAGCAACACAGTCAGGGTTGCAGGAGAGAAAATGTCTCCGACTATGGCCGGCCTTACTCATCTCTGCCTGGGCTAGGAGGGGAGGCAAAGGGTGACCAACTCCTGAGGTCTTTCTTTGGACCTAAACTGACCCGCTGGAGCTCTCCTCTCTCTGGGCTATGGTGGGGAACGCCACAGGCACCCTGCCCTCCCGAAGGGGGAAGAGCAGGAGAACAGCTTCTAGATATTGCCTCTTTTTCTTCCTCTCCAGACTGACCCAGCCCCCTCTCTGGCCCTGCCTACAGTCCCAACCTTCTCCTTGTGGGGGGGGGGGGCACCTTAAAGGGCATCTGATCTACAAACTGCCTACATGCTGCAGAGCCTTCAACCTCCACATAGTGCCCCCAACCACCAACAGTGTCCTACAGTACACCCCAGTCTCTGCAATGCCTTCCAGTATCCTCTGCAAAGTCCCCAACCTCCTAGCACTTGGGTGTCAAACTCAATTTCATTGTGGGCTGCATCAGGATTACGGGTGCCTTCAAAGGACCAGTTGTATCGTAAGACTAGATGTGCACAGCACCCCACTCCATCTTACATCAGATATTAAGAGCTCTCCCACCATCTGAAGTTAAGAGTCCCCCACCGTCCTTTACATCACAGTGCACCCCCTTATCTTGTGCTGCCAGGGACAAGCAGGGGGTGGTGCTGTGAAGTAGAAGATGCAGATTGTGAAGGAGGACCAGAGGAGGTCTGGAGTCAGCTGCAGGAGTCTGCTGAATGCTTAGATTAGGGGAGGTGGAGACAAGGGGGTACAGCGTCTTGACAGATAGGTGCAGGATCTAGTGGAGGAGTTCAGTCCTCCTCTCTGCTGCCAACTGCCGAGACAAGGTGGTGGAGAAGACAAGGGGGTGTCGCAGCTTCAGGAGAAGTGCGAGGAACACATGAAATGGTCTGGTGGGCCGGATTCAGCCTTGTGTTTGACACATGTGTCCTAGAGGGACCCCCAACCTTTTTCAGAGGCACAGTTTTTCTCAGCCCCCTCCCAAAACCTTATTCGTTACAGGGCCAGAAAGTCTGCTGCGGGGTCCCCCAAGTCCCTCCACAACCCCCATTCCATGCAGCAATGCCGAGTCCCATCCAGAGACTTCAAGATTTTCAATACATACAATATGTTGCTGTCCGATACTTTTATTTTGTGTATACGTTTTTTTGTTTTTTACTGTTGGGGTATGGAAGGTTTTGGAAGATTTTACCAAGCACTGGTCTCAATAAGGTTGAGACCCACGGGTATAAAGGAAGCAAGGCATCACAACAATTCCTTTAATCTAAGTAAAACTGGCTAACACAGTAACACTTTAGAGGTTTAGCAGGGGTGCAATTAATTGTTAATGGCACACCTACGCCTTTGCAAATGTGATTGTCTTTTCATGTGCCAAACCGCATGGTGGCAAGCGTTTTTGGAAAAAAGTCAGGGACTTCCTTTCCGCATTTCTCGTGTGTAGGGTAGCCAGCCCATTGAAATTAATGCAAAAAATGCGCAGAACGGCGCCCGCATTTGGTCACATCTATAGGTGTGCACCACCCCTAGGGGTTTACATCTACTCAAAATTAAAAAAAGACATGATGAGAAAAAATGGTGTTTTCTTTAAAGTGCTGTCCTTTTCT
Source organism: Lithobates sylvaticus (assembly GCA_028564925.1). NCBI lineage: Eukaryota > Metazoa > Chordata > Amphibia > Anura > Ranidae > Lithobates > Lithobates sylvaticus. The sequence continues at coordinate 538,036,678 of CM053028.1, forward strand.
AGAGCATTGACAAAACATATTATTATGGATGTCTTAGCTCTCCGAACAGAATGTCCGTAGTAATGAATTGTAAGTTGGTATTAGGAAACAGATAAGTATTTTTAGCACACACCTTGAAAGCGGAATTTTAAAAGCTAGTTATACTTCCACTGGCTCCATTTATCTGGAAAATCTTTCTCTATGCCTCATTGATGTAGTCTTGTTTGAGTCATGTTTCCACCTGAACAAGCTAATGATTTTATATTTTAGGTACAGAGAGAGTGATGTATAAGGGTGATAATATTCTCTGCTTAGGATTGTCATGCCTTCTTCACTTTCATTTCAACTTCAGTAAGTGCAAATGTCAGGAACCATATCAGACTGAGACAGAAGTGAATTAAAAATCACACTATTTAATAAAATGGTAAAAAAGGCATAAACAGAGCAAACATAGTCAAAACATAGCCAGAGTTCGGTAACCAGGACGGGTAGTCAGAACAAGCCAAAGAAACAGAGATCAGCGAAGAAGGTGCAACAAACAGGATCAGGAACCAGAAGGGAAGTCAGCCAAGCAAAAGTCTTTCACATTAAAACACAGCAGAGAGAGAGTGCGGATATGTTGACCAAGGCAAAGGCACAGACGATCTGATCCAAGGAGTTTATATAACCAGCACCTCTAGCTGACGAGCAAGAAATGAAGACCAGGTGAGTCAATGTGGAAGGAAGAGTCTTTGGCAATTAACCGTCAGCTGAGTACAGAGCTCTGAGAAGGAAGGGCCGAGCCCAGCCCTCACAGCAGCACAGTTAGGCCCCTTTCACACGGGACGGATCCGTAATGATCCGCCCCGTAAACATCCGCTGCTCAGCGGGGATCGCTTCGCTGATCCCCACTGAGCCGGCGGATGACAGGGCGGTCCCTGCACACTGTGCAGGGACCGCCCTGTCAGATCTCAGCTCTCCTCTATGGGGGATCGGATGAACACGGACCGTCTGTCCGTGTACATCCGATCCGCTCTGCAGATGGATAGAAAAATAGGATTTTCCTCCGTCTGCAGAATCGAACCATAGCAGAGACGGATGATATCGGGTGTCAGCGGATGTTCATCTGCTGACACCCGCTATCCCATAGGGATGCATGTATGTCTGTATTTCATCCGAAAACAGCTGGATGAAATATGGACATAAGGTCCGCATGTGTGAAAGGGGCCTTAAGCCTTATTGACATATTGGTCTTGGTCCACCACATAACCCAAAAATAAGAGGAGCATTCAGCATTTCTTTATGCCCCATGAGCCAAATGCACATTAAATGCCAGAAAAAACAAGGGGGGGGGGGGTTGGCAGGAGGGGCAGCTGCCCCATATGCAGAGCTGTCCTGCAGGAGGGTGCCATGTGGTGGGTCACTTTTTTTTTGCCTGCTCTGACAGATTAAGATGCTTTATGCCCTCTCTCTTAACAAATTCTGTGTGCCAGCTGTATGTCTTTGGGCATGATGGTGACCTTCTTGACATGTATGGAGCAGAGATTAGTGTCCTTAAAGCGTCCTACGACATAAGCCTCTGAGGCCTCCTGCAGAACCATGACATTGGAGCTCTGGAAAGTCTTCTTGGCATGTACGGAGTAGAGGTGAGTGTCCTTGAAGAGTCCTACAAGATAAGTCTCTGAGGTATCCTGCAAAACCATGACAGTGGCGTTCTGGTAGCGTCTCCTTGGCATGTATAGAGCTGAGGTTAGTGTCCTTGAAGAGTCTTACAAGATAAGCCTTTGAGGTCTCCTGCAAAACCGTGACAGTGGAGCTCTGGAAGCGTCTTGAAGACCTGGGAGATCTCCCTGATGAGTCACTGGAATAAAAGCTTTTGTATGAGCAGCTCGGTGGATTTCTGGTAGCGTCTTATCTCTGGAAGAACCACTGTGTTGGGCCTGTATAGGTGGGGCTTCTTGACTCTGGTTGCTGGGGTGCTCCCTTTGGGTAGTTTTGGTGGCTGCTTTCCCAACAGCTTAACATGAGAGCGGTGTGCTTGATTCTGGCCATAACTGTTAATGGTTGTTCTCTGGTGCCACACTATACTCCCAAAACTCGCACCCCAGCCACCAGCAGCCAACGTGAAAAGCACATCGCACTTGCACAACCACCTTCTGACTGACCATGGCCATATGCAGTGCACACTCCATGCAAGCCATAGGTAGCCGGATCAAAGAGGTGAAGAGTGAGTGCCAGGTGGTACTCCCTTTCTACATCATGCCTTAGCAGAAGAATGGGGAGGTCCAGTTCTGCATACTAGCCCTGGGCATTGGACAAACCTGTCCGAGTACAGACCGCAGATGTATAGCAGGAATCAACTTCATCAGGCTTTGGTCAGAAGCCATGTTAGGCCAGACCCGGAAGGAGGCTATCAGTGCTGAGCCAATCATCTGCTGGTGCCCATTTTAGGTCTGCAGAGCAGGGATTGAAAATATATATATATATATATATATATATATAATTTTAGAGCACACAAGCACAATAAAATGCTTACCGTAATTTTTGATAAAACATAAAAGATGGGATTGCTTAGAGTAAATAGATACCAAACATGTAAAGCCTCAAAATTGCCCATTAAATGGGTAAAAAATATGGTACCCAAAAGGCAACACTTTAAAATAATTTATAGGTCATCGGTTTAGAGATAACTATGATGGCCTTAAAATGATTCCTCTCAGTCCAGCATGAACGGTAATACATAATATGTGTGGCACAATTGTTGTTTCATAAACAGGTGTGCATTTGTGTTTGGATGTGCGTGTACATAATGGGAATTTTTTTCTGTTTTTCATTTATTGTATTATTTGTTTTGTAATTTTTTACAATATTTTTTTTCTGTTTTTAATTTACTGTATTACTTGTTTTGTGATTTTCTTTCTTTTTTTTCATTAATTTTAACTTTATTGCTATAACAACAGAGTTTTTAGGACACCTGCGTCAAGCTCCTTTCCCCTTGTTGTCACTCCCGTGCTGTTATCCCTGGCAACTTCTGCCTGTCAAAATGGCAGCCGGGAATTATTTTGTATTACACAGCAGGAGTGGCTGTCAAAATGCAACTGCTTCTGTGTAAAATGGCTTTTGCATATAGTTTCAGTGAGTAATGCAATATAACAATTTATAGCTACTCTGTAGTTACTACCTCATTCATATGTTTATCAAATGTTTGACCTTTGATCTGCACAGGAAATCAGTCGAAATAACAATACAAAAAAGTACACTTGCCCCCCCCTTTTTTGACCCCTTATCAGCCCTACATAACTCATTGCTCCTCTGCTTCCCTTAACTATTATTTTTCTGCCTATTTTTTTTTTTTTTACTTATTATTTTTTTTTTACTCATTTTTTTCATTCATTTTGTTTGTCTCATAAAAAAATATCCACAAAATTGAAAAAAAATTAAATACCACTTTTGTACCACAGCTTGGCTTTGCACCATAAACATAATTTTAGTGTACTGTAATTTTAAATGAAACAACCTATGAAATAATATATAGAATAATACAACAAAAAATAGAAATATATAAATAAAAATACAAATGGTAAAATTACAAATTTAAAAAATCATTAGGAAAATAATAGTTAAAACAGAACTCCGGGTAAAATGTTTTGTTCTGCTTTAAGAAAAGAAGAAAATGTGTCAATTGACAAGTGAATCTAAGGGTTAATAAAAAAAAAAAACATTTTAATTGTCAGGTTGCCTCAGCAGCAGGACTGGGCAAATTACAAAGTGAACTTTCACCTTGCAAAGCAAATTTTCACTTAGATTAGTGAATGATAGGTGCAAAGTGAATTTTCACTTCTTTTCGTGAATAAAGTGCAGAAAGTACATTTTCACTTACCTTGGTTTAGCTAAGTGGAAAAATCCCTTTGCAAATCAAAAAGATTTTGATAGGAAAAAAAAAAAAAGGAAAATTCACTAAGCTAAGTCAAAATTCTCTCTGCGATGTGAAAGTTCCCCCTAGTGAATTTGCGTTTTTTTTTTTTTTTTCTTTTTTAATTTTTACTTGTGCATGATTTGATATTCTCTGTGAAGCAAATTTTCACTTAGCTTAATCTCATTTTCTAAGATAACTAAAAAAAAAAAAATCACTTTCAAAAGTGAGCATGCTCTAGTCCTTTAGTAAATTAACACCAATCTGAATATCAAGAATGCCCATAACACGTATCACAGATGCTGCCAATGGTAAAGATAATTTTTAATAATAATAAAAAATGTGTGTGGACCCTTGCATGAAAAAAAAATTATTTTTTAAAATCCAAAGTGAAGTTTTCCTTCAAAAATTATAAAAAAAAAAAATGACTGGAGTAAGCATAACACACAGCAAGTGAAGGTGACACTAAATCGCTTTCTGTTGCTTTATCACTAATGAAATGCAAATGAATCAAGGAAGGAACCTCATCCAGATCAATAACTATATATGTGTGTGAAGGACCCATGGGGAAAGGTCCCCTCTCTGGAGGAAGTGGTGTCATCACCAGGATTAGCTCTAATCTCAGTTTTCTCTTCTATAGTACACGTCTACATTGTGACACATACATAGTGAGAGCATATACATTATACATTAACCAGTTTGGGCTTTTACATCCTGCTATGGACCAGAGCAATTTTCACTTTTTTGATACAAACCTTTTTTTTGGTCAATAACTTTGTCATTTTCTTAAGATAACAAAGTATTGTATATACTGTGTGTGTGTATATGTATATGTGTATATATATATATATATATATATATATATATATATATATATATATATATATAAAAATAATATATATATATATATATATATAAAATAATATATATATATATATATATATATATATATATATATATATATATATATATATATATATATATATATATATATATATTTAAAAAAATAAAAATAATATATATATGTATATATATATATATATATATATATATATATACATATATATTTAAAAAAAAAAAAAAAAAAAATATATATATATATATATACCCACACAATATATTGTCAAAAGTATTGGGACACCTGCCTTTACACACACATGAACTTTAATGGCATCCCAGTCTTAGTCCGTAGGGTTCAATATTGAGTTGGTCCCGCCCTTTGCAGCTATAACAGCTTCAACTCTTCTGGGAAGGCCGTCCACAAGGTTTAGGAGTGTGTCTATGGGAATGTTGGACCATTCTTCCAGAAGCGCATTTGTGAGGTCAGGCAACTGATATTGGATGAGAAGGCCTGGCTCACAGTCGCCATTCTAATTCATCCCAAAGGTGTTCTATCGGGACTCTGTTTAGGCCAGTCAAGTTCCTTCCCCCCCAAACTCGCTCATCCATGTCTTTATGGACCTTGCTTTGTACACTGGTGCGCAGTCATGTTGGAACAGGAAGGGGTCATCCCTAAACTGTTCCCACAAAATTGGGAGCATGGAATTGTCCATAATGGCTTGGTATGCTGATGCCTTAAAGTAATTGTAAACCCAATGTGAAAAAAAAAACAAAAACTAACACCTGCAAGACACAGGCATAATGAGCTAGTATGCATAGCATACTAGCTCATTATGTAATACTCACCTGAGAATGAAGCCCTCACTGCGGTGCCTGTACCCCGCACCGTCCGGCGACATCACTCCCGGGGGTTACTTCCGGGTATCGTGGCTCCGGTGCTGTGATTGTCCAGAGCTGCGATGACGTCACTCCCGCGCATGCGCATGGGAGCCGCCGGTAACGGCACAGTCTAACTGAAGCAATGACCCGTACGTGCCGTTGCTTCAGTTTGCTTCAGTGCGCATGTGTCGATAACGTCTGCACATGCAAATACAGGGTATATCTTCTAAACCGTGCAGGTTTAGGAGATATCCTGGGTAGCTACAGGTAAGCCTTATTATAGGCTTACCAGTAGCAAAAAGTGGTCTGTAAGGGTTTACAACCACTTTAAGCCTGCTTTCACACTGGGGCGGTGCGGGGCGGCGACGGTAAAGCAGCGCTATATTTAGCGCTGCTTTACCATCGTTTTACCCGCGGTATGCGGCCGCTAGCGGGGTGGTTTTAACCCCCGCTAGCGGCTGCAAAAGGGTTAAAAACCTCCGCAAAGCGCCGCTGCAGCGGCGGTTTGCGGGTGGTATCCCCGCGGTTTCCCATTGATTTCAATGGGAAGGAGCGGTATAGGAGCGGTAAATACACCGCTCCTTCACCGCTCCAAAGATGCTGCTAGCAGGACTTTTGTTGCGGTCCTGCTAGCGCACCGCTCCAGTGTGAAAGCCCGCCGGCTTTCACACTGGAGTGAATGGGGCCGGTTTTTTCAGGCGGTGTACAGGCGCTATTTTTAGCGCTGTACCGCCTGAAAACCGCCCCAGTGTGAAAGCAGCCTAAGAGTTCCCTTCACTGGAATTAAGGGGCCAAGCCCAACCCCTGAGAAACAACCCCACACCATAATCCCCCCTCCACCAAATGATTTGGAACAGTGCATAAAGCAAGGTCCATAAAGACCCGGATGAGCGAGTTTGGGGTGGAGGAACTGCCTGTGGTAGGCGGTCCGGAAGTGGTTAAGCTAAAATGGCAACTTCCTTGGAAAGGATGTGGAGGGTTTAGTTCCACTTTAAGACATTCATTTCTGTGCAATCCACTACACTGAAATATAAGCTAATATTGTTGTCTGTAGCAGTACCAGTGAGTCGTGTAAACAACCAAATGCATTAGTGTAACTAATATCGTCCACAAACTGATTGTAGAAAGATCAAATGCGGATCCATGAATAAAGGAAGAAAACACTGCCCTGCTGTTACCAGCAATTGGTGCAGGCGGTTGCTACTAGGGATGAGCCGAACACCCCCGGGTTCGGTTCGAACCAGAACCTTCGAACGGACCGAAAGTTCGCGCGAATTTTCGAACCCTATACGTTATAATGGACGCGAACGTTCGAAATCAAAAGTGCTAATTACAACGGCCAATATGCATGTTAATGTCATAAAACAGGTTTGGGGACCCGGGTCCTGCCCCAGGGGACATATATCAATGCAAAAAGAACTTTTAAAAACTAACGTTTTTTCGGGAGCAGTCATTTTAATGATGCATAAAGTGAAAAAAAAAAAGTGACATTTTCCTTTAAATATGGTACCTGGGGGGTGTCCAAAGTATGCCTGTGAAGTGGCATGTGTTTCCCGTGTTTAGAACTGTCCTTGCACAAAATGACATTTGTAAAGGAAAAAAAGAAGCCATTTAAAACCACTTGCGGCTTTAGGTTTGATCTTAAGTAGAATCTGAACAGGTACATTATGAAGTGTAGCTCCATCCCAAAAAAATCTATTTTTAAGCTTTTTGGAGAACATAGGGAGGGGTTATCACCCCTGTAACATTTGCTGTCTTTGCACATCTGTTCAGAACATGTCACCTCACTTTCCGTCCCAATGACAAATGTTTTTGGAAAAGTGGGGTTTTAATTGAAACAAGGATTGGTGATAAAGTATCAGTAGAGAGGAGATACCTTTTTCCCAAATTAAATCTAACAGGATAGAATTTCCCTTCCTAGGGGTAGATTTCCTCTCACTTCCTGTTTTCTCTTTCCATTTGCAAGTAGGAGTCGTTTGTAAGTTGGATGTTTGAAAGTAGGGGCCTGGCGTATATACTCTGCAGAAATTTGCCCTATTAGATGTTGGTGTAGCCACAAGACTGGTGGGCACAGGAATGGGCCCTGCTGTGAGTTAATAGATCAAGATTTGTAATTGCATGCACCTGTTGAACAGGGCAGAAAAATTGGGGGTGGTGGACGGTTTTGCCACAAGACTGTAAGCTCTCACAGTTACTCTTGGTGGGCGCAGGAATGGGCCCTGCTGTGAGTTATTAGATCAAGATTTGTAATTGCAAGCACCTGATGAACAGGGCAGAAAAATTGGGCCTTTGGCGGTGGTGGTGGACGGTGTTGCCACAAGACTGTAGGCCCTCATAGTTACTCTTGGTGGGCGCAGGAATGGGCCCTGCTGTGAGTTATTAGATCAAGATTTGTAATTGCAAGCACCTGATGAACAGGGCAGAAAAATTGGGCCTTTGGCGGTGGTGGTGGACGGTGTTGCCACAAGACTGTAGGCCCTCATAGTTACTCTTGGTGGGCGCAGGAATGGGCCCTGCTGTGAGTTATTAGATCAAGATTTGTAATTGCAAGCACCTGATGAACAGGGCAGAAAAATTGGGCCTTTGGCGGTGGTGGTGGACGGTGTTGCCACAAGACTGCAGGCCCTCATAGTTACTCTTGGTGGGCGCAGGAATGGGCCCTGCTGTGAACTATTAGATCAAGATTTGTAATTACCCGCCCCTGTTAAACAGGGGCTGAAAAATTGTGCCTTAGGCACTGGTGCTGGTGCCACAACACTGCAACCCCTCACAGAGACTGTACTTGGAGCACAGCAGTCACACGTGTTGCGAAGCATTTTTTTAAAAAATTGTAAGTACACGCCCCTGTTAAACAGGGGCTGAAAAATTGTGCCTTAGGCACTGGTGCTGGTGCCACAACACTGCAACCCGGCCCTCACAGATACTGTACTTGGAGCACAGCAGTCACACGTGTTGCGAAGCATTTTTTTTTAAAAAATTGTAAGTACACGCCCCTGTTAAACAGGGGCTGAAAAATTGTGCCTTAGGCACTGGTGCTGGTGCCACAACACTGCAACCCGGCCCTCACAGATACTGTACTTGGAGCACAGCAGTCACACGTGTTGCGAAGCATTTTTTTAAAAAATTGTAAGTACACGCCCCTGTTAAACAGGGGCTGAAAAATTGTGCCTTAGGCACTGGTGCCACAACACTGCAACACGGCCCTCACAGAGACTGTACTTGGAGCACAGCAGTCACACGTGTTGCGAAGCATTTTTTTTAAAAATTGTAAGTACACGCCCCTGTTAAACAGGGGCTGAAAAATTGTGCCTTAGGCACTGGTGCTGGTGCCACAACACTGCAACACGGCCCTCACAGAGACTGTACTTGGAGCACAGCAGTCACACGTGTTGCGAAGCATTTTTTTTAAAAATTGTAAGTACACGCCCCTGTTAAACAGGGGCTGAAAAATTGTGCCTTAGGCACTGGTGTGGTGGCATGGATCATTGAGGAGGAGGAAGAGGATAGTCAGTGAACATAAGAGGACAGTCACTCAGCATCAGCATAGGCAGTCTTGAAGGGATGTGACATTAAAAATTATTCGGTTATATCCGCCTCAGGTGCCTGGTAGCTGGTGGTGATCCAAGACTGATTCATTTTGATGAATGTCAGTCGATCAACCGAGGCGGTGGACAGGCGCACCCTATGATCAGTCACAAATCCTCCAGCAGCACTGAATGTGCGTTCGGAAAGAACGCTGGAGGCAGGACAGGCCAGTAGCTCAATTGCATACTGTGCAAGCTCTGGCCAGTGATCCATCCTCAGGACCCAGTAAGCCAGAGGATTTTCGGTGGGAAAGGTGTCCAAGTCTGACCTTGCCCCAAGGTATTCCTGCACCATGTATATCAGACGCTGGCGATGGTTGCTGGAACCGATCATACCTTGGGGCTGCGGACTAAAAAATTGTCTGAACGCATCGGTCAGACGTCCACCTTCCCCACCGCTCCTTCTGCCACTGACCGAAGCCTCAGCAACTCGTCGCCCAGGACCAGGAGTTTGTAGCCTCCCAGTTTCTGGGAACGCGTTGCACAGACCTTTCTGCAAGGCCTCCCTGAGATGTCTCATCCTCTGCTCCCTCTGCGACGGCAAGATAAGGTCCGCAACCTTACCCTTGTACCGCGGATCAAGGAGAGTGGCCAGCCAGTAATGGTCCCTCTCCTTGATCCGAAGAACACGAGGATCCTTCCGCAGGCTTTGCAGGATCAGGGAGGCCATGCAGCGTAGGTTAGCTGAGGCATTCGGTCCGGAGTCTTCTGGGTCACTGAGGATGACATGATCGCCAGCCACCTCCTCCCAGCCACGTACAAGTCCACTGGCTTGTTGGGACTGTACATCATCCCTAAAAGACTGCTGCTGCTGATGCTGAGTGCCAGGCTCCACCTCCATGCTCACACAATCCTCCTCCTCCTCCTCCTCCTCCTCCTCCTCCTCCTCCTCATCCTCTTCCTGTGTGATGGGTGGGACAGAAGGAACACTGTCCGGATAAAGGGGGCCTTGAGAGGCAAGGAAGTCCTCCTCTTCCTGCCTCTGTTCTGCCTCAAGTGCCCTGTCCATTATCCCACGCAGCGTATGCTCCAACAGGTGGACAAGAGGGACAGTGTCACTGATGCATGCACTGTCACTGCTCACCATCCTCGTGGCCTCCTCAAATGGTGAGAGGACAGTGCATGCATCCCTGATCATGCTCCACTGACGTGGGGAAAAAAAACCAAGCTCCCCTGACCCTGTCCTGGTGCCGTAGTCGCAAAGGTACTCATTGATGGCCCTCTGCTGCGTGTGCAGTCGCTGCAGCATGGCCAACGTTGAGTTCCACCTGGTGGGCATGTCAGATATTAGGCGGTTCTTGGGCAGGTTCAGCTCCTTTTGCAGCTCAGTCAGCCGAGCACTGGCATTATAAGATCGGCGGAAATGCACACAGACTTTCCTGGCCTGCCTCAGGACATCCTGTAAGCCTGGGAACCTGCCCAAGAACCGCTGCACCACCAGGTTGAGGACGTGAGCCATGCAGGGCACATGGGTGAGCTGCCCCTGTCGCAGGGCGGAGAGGAGGTTGGTGCCATTGTCAGAAACGACCATTCCTGGCTTAAGCTGACGTGGCGTCAACCACCTCTCGGCCTGCCCCTGCAGAGCTGCCAGAACCTCTGGCCCAGTGTGGCTCCTGTCCCCCAAACACACCAGCGCAAGCACGGCATGGCATCTTTTTGCCTGCGTACTTGCGTAGCCCCTTGTACGCCTACGGAGCACCGCTGGTTCCAAGGACAGAGCACTGGAGGAAGAAGAAGAGGAGGGGGTGGAGGAGAGAGGTGTGTCACAACCAGTAGCAGTAGTCGCGTTTTGGAGGCGTGGTGGCGGAACAACCTCCAACACTACTGCACCTTGTCCTGCATCCCTCCCAGCTGCCAATAGAGTGACCCAATGGGCCGTGAAAGAAAGGTACCGTCCCTGTCCATGCCTGCTGGACCATGAGTCAGCGGTAATATGCACCTTACCGCTGACCGCCCTGTCCAGCGAGGCATGGACATTGCCCTCCACATGCCGGTAGAGAGACGGAATCGCCTTCCGCGAGAAAAAGTGGCGTTTGGGAACCTGCCACTGAGGAACCGCACATTGAACAAACTCACGGAAGGGGGCCGAGTCTACCAACTGAAAAGGCAGCAGTTGAAGTGCTAGCAATTTAGCAAGGCTAGCATTCAACCGCTGGGCATGTGGATGGCTGGGAGTGTACTTCTTTCTACGGTCCAGCAGCTGGGGCAGGGAAATTTGCCTGCTGCATTCGGACGTCGGTGTACTGCAAGTACTTGGTTGTGACACACCGAATTCTACACCTTCAGTCCTCTCAGAGCAGCTTTCAGAGAGGACTGAAGGTGTAGTGGGGATGGAGATCCCAGCTGAGGAGGAGCAAGGAGAGGTCCGCTTAGTTCTTTGGTGTGGGTCTTTTATGTGTGCCTGCCAACGAGCTGCATGGCAGGTCGCCATATGTCTGGTCATGCTTGTCGTGCCCAAGCGGCTGATGTTTTGGCCACGCGAGATACGCTTGAGACAAATATTGCAAATAGCAGTGGTGCGATCTGCTGCACTCGTCTCAAAAAAGGCCCACACCAAAGAACTTTTCTGATAACGTGCAGAGGCAGCGCCCTGCACAGGCGGAGCTCTGCGGTGTTGTACAGTTGCTGTGCTGGCCTCTACCTGGCCTCCAGGGGGCATCCTGCCTCGTTGGACATGTGACGCCGCATCCTCCTCCTCCTCGTCCTCCTCCTCATCCTCTCTCCCTTGAGGCACCCACGTGGAGTCAGTGACCTCATCATCCCCTCCCTCTTCACCACTAGAGCAAACCTGGCAGTAAGCTGCAGCTGGTGGAACTGTACTGCCAGATTCCTCAAGCTGGGTATCGTCATCCGAGCCTTCGAATCGTTGGGCATCCTCCTGGAGCATGTACCCAACACTGTGCTCAAAGAGTTCGGGGGACTCCTCAGGAGGACATGGTGGGTCTAGGGAAGGGGTGGCTGATGATGCTCTGTCAGTACCCTGAGCCTGGGTGAGAGAGGATGAGGAGGATGAGGAGGGCTTGGTCATCCATTCTACCAAGCCTTCAGCATGATGCGGCTCCACATGTCCAGCTGCCGAAAACAAAGACGCGCGTGTCCCATGGCCACGTGCTGATGACGATGCACGACCACGTCCACGGCCACGTCCACTAGAAACAGAGCCTGCCTGCCCTGTGTTCTTGGCTCTGCACGCTCTGCCTCCCCTTGGCGGTCTTCCAGCCATTGTAGTCGGTAGTCCTGTGGGTGCTGCTGAGAAGAAAATATAGGAGCTCTGTGTGATGCCACTAACACACTAGAAGTCCTGTGGGTGCTTATGCAAAGAAAATAGAGGAGCTCTGTGTGATGCCACTAACACACTAGAAGTCCTGTGGGTGCTGCTGAGAAGAATATATAGGAGCTCTGTGTGATGCCACTAACACACTAGAAGTCCTATGGGTGCTTCTGCAAAGAAAATAGAGGAGCTCTGTGTGATGCCACTAACACACTAGAAGTCCTGTGGGTGCTTATGCAAAGAAAATAGAGGAGCTCTGTGTGATGCCACTAACACACTAGAAGTCCTGTGGGTGCTGCTGAGAAGAATATATAGGAGCTCTGTGTGTGTAATGGGACTAACACACTTCAAGTCCTATAGGTGCTTCTGGGAACAAAATATAGCTCTGTGTGTGTGATGGGACTAACACACTTCAAGTCCTATAGGTGCTTCTGGGAACAAAATATAGCTCTGTGTGTGTGATGGGACTAACACACTTCAAGTCCTATAGGTGCTTCTGGGAAGAAAATATAGCTCTGTGTGTGTAATGGGACTAACACACTTCAAGTCCTATAGGTGCTTCTGGGAAGAAAATATAGCTCTGTGTGTGTAATGGGACTAACACACTTCAAGTCCTATAGGTGCTTCTGGGAAGAAAATATAGCTCTGTGTGTGTGATGGGACTAACATACTTCAAGTCCTATAGGTGCTTCTGGGAACAAAATATAGCTCTGTGTGTGTAATGGGACTAACACACTTCAAGTCCTATAGGTGCTTCTGGGAAGAAAATATAGCTCTGTGTGTGTGATGGGACTAACACACTTCAAGTCCTATAGGTGCTTCTGGGAACAAAATATAGCTCTGTGTGTGTGATGGGACTAACACACTTCAAGTCCTATAGGTGCTTCTGGGAAGAAAATATAGCTCTGTGTGTGTGATGGGACTAACACACTTCAAGTCCTATAGGTGCTTCTGGGAACAAAATATAGCTCTGTGTGTGTGATGGGACTAACACACTTCAAGTCCTATAGGTGCTTCTGGGAAGAAAATATAGCTCTGTGTGTGTAATGGGACTAACACACTTCAAGTCCTATAGGTGCTTCTGGGAAGAAAATATAGCTCTGTGTGTGTGATGGGACTAACACACTTCAAGTCCTATAGGTGCTTCTGGGAAGAAAATATAGCTCTGTGTGTGTAATGGGACTAACACACTTCAAGTCCTATAGGTGCTTCTGGGAACAAAATATAGCTCTGTGTGTGTAATGGGACTAACACACTTCAAGTCCTATAGGTGCTTCTGGGAAGAAAATATAGCTCTGTGTGTGTGATGGGACTAACACACTTCAAGTCCTATAGGTGCTTCTGGGAACAAAATATAGCTCTGTGTGTGTAATGGGACTAACACACTTCAAGTCCTATAGGTGCTTCTGGGAAGAAAATATAGCTCTGTGTGTGTGATGGGACTAACACACTTCAAGTCCTATAGGTGCTTCTGGGAACAAAATATAGCTCTGTGTGTGTGATGGGACTAACACACTTCAAGTCCTATAGGTGCTTCTGGGAAGAAAATATAGCTCTGTGTGTGTGATGGGACTAACACACTTCAAGTCCTATAGGTGCTTCTGGGAACAAAATATAGCTCTGTGTGTGTGATGGGACTAACACACTTCAAGTCCTATAGGTGCTTCTGGGAAGAAAATATAGCTCTGTGTGTGTGATGGGACTAACACACTTCAAGTCCTATAGGTGCTTCTGGGAAGAAAATATAGCTCTGTGTGTGTGATGGGACTAACACACTTCAAGTCCTATAGGTGCTTCTGGGAACAAAATATAGCTCTGTGTGTGTAATGGGACTAACACACTTCAAGTCCTATAGGTGCTTCTGGGAACAAAATATAGCTCTGTGTGTGTAATGGGACTAACACACTTCAAGTCCTATAGGTGCTTCTGGGAACAAAATATAGCTCTGTGTGTGTGATGGGACTAACACACTTCAAGTCCTATAGGTGCTTCTGGGAACAAAATATAGCTCTGTGTGTGTGATGGGACTAACACACTTATAGTCCTATAGGTGCTTCTGGGAACAAAATATAGCTCTGTGTGTGTGATGGGACTAACACACTTCAAGTCCTATAGGTGCTTCTGGGAACAAAATATAGCTCTGTGTGTGTGATGGGACTAACACACTTCAAGTCCTATAGGTGCTTCTGGGAACAAAATATAGCTCTGTGTGTGTAATGGGACTAACACACTTCAAGTCCTATAGGTGCTTCTGGGAACAAAATATAGCTCTGTGTGTGTGATGGGACTAACACACTTCAAGTCCTATAGGTGCTTCTGGGAACAAAATATAGCTCTGTGTGTGTGATGGGACTAACACACTTATAGTCCTATAGGTGCTTCTGGGAACAAAATATAGCTCTGTGTGTGTGATGGGACTAACACACTTCAAGTCCTATAGGTGCTTCTGGGAACAAAATATAGCTCTGTGTGTGTGATGGGACTAACACACTTCAAGTCCTATAGGTGCTTCTGGGAAGAAAATATAGCTCTGTGTGTGTGATGGGACTAACACACTTCAAGTCCTATAGGTGCTTCTGGGAACAAAATATAGCTCTGTGTGTGTGATGGGACTAACACACTTCAAGTCCTATAGGTGCTTCTGGGAAGAAAATATAGCTCTGTGTGTGTAATGGGACTAACACACTTCAAGTCCTATAGGTGCCTCTGGGAACAAAATATAGGAGCTCTGCCTGCCTGCCACGAACACACTACAAGTCCTATAGGTGCTTCTGGTAACAAAATATAGGAGCTCTGCCTGCCTGCCACTAACACACTACAAGTCCTATAGGTGCTTCTGGTAACAAAATATAGGAGCTCTGCCTGCCTGCCACGAACACACTACAAGTCCTATAGGTGCTTCTGGTAACAAAATATAGGAGCTCTGCCTGCCTGCCACGAGCACACTACAAGCCCCTCTTTGTCAATCAATCTTTGTAACTGAATCTATCTAACTCAATCTCTGTAAGTGAATCTCTCTAACTATCTAAATGCAGCAGAGTGTCACAGAAACAGCCTGCTCAATCTGCACCGGAACAGCATGTGACCGGCGCAGACGGCGTGGCGGCGTTTTATAGGGGGGGGCGTGTACTACAGCCCCTGAGCTGTAATTGGCTACAGGCGTCCTGCCTGTAGCCAATTATGGCTCTTCGAGTTTCCGGGGCTGTGATTGGCCAAGCATGCGGGGTCACAGTGCATGCTTGGCCAATCATCAGCCAGCAATGCACTGCGTCGGCCGCGCCGGCCGCAATGCATTGCGGGGCCGCGCGCATCACACGAACGTGATGCGAGCGGCCAAAATAGTTCTGGGCTCGCCGAGCGAGCGAACGCCCGGTGCTCGATGCGAACGTGGGTTCGCATCGAGCACCGGGCCCATCCTTAGTTGCTACAAATGGCGATGTGGAGAATAGTCAGCAAATAAATACTTGATGTATAGATGCCATGTTCCTTGCTGTTGTGACTTAGAGGAACCCTGAAAATAAATTACAGGTCTCGGGGAACCCTTGCTAAAACCCATTTTACTAATTATTTTCTATCTTTCTATCTCCTGTCAGAACAATGTTTATAAACAATGTTACTTTGTATCTATATCCCGTCTAATCAATATTTATAAATAATGTTACTTTGTATCTCTCTATCTCCTGTCTGATCAATGTTTATAAACAATGCTGCTTTGTATCTCTCTACCTCTCGTCATCAAAATATTTATAAACAATGTTACTTTGTATTGTTCTATCTCCTGACTGAGCAATGTTTATAAACAATATTACTTTGTATCTCTCTATCTCTCATCTGATCAATGTTTATAAACAGCATTATTTTGTATTTCTCTATCTCTGCCTGATCAATGTTTATAAACAATGTTAATTTGTATCTCTCTATTTCCCATCTGACCAATGTTTATGAATAATCTTACTTTGTATCTCCCTATCTCTCATTTGATCAATATTTATAAACAATGTTACTTTGTATCTCTCTATCTCCCATCTAATCAATGTTTATAAACAATGTTACTTTGTATTGCTCTATCTCCTGTCTGATCAATGTTTATAAACAATGTTACTTTGTATTGCTCTATCTCCTGTCTGATCAATGTTTATAAACAATGTTATTTTTTTATCCCTCTATCTCTGTCTGATCAATGTTTATAAACAATGTTAATTTGTGTCTCTCTATCTCCACCTGACCAATGTTTATAAACAATGTTACTTTGTATCTCTCTACCTCCCGTCATCAAAATATTTATAACAATATTACTTTGTATCGTTCTATCTCCTGACTGATCTCTCGTATAATCAATGTTTATAAACAATGTTACTTTGTATCTCCCTATCTCCTGTCTGATCAATGTTTATAAACAATGTTACTTTGTATCGCTCTATCTCTTGTCTGATCAATTTTTATAAACAATGTTACTTTGTATCTCCCTATCTTCCGTCATCAAAATATTTATGAACAATGTTACTTTGTATCTCTATATCTCCCATCTAATCAATATTTATAAACAATGTCACTTTGTATCTCGCTATCTCTGTCTGATCAATGTTTATAAGCAATGTTACTTTGTATTTCCCTATCTTTCGTCATCAAAATATTTATAAACAATGTTACTTTATATCATTTTATTTCCTGCTTGATCAATGTTTATAAACAATGTTACTTTGTATCTCTCTATCTCCTGTCTGATCAATGTTTATCAACATTACTTTGGACCTCTCTATGGCCCCTTTGTATCAGTGAGAGGAAAAGTGCTTCATCATTGGTATCAGTGGGGGAAATAGTGCCTTGTGTCATTATGTTTTTTCAGACCAGTGTTGGTCAGATGTGCTTTTTCGCTTCCCATATATTGATCACTCCTTTCCCCCCGCCGGTTCCTGTGCTGTTCCCCTGGTCCGGGTGGGATGTCCCTGCCTCACCCCCGGGTCAGACTTTGTCATTGGCATCCCCCACATCCATCTTGTAGGCTGGATTTTTATTCTAAGCTGACACGTGAGTATCAGACTTCTGGCCTCTGTTATATTGTTTTTTGCTACCCATATAGGGATTTTTACCCCTACACATCTTTTATCCATTACTTATATTCACAGATAACTTTGGCAACATACTCCTGATAAGTGGACATGGGCCACGAAACGCGTAGGGTTACTATAACTCAAGACAGTCTGATCCTTACATTTTTTTATCTATTATGTATTCGTCTATTCTACTGTAC
Organism: Lithobates sylvaticus; assembly: GCA_028564925.1. NCBI lineage: Eukaryota > Metazoa > Chordata > Amphibia > Anura > Ranidae > Lithobates > Lithobates sylvaticus. The sequence continues at coordinate 538,054,374 of CM053028.1, forward strand.
CATGTATTGGTTTCTTATGAATTCATTATAATAATCATGTGCCATATGTCAGCTCTTAATTATGTTTATCAATACATTTTTATTCTGTACCATGTATTTCGCTAAACATGAAATGTGCTTCTACAATGAATTTTTGAATAAACTTTATAATATATTTTCTCAATTTTTGTAATTTTGTTTTGCGATATGCCTCATTTAAAGTCCCATGACCAGAATTTTTGTTTGAGTGCCTTGTATCAGTGGGAAGAACAGTCCCCCGAGGGCCAGATAATGGCGAGCAAAGAGCCGCATCCAGCCAACGCCACAGTTTGGAAACCACTGGACTAAAGTGAAACTCAAGGTAAAATAACTATATGAAAGGCCACTTTGTGGTCCACATGACTTTGATGGTGACCCCACTATTCAGTGCCACACGTTTATAGCTTCCCGTGGCAACTGCCTGCTCAATATGGTTGTCCTGCTGTGGTTCTCCATGCACTCACACCCTCCAGTAAGCTGAACTCTGGAACCCCCTGCCTATCTAATTGCTATGTTTTTTTTTATTTATTTAAATTTTTTTATTTTTTATTTTATTTTTATAAAATGCTAAGCTTAATTCAAAAATGTGTATTTTTTCCAAAAAAAGTGCGCTTGTAAGACCGCTGCGCAAATACGGTGTGACGGAAAGTATTGCAACGACCGCCATTTTATTCTCTAGGGTGTTAGGAAAAAAAATGTATAATGTTTGGGAGTTCTAAGTAATTTTCTAGCAAAAAAAAATGTTTTTATCCGCTTCCCGAATGGCGCACGACGATGTACGTCGACAGAATGGCACGGACAGGCATAAGGGCGTACAGGTAAGTCCCCTTTAAGATGCCGCCGTGCCATTGAGCGTGCGTCGGACGTGAGTACGGTCGCGGGTCCCGCGGACTCGTTCGCCTCGGGTATCCCCGAGATCGTGTCACGGGAAGGCTGAACGGGGAGATGCGGAAATAAACAGCATCTCCCCGTTCTGCCTAGCAACTAGTGACGCCGATCTCTGCTCCCTGTGATTGGTAGCAGAGATCAGCATTCACTAGCTTACAGCCACGCCCCCCCACAGTTAGAAACACGCCTCTAGGAACATATAACCCCTACACTGCCACCTAGTGGTTAACCCCTTCACTGCCAGTGTCATTTACACAAGAATCAGTGCATTTAACCGCTTCCCGACCGCCTCATGCACATATACGTGTGCAGAATGGCACGGGCAGGCATAATCACGTACCTGTACGTGGCCCTTTAAATGCCTGCCCGTGGGTCGCGCGTGCGCTGCCAGCGGCGCGCTCGCGACCCGGTGAGGAGCTCCGTGACCCCGGCCGCGGGACCAGCGGACCTGATCTCCGCTGGTGTCCCGCGATCGGGTCACGGAGCTGAAGACCGGGGAGAGGCATGTGTAAACAAACCTCTCCCTACTCTGCCTGTCATTGATTGGCTGTTCCCGGTCATCGGGAAAGCCGATCAATGACGTCAGACGTCAGCCCCGCCCCCTAATGTAAAAAAACACAACACACGTCACAGCCCATAACCCCTCCCCTCCCCCTAGTGGTTAACTCTTTCACTACAACTGTCATTTATACAGGAATCAATGCATTTAAATAGCATTGATTGCTGTATAAATGACAATGGTCCCAAAAATGTGTCAAAAATGTCCGATGTGTCCGCCATAATGTCGCAGTCACAATAAAAATCGCTGATCGCCGCCATTACTAGTAAAAAAAAAAATATTAATAAAAATGCTATAAAACTATCCCCTATTTTGTAAACGCTATAACTTTTGCGCAAACCAGCCAATAATCGGTAATTGCGATTTTTTTTTTTTTACCAAAAATATGTAGAAGAATACGTATCGGCCTAAACTGAGGAAAAAAAAATGTTTTTTTATATATTTTTTGGGGATATTTATTATAGCAAAAAGTAAAAAATATTGCAATTTTTTTCAAAATTGTCGCTCTATTTTTGTTTATAGAGCAAAAAATAAAAACCGCAGGGGCGATCAAATACCACCAAAAGAAAGCTCTATTTGTGGGAAAAAAAGGACGCCAATTTTGTTTGGGAGCCACGTCGCACGACCGCGCAATTGTCAGTTAAAATGACGCAGTGCCGAATCGCAAAAAAGGGGCCTGGTCCTTTGGCTGCCAATTGGTCCGGGGCTGAAGTGGTTAAATAGCACTGATTGCTGTATAAATGACAATGGTCCCAAAAATGTGTCAAAAATGCCCGATTTGTCCGCCATAATGTCACAGTCACAATAAAAATCGCTGATCGCCGCCATTACTAGTAAAAAAAAATTATTTATAAAAATTCTATAAAACTATCCCCTATTTTGTAAACGCTATAACTTTTGCGCAAAACAATCAATAATCGCCTATTGCGATTTTTTTTTTACCAAAAATATGTAGAAGAATACGTATCGGCCTAAACTGACGAAAACATTTTTTTTTTATATATTTTTGGGGGATATTTATTATAGCAAAAAGTAAAAAAATTATGCGTTTTTTTCAAAATTGTCCCTCTTTTTTTGTTTATAGCGCAAAAAATAAAAACCACAGGGGGTGATCAAATACCACCAAAAGAAAGCTCTATTTGTGGGAAAAAAAGGACGTCAATTTTGTTTGGGAGCCACGTCGCACGACCGCGCAATTGTCAGTTAAAGCGACGCAGTGCCGAATCGCAAAAAGTGACCTGGTCTTAAGCCAGCAAAATGGTCCGGTCTGAAAGTGGTTAACTTGTAAACAACACATCTAAAAAAGAGGCTCTGTCATTTTTTTTTGCTAGAAAATTACTTAGAACTCCCAAACATTATACATTTTTTTTCCTAACACCCTAGAGAATAAAATGGCGGTCGTTGCAATACTTTCTGTCACACCGTATTTGCGCAGCCATCTTACAAGCACACTTTTTTTGGAAAAAATACACATTTCTGAATTAAAAAAATAAGACAACAGTAAAGTTAGCCCAATTTTTTTTAGATTATGAAAGATAATGTTACGCCGAGTAAATTGATACCCAACATGTCACGCTTCAAAATTGCGCCCGCTCGTGGAATGGCGACAAACTTTCACCCTTAAAAATCTTCATAGGCGAAGTTTAAAAAAATTCTACAGGTTGGATGTTTTGAGTTACAGAGGAGGTCTAGGGCTAGAATTATTGCTCTAGCGATCGTGGCGATAACTCACGTGTGTGGTATGAACACCGTTTTCATATGTGGGCGCTACTCGCGTATGCATTCGCTTCTGCACGCGAGCTCGTCGGGACGGGGCGCATTTAAAAAAATAAATGTTTTTTCTTATTTATTTTGCCTTTTATTTTTTATTTTTACACAGTTTTTAAAAAAAAAATAAAAAATTGTGTCACTTTTATTCCTATTACAAGGAATGTAACCATCCCTTGTAATAGAAAAAAGCATGACAGGTCCTCTTAACCACTTCAGCCCCGGACCAATTGGCAGCCCAGGCCCCTTTTTGCGATTCGGCACTGCCTCGCTTTAACTAACAATTGCGCGGTCGTGCGACGTGGCTCCCAAACAAAATTGGCGTCCTTTTTTTCCCCACAAATAGAGCTTTCTTTTGGTGGTATTTGATCGCCCCTGCAGTTTTTATTTTTTGCGCTATAAACAAAAATAGAGCGACAATTTTGAAAACAATGCAATATTTTTTGCTTTTTTGCTATAATAAATATCCCCCAAAAATATATAAAAAAATGTTTTTTTTTCCTCGGTTTAGGCCGATACGTATTCTTCTACATATTTTTGGTAAAAAAAAATCGCAATTAGCGATTATTGATTGGTTTGCGCAAAAGTTATAGCGTTTACAAAAAAGGGGATAGTTTTATAGCATTTTTATTAATTTTTTTTTTTTTTTACTAGTAATGGCGGCGATCAGCGATTTTTATTGTGACTGCGACATTATGGCGGACACATCGGACATTTTTGACACATTTTTGGGACCATTGTCATTTATACAGCAATCAATGCTATTTAAATGCATTGATTCCTGTATAAATGACACATGCAGTGAAAGAGTTAACCACTAGGGGAGGGGTTATGGGCTGTAACGTGTGTGTTTTTTTACATTAGGGGGCGGGGCTGACGTCATTGATCGGCTTTTCCGATGACCGGGAACAGCCGATCAATGACAGGCAGAGTAGGAAGCGCGGGGAGAGGTTTGTTTACACATACCTCTCCCCGTTCTTCAGCTCTGTGACCCGATCGCGGGACACCAGCGGCGATCAGGTCCGCTGGTCCCACGGCCGGGGTCACGGAGCTCCCGACCGGGTCGCGCGCGCGCCGCTGGCGGCGCGCGTGCGACCCACGGGCAGGCAATAAAAGGGCCACGTACCCGTACGTGATTTTGCCTGCCCGTGCCATTCTGCCGCAGTATATCTGCGTGAGGCGGTCGGGAAGCGGTTAAATATTAGATCTGGGGGTCAAAAAGACCTCATATGTCATATTTACACTAAAATGCAATAAACAAAAAAAAAAAAAAATTGTCATTTAAAAAAAGAATTAAAAAAAAATGTCCCTTTAAGAGCTATGGGCGGAAGTGACGTTTGTACATCACTTCTGCCCTGCAATGTCATGATGCTCCTCAAGCATCACCTTTGCTGTCCAATTGGGTCCCTGACTTGGCACTTGCTGAAGATTTCCCATTTCTTCACCGTCCCCGGTTGGTGAGAAGTCTGCTCTGGTACTGCCCTAAGCTCACTCACAATGGTCTCCGATAACAAGGTGGATGGTCCCTTAGTGGCGACAGCTTCCCCTCTACCTCCAACCTAAACTGGTTCCCGTCTGGCTGAACCTTTACTCTCGGTTTTACTCCAATCCTGCAGTCCCAACCCTTCGCTGCTTCTCCTGCTTCTGGATAGGCCTCAGACAGCCTCGCAGCCAGATGTCCCCGCGATAGGCCTCAGGCTTCCAGCCTAGCAGTCCGGGACAACATAACACACGTCCACCCAGACAGCCGTCCAGGTGGCACAGACCCCCGATCCCCTGACTCCACCCAAATAAATCGGCTCTCCCAGCAGGCCAAGGGGCTTAAAGAAACCCCTGCCCATTGGCTGAGACACCCCATCCATTTGTAACCTGACCTTGCTGAGCCCTTGTCTATCTAATGTCACCAGCATAACGCCCAGGGCCGGGACAAGGGGTGGGCAGGAGGGGCGGTTGCCCTGGGCACTGTGGTATCATGTGAGGTGGGGGGGCACCACAAGGAGATTAGGGGGGAGGGAATTTGTGTTAAAAAGGGGAATTTGGGGGGCTTCAGGGGGTAAGAATTGTTTTAGGAGGGCAAATTTAGGGAGGGTGTGCTAGGAGTTGTGATTTGGGGGGATTTGTGTTGGGAGTGGGGATGGGACACATAATGCCCATACATCTTGGGGGGGGGGGGGAGCAATTTGGCATGTTCGCCCTGGGCTCTAAATGACCTTGTCCCGCCACTGATAACGCCACCTGGCGACAGAAGAGAGAAGGTACAGCAAGTCCAGAACTAGAGAGGAATCAGTGGATGTACTAACAATCAACCAGGGCAACTACTGCTTGGCAAACTAAATTTACTAGCAACCCTGCCTAAACACCAGGGTGCTACAGATGTAAAGCGAAACTCTGTGGACCCCAATGTAAGGGGGCCTCGTGTGATTAAATATACACAATTAGAATTGTTGTTTAATCACAAAATATATGTATAGTGTATACTACAAGAATAATTTGCTGTGCGCTGCTAAAGTCTTCGGGTTTGGCTTGAAGAACAGGTGGCAACCCTACCCAAGACGTCAGGAAGGGGTCCTGCTGCAGGACCATAATCAAGAGTAGACATGTGCAATTCGTTTCTTTTTTTTCGTTTTTCGGTTTTTTTTTTTTTTTTCGTTATTTTCGTTCGTTCGTTTTCGTATGAATGAACGAATCGTTCGAATCGTACGAATCCGAATAACGAATCATTCGAATCATACGAATCCGATTAACGAATCATTCGAATCGAACGAATCCGAAAAACAACGAAAATCCGAAAAAAACAAATTAGAAACAACGAATGTACGAATGAAAAAAATCAGAAAAACGAAAACAGGAACAACGAAAATGAACGAAAAAATTTGTACATTCGTAACTTTTTTTTTTTCGAATCGTAATTTTCCGTGTCTCTTACAATGGCGTTGCTTAACGTGCTTCGAATGGATTGAACGAAAAAATTCGTACATTCGTAACTTTTTTTTTTTTTTTTCGATTCGTAACTTTTTTTTCAATTCGTAACTTTTTTTTTCGATTCGTAAATTATTAAAATGTAATAATAGCATACACATTACATAAAATTATGAATTATGCTCCGATTACGAATCTACGAATGTTACGAATGTACGAATAAATACGAATGCGTCCGAATTTAGAATAAACGAAAATTAAACTAACGAAAAAAACGAATCAACGAAAAAATAACTCTTACGAATGTACGAATCGTTACGAATACGAAACCGACGACTTACGATTTTACGAATCGTTACGAATCAACGGAAACGAAAAAAAACGAAACGAAAAAAAATGATTTTTTTTCGGAAACGAAAAAAAAACCAAACGAAAATAAACAAATTTTTTTGTTGTGCACATGTCTAATCAAGAGGCCCCGTGTTGGGAGAAAAGGACCCCAGGATCATTGGAAAGGGCCTCAGGATCAGAGGTCAGGGGGGCCCTTGATGGTTCCTTGCACCGGGGCCCTGAAGGTTCTAGTTACGCCTCTGATGGGAGGGTTTTTCTTCTGCATCTCGTACAATGACCAAGCATCCCTGGTTTTGAAAGCCATTGGGGCACGCTTGCTTGCAATGCTTAAACAATTGCTGTGCCCACGGCCCCATCATGTGAGCTAAAGCCTACGCAGCCTACATTGCATGGTCTCTGTCTACCAGGAGCACTGTGGGCATTTCGTGTCATTAGAGACTGATGAGGGATCATTATGCAACAAGACTAAGCATGAAGCAAAACATGCATACGAAAAGAGGAAATATGTCCATATATCTCCCCGTACATTCAGTATATAATTAAAATTGAAACATAAAAACAAGCTTTTTGAATCATTAGTACGTAATGAAAAAGCTTTTACATTCTGGGATCAGATTGTCATGTATATTTATGTTGTCATTTTTCATAAAACTTTCATGTTACAAGTTTGCTCTACACATGTTTTTTTTTTATTTTTTTTCTGTTCAATTTAGAGATTTGTAGATCAGCCTCTGGCAATAGTTCTCAATGTCTTAGCCCCCGTACACACGGTCAGAAATTCCGACGGAAAATGTCCGATCGGACCATGTTGTCGGAAAATCCGACAGTGTGCGGGCTCCATCTGACTTTTTCCTTTGAAATTTCCGACGGAAAAAATTTGAGATCCTGCTCTCAAATTTTCCGACAACAAAATCCGATTGGACTTTTTCCGATTGTGTGTAGAGAATTCCGACGGACAAAGTGCCACGCATGCTCAGATCAAATTACGAGACCAAAGCTATTGGCTACTAGCCTTTACGTAGTTCTGCCGTACACAACGAACGTCACCACGTTCAGAATGATCGGATTTTCCGACAACTTTGTCCGACCGTGTGTATGCAACACCAGTTTCGGACAAAATCTGTCGAAAAAATCTGATGGATTTTGTGGTCGTAATTTCCGACCGTGTGTACGGGGGCTTAGGGCAGACATTTCTCTTTAGTCCTGTAGTGTTAACCATAAGCGCTACTTGGAATTGGCTTGGAATTCTATATAAAAATGGTTAACCTTGAACATCACTCAGGGTAACCGTTTTTACAAAGCCCTGATGTCTCCATAAAGAGGACCTGTCACTCTGAATATATGGCATGACATCTAATGATAAGTAATAATAGCTAAAAAAGGTTTAAGTAAAAAAAAAAAAAAAAAAGATAAATAAAAAAAATAATAAAAAAAAGAACCATTTTAAATAATGAAATATAAAAAAAATATATTAAGTGCACAAAACAATGATTCTCTATCAAGGTAATCCCAAACAAATACAAAATATATATAAAACCGCATACATTTTTTCAATATCCTCCGAATTTATAAAAACATTTGCTATTGAAAATAATAAAATCAAAACAAAACAATTGGTTAACCACTTCCCGCCCGGTCAATAGCAGATTGACGTCCGGGAAGTGGTTCAGTTATCCTGACTCGGCGTCATATGACGTCCTTCAGGATAACATGCCTCCGCGGAGTCAGTCAGTCTGACACACCGCTACACAGATCTTGGTAAAGAGCCTCCGGCGGAGGCTCTTTACCACGTGATCAGCTGTGTCCAATCACGGCTGATCACGATGTAAACAGGAAAAGCCGTTGATCAGCTTTTCCTCCCCCTTTGTCTGACAGACGCGAGTAGAGGAGAGCCGATCGGCGGCTCTCCTGACAGGGGGGGGGTCTGGGCTGATTGTTTATCAGTGCAGACCCCCCTCGGATGCCCACACTAGACCACCAGGGAAGCAACATGTACCCCATGGCCACTAACTGGCACCATCATGAAACAAATTAAATCAGCAATGCCAACCATCAGTGTTATCAGTGCCACCCATCAGTGTCCAGCAGTGCCACCATCAGTGTCCAGCAGTGCCCACTTATCGGTGCCCATCCATGCCACCCATAAGTACCCATCAGTGCCGCCTATGAGTGCCCATCAGTGCCGCCTATGAGTGCTGCTTATCAGTGCCGCATACCAGTGCCACCTATCAGTGCCCATCAGTGCCACCTATCAGTGTTGCCTATCAATGCCCATTATCAGTGCCCATCAGTGCCACCTCATTCATCAGTACCACCTCATTGGTGCCACCTCATCAGTGCCCATCAGTGCCACCTTATCAGTGCCCGTCAGTGCAGCCATATCAGTGCCCGTCATTGAAGAAGAAATGTATTATTTACAAAAAAAATTAACAGAAACAAAGAAAGAAAAACGTGTTTTTTTTTAAATTTTCGGTCTTTTTTTATTTGTTGCACAAAAAATAAAAATCGCAGAGGTGATCAAATACCACCAAAAGAAAGCTCTATTTGTCAATCTGTGTTGTTTGTAGGTTGTTAGTTTCACTTTGATTTAATTGTCCGTGCTGCATTATTTTGCTAAATATTCCTCAAGCTGTTGTGACTACTAAATGTGTAAATCCTTAAGAGACTGTCCCTTTTTGGGCGCAGTCCTTTTAACTCCTGTTAATTTCCTCTGCAAAATGAGACTTCAAAACCATATTCTGTTAGTGTCTCAAATTAACATACATGTGTTTTTTGCTTTCCTTTCTCTTTTCCAAAAAAACTAAATTTAACTTTTTAGCCTAAAAGCAAAATGCTATGTGTGGCTGAAAACTAACACTGCACATCACCCTGAACACACCATCCTTTTCTTCAGCAGGGACAGGGAAGCTGGTCAGAGTTGATGGGAAGATGGATGGAGCCAAATACAGGGCAATCTAAAGCCTCATACATGCGATCGGACCGTGGACCAACTTTCCCGTGGATTTTTGTCCAAAGGGCGTTGGCCCCAAGTTGGTATTGCATACACACGGCAGGACTTTTTCAGCCAACTTTCACCAAATCATGTGGTTTTTCTGCTCTTTACCGCCACCTTTGGTCAACTTCTGTATTGTTGTCTGATCTTTTGCATTGGTTCTGCATTGGTTTGTACAAAAGTCCGTTGGTTTTGTGTACACACAGTCGGACTTTGGTCCATCGGACTTTTGTTGGCAGAAAGTTGGTCCGTTCGCACAGCCAACAAAAGTCAGATGAAACCTGGAAAAAGTTGGTCCGATGGAGCGTACACACGGTCGGATGTTGGTCCAAAACAGCTAATTTGCATGTTGGTTGTCAAAAAGTCTGATCGTGTGTACAGGCCTTTATAAGAAAACCTGTTGGAGTCTGCAAAAGACTTGAGACTGGGGCGGAGGTTCTTCTTCCAGCAGGACAACGACCCTAAACATACAGCCAGAGCTACAATGGAATGGTTTAGATTAAAGCATATTAAACCATTGAAATTATTGTGCTAAAAGTCCCCAAATGAAACGCATATAATGAAAATGTCCATCATGAAAATAAAGGGGTATCCCCATAACGATGTCCTAAAGCCGTATAGACCATCACATGGAAATTTCTTTCAAACAACTGGTATGACTTATATGAATGAATGAATGACTTGTATAGCGCTATATGTGCGAACTGAATTGCCTCAGGGCGCTTATACACGCTTACCGGAGCTGGTGGACCCGTCTGTCAGCGACAACGGATCAATCAAGAATAGATAATTCCAATCGGCAAGTAGGCCGCACTGTCACCGAAATCCTGGAGACTTGTGGGTGCGCCCCGCTGCTCTCCCAAAGGTGTTAACCACAAAGAAGACCGATGGATGGGTTGCAAACGATCATATGTTGATATCAAGGTGTTTAGATGGATCAAACAGCCAAAGGTGTCAGCGAGAAATCCGATGGAAATGGATAAATGCTGGTATGGAGTCCCCCTTTCAGAAGAACCCAAAAAACTTTCATCCACAAAACATGGAAGGAAGAGAAAAAATAGGGGCTCCAATGATGCAGGTCAAAACAGGTGGGTTTTAATTGATAAAAAACCGACATACAGGAATAAAAGTGATCACAGTTCAATAAAAGCAATATGGGAAATGGTGTAACTTTTTTATAATTTTTCCTATTATTTCGTGATTTTTACATAATTCACTTTTTTTAGCGCCACGCATTCACCTTCACCATTTTCCGAATTTTTGTCACATTCATGTGTAGCTGCTTACTTTTTTATTTTTAATAAATAGTTTTTGTTGGGTAAGTGCAATAATCACTTTCCATTCACATGTGTTAGAATGGCCCAGTCAAAGTCCAGACCTAAATCCAATTGAGAATCTGTGGCAAGACTTGAAAATTGCTGTTCACAGACGCTCCTCATCCAATCTGACAGAGCTTGAGCTATTCTGCAAAGAAGAATTGGCAAAACGTGTCACTCTCTAGATGTGCAAAGCTGGTAGAGACATCCCCAAAAAGACTTGCAGCTGTAATTGCAGTGATAGGAGGTTCTACAAAGTATTGACTCCGGGGGGCGCCATACAAATGTACCCCACACTTTTCACATATTTATTTGTAAGAAATGTTGAAATCCATTTATCATTTTCCTTCCACTTCACAATTATGTGCCACTTTGTGTTGGTCTATCACATAAAATCCCAATAAAATACAGAGAGGGAACTCGTGGAACATGTGCATGTTACAGTACTTGTAGCGTGGCTCTGAGCAAAATAACAATAAAAAAAACTACATTTCTTTTAAAAGGAACCCCCCCCCCACCCCATGAACACACATACACACAGAGGATACACATTAATACATAAATATTGATTATGTAATGAATATTAGGTATCATCCTTTAAGCCAGAATGAAAAGAATAATTATAGGGCCATCATTTACAGTTAACTTTAAACTAATGAAGTGGAAAGGTTGTTTGTTTTTTTTAAAGCACTACTTATTTAAAGTATTGTTGTTTTTTACCATTTCAGTTGCAGTTTTAAATTTAGCGGAAAAAAATAAAATAAAAATAAAAATGTTAATTATATTATGTTTGTGTACCCTAAATTATGTTTTTTTTACATTCTTATTTACTGAAAATATAGGCTGCAGTTACAGCATTTGTATCCTCTTTTTAATCTTTTAATAAAAAAAAAAAAAAAAAAAAAAAATATATATATAATAGATATATGAAATATAGGCATAATATTTATATATATATGTGTATATATATATATATATATATATATATATATATATATATATATATATAAAATGTCCCAAATATATTATATATAATACATTTATAATCATTATATATTGTCACACCAAAGTGTGCATTTTAAAATGTCGGTGGAAAAAAAATTCAACACATGCTGTGTATTGTTTTTAATGGTGTGTTTGACTTAAAGCTGAACTCCAGCCGTACATTTTGTTCTTAACGTTGTAGCAAGCCCTCTGCATTAGTGTAAAAATATATCCGCGCTTAGTAAATGAAAAAAACAGCAGCTGTGCAAAACCCAGGTATTGGGCACAAAAGAAAAATATAAAATATAAAGTGCAGCGCTAGAAGACAAGAATGCGCAATTCATAAGTGACACAATGCATGTGAATAGCATGTGGCTAACTGTAAAGTGCAAGTGTGCAATAATACAATGTGCAATAATCAACTATTACATATGTGCAATTTTATATCACATATAAAGTGAAAAAAAATTTGAATAAAAAGTTGAATAAAAAAGAAAAAAAAATAAGTCGTGAGAAAAAAAAAGGAAAACAAGGTTCATATATGGCTGATTTTCAGTCCCATAGAGAAAAGGTGGAACGTTGATCAGATGCTTGGCAGCGTGATACCCATCACCATAGATAAAATGAAGGCTTACCAGAAATCCAGCGACCTCCCTTACTCAGGGAGGTCACAAAACGTTCTACATTTTCTCTATGGGACTTCTGATGAAAATCAGCCATATATGAACTTTTTTTTTCTCACAACCCCTTTTTTTCTTTTTTTATTCAACTTTTTATTCAACTTTTTTTCCACTTTATATGTGATATAAAATTGCACATATGTTATACTTGATTATTGCACATTGTATTATTGCACACTTGACTTTACAGTTAGCCACATGCTATTCACATGCATTCTGTCACTTATGAATTGCACATTCTTGTGCACTTTATATTTAAAGATTTTTGTATGTATAATGATTATGAATTTATTATATATAATATATTAGGTACATTTTATATATATATATATATATATATATATATATATATATATATATATAAATATTATGTCTATATTTTATATATTTGTCTATACATATATATATGTACATAATATACATATATATATATATATATATATATAAATATATATATATATATATATATATATATATATATATATATATATATATATATATATATATATATATATATATATATATATATATATATATATATATATATATTATGTCTATATTTTATATATTTATTATACATATATATATATATATTTTTATTATAAGATTAAAAAGATAACTGCAGCCTATATTTTCAGTAAATAAAAATGTGAAAAAACATCATTTAGGGTACATAAACATAATATAATTACCATTTTTATTTATTTATTTTCGCTAAATTTAAAACTGCAAATGAAATGGTAAAAAACAACAATACTTTAAGTAGTGCTTTAAAAAAAAAAAAAAACAACCTTTCCACTTCATTAGTTTAACGTTAACTGTAAATGATGGCCCTATAATTATTCTTTTCATTCTGGCTTAAAGGATGATACCTAATACTCATTACATAATCAATATTTATGTATTAATGTGTATCCTCGGTGTGTATGTGTGTTCATGAGGTGGGGGGGGGGGGGTCCTTTTATAAGAAATTTCGGGTTTTTTTTTTGTTATTTTGCTCAGAGCCACGCTGCAAGTACCGTAACATGAACGTGTTCCAGGAGTTCTCTCTCTGTATTTTATTGGGATTTTATGTGATAGACCAACACAAAGTGGCACATAATTGTGAAGTGGAAGGAAAATTATAAATGGTTTTTAAAATGTTTTACAAATAAATATGTGAAAAGTGTGGGGGGTACATTTGTATGGCGCCCCCCCCCCGGAGTCAATACTTTGTAGAACCTACTTTCTCTGCAAGTCTTTTTGGGGATGTCTCTACCAGCTTTGCACATCTAGAGAGTGACATTTTTGCCCATTCTTCTTCTTTGCAAAATATCTCAATCTCTGTCAGATTGGATGGAGAACGTCTGTGAACAGCAATTTTTAAGTCTTGCCACAGATTCTCAATTGGATTTAGGTCTGGACTTTGACTGGGCCATTCCAACACATGAATATGCTTTGATCTAAACCATTCCATTGTAGCTCTGGCTGTATGTTTAGGGTCATTGTCCTGCTGGAAGGTGAACCTCCGCCCCAGTCTTAAGTCTTTTGCAGACTCTAATGCCACGCACACATGAGCAAATTTTCTGTCGGAAAAATCTTGGATGTTTTTTCCGACGGAATTCGGCTCAAGCTTGGTTTCATACACACGGTCAGTTTTGCTGGCCAAATTTACGATCGTGTGTACGTGGCACAACAGGTTTTCTTCTAAGATTGTCCTGTATTTGGCTCCAGCCATCTTCCCATTTCTGACCAGCTTCCCTGTCCCTGCTGAAGAAAAGCATCCCCACAACATGATGCTGCCACCCAGTGGCGGCTGGTGCTCAAAATTTTTTGGGGGTTGCAAACAAACTGAATAATACTGACCCCGCCCCCCACCCCCATAGTGCAGCTAAAATGCTTCATGCATTTATTTTGTAGGTGAAATTAGGAATATTAAGCACATTGTCTATGAGGCCAAAAATCAAAGCATCATCAAAGAAGCACCTATACGTTTTCAAAAAATTGCACTGCACCATGTTGCATTAACTACCTTAGACCCGCGCTATAGCCAAATGACGGCAACAGCGCGGATCTATTGTGCCGGGACGACGTCTATTGACGTCGTCCCGGCCACGAGCTGCCTGCGCGCCCCCCTGAAGGGCGCGCGCGGCGCGCTCTGTGATCAGCGAGTCTGTGAGACTCGCTGGATCACAGATCCGAGTAAGGGGTCGATCCCGACCCCTTACCACGTGATCAGCTGTCAGCCAATGACAGCTGATCATGTGATAACAGAGCCGGTAAAAAGCCGATCACCGGCGGCAGTGAGAGGCACATCAGTCCCTCTCACTGCAATGTGCCCAATCAATTGTGCCCACCTTTGCCCCATTAAAGTGCCGCCTACCAGTGCCCACAGTGCCATCTCTCAGTGCCCACAGTGCCAGTGCTGCACATCAGTGTCACCTGCCAGTGCTCATCTGTGTCACCTACCAGTGCTCATCAGTGCCACCTATCAGTGCCCATCAGTGCCCATCAGTGCCACCCATCAGTGCCACCCATCAGTGCCCATCAGTGTCATCCATCAGTGCCCATCGGTGCCACCTATCCGTGCTAACCATCCGTGCTACCCATCCGTGCCACCCATCCGTGCCCATCAGTGCCATCTTTGCTGTCCCCATCAGTACCGACTTATCTGTCCCCACCAGTGCAGCCTATCAGTGCCTACCAGTGCAGCCTATCAGTGCCCACCAGTGCAGCCTCATCAGCGCATATCAATGAAGCAGAAAAATTACCTGTTTGCAAAATTTTATAACAAACTATTAAACATGATTTTTTTTTTTTAATTTTCCATCTTTTTTTGTTTGTTTAGCAAAAAATAAAAACCCCAGCTGTGATTAAATACCACCAAAAGAAAGCTCTATTTGTGGGAAAAAAATGATAAAAATGTCATTTGGGTACAGTGTTGTATGACCGCGCAATTGTCATTCAAAGTGCGTCAGCGCCAAAAGCTGAAAATTGGTCTGGTCACGAGGGGGGTTTAAGTGCAAAGTAATCAGGTGGTTAATGTGAATGAGCAATAATGTGCTTTTTATTATGGAAGCAATGGAAGATCTTACATGATTACATTAAACCTAATTTTTAAAGACTTTCAATGTGAGGGGGTACAATACAGCACATCCACTGGGTGGCACCAAGAAGCAGAAAGAGGATCATATGAATTTATGACATGCAGTGACAGAACAAGGCCATCTAGAGCCCCCACCCCTAAAAAAAACTAAATTGAGCACTAATCTACATGCTCACCCCTATGCATAAATTCACAAATCTTTGCTCCCCCATTCCGCCCAGCTCAAACCTTAACTCTCCCTATATGGCTCTAGCCCGCCCCCCCCCCCTCCCCCCAAAAAATCCTCCTCATAGCAGAAATCCTCTACTCCTCAAATATCCCCATCCAAGCACAAATCCTCTCCTACCCCACTCCAAATCCCCCCTTCCAGCACAAAGTCCCCTCTCTCAATCCCCCATCCTAGCATAAATCCCTCCCACAAATTTCCCCTCCAAGCACAAATGCCCCCCCAATCATGCCCCCCAATCTACTAGTGCAAACCCCCCCCCCCCTCCCAAAAAAAAGAAAATATTTTTCCTCTACTCCTCAAATATCCCCTCCAATCACAAATCCTCTCCTACCTTACTCCAAATCCCCCCTTCCAGCACCCCTCTCTCAATCCCCACCCTAGCACAAATCCCTCCCACAAATTTCCCCTCCAAGCACAAATGCCCCTCAATCATCCCTACTATTGCAAATCCCCGCCCCCCCCCCCCCCCCAAAAAGAAAATATTTCCCCTCTTCCGTTTTACTTTTATAGCACAAATCCCCCCTCCTAGCCCAAATCCTCTGCCACTCCAAGCACAAATCATCTCCTCCCCCACTCCAAATCCCCCTTCCAGCACAAAGTCCTCTCTCTCAATCCCCCATCCTAGCATAAATCCCTCCCACAAATTTCCCCTCCAAGCACAAATGCCCCCCCAATCATGCCCCCCAATCTACTAGAGCAAACCCCCCCCTCCCAAAAAAAAAGAAAATATTTTTCCTCTACTCCTCAAATATCCCCTCCAAGCACAAATCCTCTCCTACCTTACTCCAAATCCCCCCTTCCAGCACAAAGTCCCCTCTCTCAATCCCCATCCTAGCACAAATCCCTCCCACAAATTTCCCCTCCAAGCACAAATGCCCCTCAATCATCCCTACTATTGCAAATCCCCGCCCCCCCCCCAAAAAAGAAAATATTTCCCCTCTTCCGTTTTACTTTTATAGCACAAATCCTCTGCCCCTAAAATTTCCACTCCAAGCACAAATCATCTCCTCCCCCACTCCAAATCCCCCTTCCAGCACAAAGTCCCCTCTCTCAATCCCCTATCCTAGCATAAATCCCTCCCACAAATTTCCCCTCCAAGCACAAATGCCCCCCCAATCATGCCCCCAATCTACTAGTGCAAACCCCCCCCCCCCCCTCCCAAAAAAAAGAAAATATTTTCCCTCTACTCTACATAGCAGAAATGCTCTACTCCTCAAATATCCCCTCCAATCACAAATCTTCTCCTACCCCACTCCAAATCCCCCCTTCCAGCACAAAGTCCTCTCTCTCAATCCCCCCTCCTAGCAAAATCCCCCCCCCCCTCCTAACACAACCCCCCCTCCCCCAAATCACCCCTCCTACCACACCTACCTAAATCTGCCCTTCTTGAATGATTCTTTCCCTGCCGCCCCCCCCCCCTCCCAAATTCCCCTTCTCAACACAAATCCCCTCCCCCCAATCTCCTTGTGGTGTCTCGCGCCTCCTGCCCACCCCTTGTCCCGGCCCTGATGACATGCACCTTAAATTATCAAATATGTCCGCCCCCCTCCCCCCGTACATACTGTATATCATTACAAATTATGTAATGTATTTTAAAAACATTACCATATATTGATACTTTTTTACTACTTTCATTAAGCTGATCTCTCTTTTAGGTGTTTCCCATCCAAATACTGAAAGGACAATACATTCCCTTTAAGAACTTCTAGTTTGTTCCCTATTATAAAACTTTATAGTGTGCCGATCAATCGCGCCAACACCTTCCATCTGGAGAACATCTCATCTGCCTACTGCCCACCGTCATGATCATCATTTCACTTTTACTGCAAGTAACTAATCTCTGTAATATTTATTGACAGCTCCGATATCACTGCCGCAAGACGGGGGCCGTTCCTGGAACAAAGTGTAAGATATCGATTGGGAGTCTGTTATCCGCTCGATGTGCCGGAGCAGCTAGTGGTGCGTGTCAAATCTAAGGTTTTCCTCCTTTTTTTATTTGCTCTGTTAGGTAGAAGATCTAGAGGGAGATATTAATCCAGAGACTATGGCACAAGCCAAACACCGTAAGAAAGGAGCTATGAGATATGGAAAAGGTGAGATAAAACCTTTGTGGAGAGAGATAACTCAGATACGTAAATCGGACCATACATTATGGAATGCCCCATCCACACAATCAAAATGAATGGGGGGATATTCTCCTCCCTGCGTTATGGTGTTCTGATAGTGGGATTATTCTGCTGTCAGAATACACTAATGCCAATTGGCTTTGTGTGCTTGTAAGCAGGGCTTTGTGATTGGCTAGTAAGGGCATCAAGAGCACAAGTCCCTATCCCCGCTCCTGTCCTGCTAGATATCTGCCCCTCATGCTGAGCCTGAACCCCTCCGTCATATTGTGCCCACTCCATGCCAGAGGCCTCCACATGACATTCCTAGCTGTTGACCTCTAAACCCTAAGGGGGGAAGGTCAACACATAAAAGTAACGTTTCAGAATTGTTATATATCCTTGGGCCTAATTTCTTTGTTACTTTCATATTGTATTTTTATGCCCTCCCACTAGTTGGATGGGGCACTCTTGCAGGCCTTACCATATCAACTGCCTCCACTAAAGATGGGAGGCCTCACGGCATACCTTTTTTAGTACGTAAGACTCGTTCTTTGGTTATTCTAGTTATTAACCGCTTCCCGACCGGCGCACGACGATGTACGTCGGCAGAATGGCACGGACAGGCATAAGGGCGTATATCTAAGTCCCTTTTAAAATGCCGCCGTGCCATCGGGAGCGCGCCGGGAGCTGCGCTCTCCCGCGCCGGTCGGGACCCTCGTGAGGCCGGTCGCGGGTCCCGCGGACTCGATCGCCGTGGCTACACCCGCGATCGTCTCACGGGAAGGCTGAATGGGGAGATGCGGAAATAAACAGCATCTACCCGTTCTGCCTAGCAACTAGTGACGCCGATCTCTGCTCCCTGTGATTGGAGCAGAGATCAGCATTTACTAGCTGACAGCCACGCCCCCCCACAGTAAGAAACACATCCCTAGGCATACTTAACCCCTACACTGCCACCTAGTGGTTAACCCCTTCACTGCCAGTGTCATTTATACAGGAATCAATGCATTTAAATAGCATTGATTGCTGTATAAATGACAATGGTCCAAAAATGTGTCAAAAATGTCCGATGTGTCCGCCATAATGTCGCAGTCACAATAAAAATCGCTGATCGCCGCCATTACTAATAAAAAAAAAATATTAATAAAAATGCTATAAAACTATCCCCTATCTTGTAAACGCTATAACTTCTGCGCAAACCAATCAATAATCGCTTATTGCGATTTTTTTTTACCAAAAATATGTAGAAGAATACGTATCGACCTAAACGGAGGAAAAATATTTTTTTTTTATATATTTTTGGGGGATATTTATTATAGCAAAAAAAAAAAAGAATGCGTTTTTCAAAATTGTCGCTCTAGTTTATAGCGCAAAAAATAAAAACCCCAGGGGCGATCAAATACCACAAAAAGAAAGCTCTATTTGTGGGAAAAAAAGGACCAATTTTGTTTGGGAGCCACGTCGCAAGTGTCAGTTAAAGCGACGCAGTGCCGAATCGCAAAAAGGGGCTTTGGCTGCAAATTGGTCCGGTCTGAAAGTGGTTAAATAACACTTTATGTTGTGGTAAATGCACGTGGTGGCTTCCCTTTCCTTATAGGACTACTACATTGGTATAGAGTGGGGGTCAGCACAACCTGTAGCTCGTGATCTACCAGTGAATCGCAATCTACCAGTAGATTGCGGTCTGGGCTTGCTGACCCGCCATTCCAGAGCATCAGAGTGCAATGCAGAGGGACTACTTGTAAGTTTGGAGCTGTAGTAGGGAGCAAGAGCCACGTTAGCTGATGCCCGCTCTGTGGTGCCAGCTCTTGTCCCATGCGGAGTAATACCAACTGCATTCCACCTCTTTTCCCGGCTAGCGGTCTCCAGAGTGGTGCCAGCAGCAGAAAAGAAGAGATCTTCAGGTCAGTGTGAAGCTATACACTGGGCATAATAGTATAGGGCTGCTTTCACATTGAACCGCAACTCAGCCGCAGGGTTTTACAACCCCCAACTTTACACGTGAACGAGCCCTAAGGGTGCCAGTGCCAAATGCAACTAAGTGCTCATTCACAAGTGCAGCAGGCACTGCTGCTTCTCTGAAAAGCAATCCGAGTGTATTTGACAGGTGGTGAGGAGAAGATATTGCCTCCTCACCACCTGATTTAAACCTTTGATTGCTGTGCAACTGCGACACGGTTGTACTGCAATTAGACATTTAAATCAGGTGTGAGAAGGCGACACTGTGCTCGATCTTTGACTTCTCCCATATTGTTCAGGTAGATCTCCACCTCCTTAAGGTTGCCTATCCCTGGTATAGAGAAAGGAAATTGCCCCAACGTGGGCTTTATAGGCAGGTTAGAGGAGTGTGAAAAGTATTACAAAGGTATAATAAAGATTTATTTGTCACATAAAGTAAAAACAATTCCCAAAAGAGGGACAGTAAAATACATAGAAAGCATGGCATGATATAAAAAAATACAAAAATACAAAACGAGCACCCAATTCTTGAGGTAGGCTGTAGTACCGAGCCAACCAAGATGGAGTAATGGCCCAACAGGCTTCAAGGTGTTCACAGCTAAACCCAAAACCCAACGCGTTTCGGAAAGGTTTTGTTCCTTCTTCAGGGAGGAAGAAAAGGGTGCACAAGATCTATAGATACAATAGAAAAACAATCAATACCGTATTCAATGAGTAAGGTTAACACATGGACTGTAGTATGGCAGGATCAGTATGCACACTTACAAGTAATCATAATGTACCGTATTATGAGGCCAGCAGTAGACATGTGCAATTCGTTTCGTTTTTCGTAAATACAATTTTTTTAAGTTATTAAAAAATAAAAAGTAAGAAAAAGAAAAAAACGAAAGAAAGAAGAAAAGAGAAAAAAGAAGAGGGAAAAAAAAGGAAGAGAAAAGAGAGAGGAGAAAAGGGGAGGTAAAAAAAGAGAATCAAAAATAAAAGAAAAAGAGAAGGAAAAGGGAAAGAAAAAAAAAGAGAAAAAAAGAAAGAGAGATGGGGGGTGCAGAAAGTTATATGACAAGGGAAAGATTGGGTAAACAGTACTTACTCTGAAGGAGTGTCAGTCCGCCTGATGTGAGGCTGATGGAACATCCGCCTGACCATCGGAGGGCGATGGAATTATTTTTGGGGGGGGGGGGGGCGGCAAACAATATGCCACCCCCCAGGTCGGTCGGTCAGTTGGACTTACCCCATCACTTACCCTCATGCCGCATACACACGAGTGGGTTTTCTGTCAGAAAAATCTTGGATGGTTTTTCCGACAGAATTTCCGCTCAAGCTTGTCTTGCATACACACGGTCACACAAAAGTTCTCTGAACTTTCGACCGTCAAGAACGCGGTGACGTACAACACAAAGACGAGCCAAGAAAATTAAGTTCAATGCTTCCGAGCATGCGTTGAATTGTTTCCGAGCATGCGTAGGAATTTTGCGCGTTGGAATTGCTACAGACGATCGGAATTTTTCCGACTGAAAAATTGAGAACCTGCTCTCAATCTTTTGCTGGCTGGAATTTGGCCAGCAAAAATCCGATGGAGCACACACACGGTCGCATTTTCTGACCAAGTTCCATTTCCTACCTGAAGTTCCATTCCGCTGTTAATGCATCCCCTCCAATACTTACCGTAATTTTTGCTTTCCTGATGAGCTCCATTGCAGCACAGCTGGGCGAGGCTCCACCCAACCCCTACGTAATCAGGACTTAACTATACATTTTTAGCTCACCTCAGCGTTCCATAACTTGTACTACTTAACTTGGTGGGCATTGTGCTGCCATGGAGCTCGTCAGTAAAGGAAAATTACGGTAAGTATTTGAATTCAATTTGCCGTTTTCCTGACGGCTCCACAGCTGAGAATTAATTAGCCATTCACGGGAGGGTAATGCTTGAAATTTTGATTTACACTGGAGGTGGCAGCCAGAACACTAGTGCGTCATGAAGGTATGCATAGACGTCCATGTGGCTGCTTTGCAGATCGTTTCCAAAGACACTTGTCCCCCCGCTGCCCAGGAGGTTGAGACTCTCTAGTGGACCTCTGTGACCCCCTCATGAACAGGCAAACCCCTCGCTCTGTAAGCCAAAGATATAGCCTTGACTAGCCATGAGGAAATCTCTCTACCAGAAGCCCTCAGGCCCTTCCGAGCACCACCATTAGGGATGATGAAGAGATGGACTTTCTGAGCTCGGCTGTCATGTCCACATAGGTTTTCAGTGAAGACCCCACATCGAGTGGATTTGGATTCTGAGAGTTTTTCGCGAGAAACATTGGGAGCGTAATTTCTTGTGTGATATGAAATCTAGAGGCTACCACTTTATCTGGGAAGACAGAGAGGAAGGGCTCTTTAAACCCTAAGGCTGCTATCTTAGATACCCTTCTGGCTGATGTTATTACCACGAAAAACGCTGTCTTTAAAGAGAGATGCCATAGTGAGACAGGGTGAACGAAGGTGTCTGACGAAAGGCAATCCAAGACTAGAGGCAAGTGCCATTTTGGAAATCTCAGAGACCTTGGTGGTCTTAAACGGATAGCTGCTCTGAAGAACTGAATCACCAACTTATCCAAAGCCCACTGGGTACCAGTGAAAGCCGAGATAGCAGACACATGGGCCTTTAAAGTACTCACGGAGAGGTCTAGTTCCAATCCCGCCTGGAGAAATTCCAGTATGTGGCAGACCCTTGGCGAATCCGGCAAAAAGCCATGTTTGCTTGCAAATTCCACAAACTTGTTCCAAATTCTGGTTTAGGTACTGTTGGTACTGTCTTTTCTGGCACTCATTAGGGTATCCGTGACCCTGGTTGATCCTCCGAGACTGATTGCCTTCGCCTCTCAAGACCCAGGCCATCAATCTCAGACTCTCTGGGGCTGGGTGGCGAATTGGTCCCAGCAATTAGCAGATCCGGCGTTACTGGTAGAGGGCATAGTTCTCTGATACTCAGCGAGAGGAGCAGTGGATACCAAGGTCTCTTCGGCCAGTCTGGCACTACCACCAGAATAGACACCCTCTCCTGCTGCAATCTGCGCAGAAAGTTGAGGATCACTGGAATCAGAGGGAAGGCGTATGCTGTCCTAAAGTTCCATTCCGCTGTTAATGCATCCACCCCCATCGCTTGTGGGTGACTGGATTTGGCAAAAAAACATGGTAGTTTGGTATTCACTGAAGAGGCAGACAGGTCCACCTCCGGAAGGAAAGCCCATGCCACCAAGCTTCAAAAGATTTGTAGTAACAGAGCCCACTCGTTGTTGTCCAAGTCCGCTCTGGACAGGTAGTCTGCTTGAGTATTCAGATGACCGGGCAGCTGAAAGTTGGATTGAGACAAATTGGAGTCACTTCTATCAGGAGAGCAACGCTGAGAGTGCCTCCCTGCCTGCGGATGTAAGCCACTGCCATTACATTATCTATCTTCAAAAGGATGGGCACCCCTTGAATCTGACTTTTGAAAGCCAGGAGAGCCTGGAAGGCTGCCCTCAATTCCAGTATGTTGCAAACCACATTGGCAGCATGAAACGTCCATTGGCCTTGGGCCCAGTTATCTTTGTATAGAGCTCCCCAGCCCATTCCGCTGGCATCTGACTGGACTATCTAAAACTTCGTTGTGAAAAAGGAGTTGCACCGAAGAAGATTCAGCTGCCTTGACCACCAATCCAAACCGGCCCTTATCTGGGCTGTGATCTGGATTTTCTGACCAAGATCCCACAATTATCTAGGAGACCAACTTGGAAGAGGCGTGAGTTCCATTATGCCCATTTGACCATCGGAATGGTTGAGATCATTATACTGAGAAGTCACATACAGTCTATTGTTGGCAGGTACAACTTCTTTCGGGCTCCCGTCATCATCTTTAGGATACAGGACATCTTGTCTTTGGGTAATGCCACCGATGCTATTTGAGTTTCTATTTTCACACCTAGGTACACTAGAGATTAAGTAGGCGCAAGGGGACTCTTCCCTCGATTGATCAGCCAACCAAAGTTCTCCAACGTCAACAAGGTTGTCTTCTGATGTGACAGGAGCGTGTCTTTGTCCTGGCTGTTCGTTCCCACCCTGGAGACCCGCACACCCTCTCTGGCCGGAGTCTTGGCTCTTGATTGGATAGATTGATAGCAGCGCAGCCATTGGCTCCTGCTACTGTCAATCAAATCCAATGATGCAGGCGCCTGGGGCGGTGCTGAGTAATACTGTCTGTGTCTATGGACGCAGCAGCAGGACGGGCCCGAACGGGTTCCCCCGAAGGAGAGCGCTTCTCCGATGGGTCACTCGATGCGGAGAGGAGCCAGGAGCGCCGCGGAGGGACCTGAGAAAAGGAGGATCGGGGCCACTCTGTGTAAAACCAGTTTCACAGAGGAGGTAAGTATGACATGTTTGTTATTTTAAAAGAAAAAAAAGGGAACCTTTAGTGTCCCTTTAAAAAAACAATGTATGTATTACGCTGTTATCTTAAAGTGGTTGTAAAGACAAAGCCCCCTGTGTGTAGCAGCCTCCCTAATACTTACCTGAGCCCCCTCTCTATCCAGTGATGTCCATGAGTCCCTCGGCCGTCCTGATTGGCTAAGACACAGCAGCCGCACCATTGGCTCCCACGGCTGTCAATCAAAGTCAGTTAGCCAATCAGGAGAGAGAGAGGGTGGGGCCGAAAGGCAGCTCTGTGTCTGAATGGACACACGGAGCTATGACTTGGCTCAGGTGCCCCCATAGATACTTGCTGTGGGAGCACTCAACAGGAGGGAGGGGCCAGGAGCACCGAAGAGGGACCTGAGAAGAGGAGGATCTGGGCTGCCCTATGCAAAACCATTACACAGAGGAGGTAAGTATAACATGTTGTTTTTTTGTTTTTTTTAAATGAGACTTTACAATCACTTTAACCACTTCAGCCCTGGAATATTTTACCCCCTTTCTGACCAAATCATTTTTTGCGATTCTGCACTGCGTCACTTTAACTGACAATTGCAAAAAAAAAAGTTCCACTCGCCCACCAAAAAAAAAAAATGATACGCTCATATGCACGAACGCTTCAAAAGTGGTATTTTCCATCCAATTTTTGTATTGTGTGTATGAAGCTTAACTGTTAGTACATAAAAAAAAACAATCATCAATAAACATAAATGCATGTCCTGTGAGCAGAATAGCTGTGCTCCTCCTCTGGGTTCTCTCATCATATGGCACTGAAGATAGAGGAGGGGGGGATTCCTTTTATTCCCACAAATAGAGCTTTCTTTTGCTCTGATTGACAGGTAGATCGAAGCGGAAGCTGTCATGGGGCCCCCTCCCTGAATGGTCTGCGGCACTTACTATTGCGAGCTGTGTCGGCAGCTGCTGGTTAGCACCTGCCACACAGCTCGCATACTTCAAAGTCTTGCAGGAAACGGCTGCTAATGGGAACTGAATTCCTGTTGTGGAAAAAGTACAGGAACTCCGTTCCCATGCGTTCCCGCAGGACTTGAGCCCTGTTTTGAAAAAAAATTGCATTCTTTTGGTGGTATTTGATCCCTTCTGCGATTTTTATTTTTTGCGCTATAAACAAAAAAAAGAGCGACAATTTTGAAAAAAAAAGCATTCTTTTTTACTTTTTCCTATATTAAATATCCCCCATATATATATAAAAAAAAGAATTTCTTCCTCAGTTTAGGCCGATATGTATTCTTCTACATATTTTTGGTAAAAATGTTTTGCAATAAACGTATATTGATTGGTTTGCGCAAAAGTTATAAGTCTACAAAATAGGGGATAGATTTATGGCATTTTTATTATTCATTTTTTTTTATTAGTAATGGCGGCGATCTGCGATTTTTATCGTGACTGCGACATTATGGCGGACACATCGAACACCTTTGATACTATTTAGGGACCATTGGCATTTATACAGCGATCAGTGCTATAAAATGCACTGATTACTGTTTTATACCAGTTGGGCTGATTGGGGGAATTTGTGCTAAAAGGGGAAATTTGGGAGGGGGGAATTGTGCTGGGTTGGGGGATTGGGCTTTGAGCTGGGGGGATAGGAGGCAAAGAGTTGTGCTGGGAGAGGATGATATTTCACCACGGGGCAGATTTATACTGGGAGGAGGGGGAACTTATGCTTTAAGGCAGGGATAGGAAATTAAGCTGTTGCAAAACTACAAGTCCCATAATGCCTCTGGGTGTCATGCTTGTGGCTGTCAGAGTCTTGCTATGCCTCATGGGACTTGTAGTTCTACAACAGCTGGAGGTCCGCTAATTGCATATCCCTGCTTTAGGAGGTAAGCATGCAGATTTGTGCTTTATTTATTTTTTTGGAGGGGAATTTTTGCTGATACAAAATGCTCATACATCTTGGGGGAGGGTGCATTTTGGCACGTTTGCCCTGGACTCAAGCTGACTTTGCCCCGGCACTGCTGGAGAGTGCAAAAACTGGTGCAGCTGTGCATGGTAGCCAATCAGCTTCTAACTTCAACTTGTTCAATTCAACTTTTGACAAACAAAACCTGGAAGCTGATTGGAGCCTACAAGTGGCCGTAGACATGGTCCACTGTTGTCACCATCAGGAAAAGCGACCTGAGAAATGTCATGCATCCATCACTAAGCCCCTGTACACACGGTCGGAAATTCCGACCACAATATCCGTCGTATTGTTTCCGATGGATTTTGTCTGACACTGGTGTTGCATACACACGGTCGGACAAAGTTGTCGCAAAATCCGATCATTCTGAACGTGGTGACGTTCGTTGCGTAGGACGGAACTACGTAGAGGCTAGTAGCCAATAGCTTTGGTCTAGTCATTTGATCTGAGCATGCGTGGCACTTTGACCGTCGGATTTCTCTACACACGATCGGAAAAAGTCAGATCGGATTTTGTTGTCGGAAAATTTGAGAGCGGGATCTCAAATTTTTTTCACCGGAAATTCAGACGGAAAAAGTTAGATGGAGCCCACACACTGATCAGACATTTTCCGTCGGAATTTCCGACCGTGTGTACGGGGCATAAGATGTAACAAAGCATGAAAATAAAACAAGTATTTAATTTGCATAAATGGCAATTAGCTATGACACTCCAGGGTGGATTTACTAAACCTAGAGAGGGCAAAATCTGGTGCAGCTCTGCATAGAGACCAAAAATGAAAAAAAATGTGAGATCCCGCTCTCAAATTTTCCGACAACAAAATCCGATCTGACTTTTTCCGATCGTGTGTAGAGAATTCCGACGGTCAAAGTGCTACGCATGCTCAGATCAAATGACGAGACCAAAGCTATTGGCTACTAGCCTCTACGTAGTTCCGTCCTACGCAACGAACGTCACCACGTTCAGAATGATCGGATTTTCCGACAACTTTGTCCGACTGTGTGTATGCAACACCAGTGTCAGACAAATTCCGTCGGAAACAATACGACGGATATTGTGGTCGGAATTTCCGACCGTGTGTACGGGGGGGCTTAGGGATGGATGCATGACATTTCTCAGGTCACTTTTCCTGATGGTGACAACAGTGGACCATGTCTATGGCCACTTGTAGGCTCCAACGAAAAAGCCCATGAGACAAGGTGACAATGCAGAAGCACAACAGCGAGTAAAAGAGAGTTGTCACCTTATAACAGGAAGTGCCTAACAAGGACCATCATGGCAGGATCTTTTTTTTTTTTTTTTTTCTACAGGTTTTAACAGGTGAAAAAAAAGACATAAACATAATAAAAATTTTTGATTTGAGTGAATTGGTTCAAATATAATTTAAACACCGCTCTCACTTTGTAATTCAGTTTGGGATCTCTTTAAGGCATTTTGCAGGATCCGGCTATCATGTTGGTTATGGATTGCTGATTGCTGCTGCGTATAATTATGTAATAAAGAGACTGTTTATAAAGTAATGTAACTGGAGACATCATCTGTCATAAGAGAGGAAACTCGTCAATTCATAATCCTGACAACGAACTGAGACAATTTGAGGGCGTACACCACATGTGTGTAACAGCACACATGTGGTGTACGCCCTCAAATGCCCGTGTGGTTTAATGTACATAGGCCGTACGAAAAGGTTATTGCGAGTTCGCATAGCCGAACATGTACACAATATAAAAATTGGCTTTAAAGACCACAACGTCTCATTACATTTTAAACTGAAGCACGATATGAACCCTAAAGGGCTGCAGTTCTGGGGAGTAGAACAAATACAACCTCATTGGAGAGGAATGCACATGGTGCGAGAACTTTCGAAAAAGGAGACTAATTGGATATATCTAACAGACGTTCTCTCACCTAAAGGATTGAACATTGAACTAGATATCAACTGCTTTATAAGCGACACTTAGACCGATATCAGGAACACACCACTTACCAGGCCACCTAGCCACCACACAATGTGCAACACATACCCTAGGGTCCAGTCCAGTTTAAACAGACCGTGGGTTCTCCTATATATATAAATTGTATAGGTGTTTCTACTTATTTAAGGAACATGAATATGGAATATATATAGATATTCAGGCTAGTACGAGGCCGAATACTTTTCCATCAATCTCGGGTCTTGTATATATTCCCTAAACCACAATTTCATGGGCCTTCATTGTGCACTGCAGCTGGCCCCACATTTCGGATACTATTGTCTATGTCCCTTCACCCTCCTGAATGGATATTGAAAATATATATTTATTTTATATATATATATTTTTTATTTATTTATCTTCTCAGGAATATAAATATAACTTTTAAACACATAATGTCCTTTATTCTACCTCTTGACTAATTTAACTATATTGTACATGCACATTTTTATATAGATTTTTTTATATATATGTAGTCCTATATAATATATATATGTATATTTTCTATATATATACAATTTTAATATATAATTTTTTTTTTTTTAATATATAATTTTTTATAAACTAATAATATTTTACACATTTTAAATTCATCTTGAATATATTATAATTTTAACACATTTTAATCTTATATATATTTAATATTTATTCAATTTTTTCACACATCGATATTCTGGGTGTTGAGGAATATTTTAAATCATATTCATAACCGTATTTATCTCACCCATTTCTGTAGAAAAGCATTGTTTGCTTTATATTGGCTCATGTTCACGTTCCTTGAATGGTGAATAGATAATGTGCCTTGACTGGTAAATAAAGGATGCACTATGAGGAAGCACGGGCGACAGTTGAATATTTAATATTAATTGTCTTTCAACTTGGTCTAAATTAGACAGAGAAGGGACCCCTTCTTTCTATATATCAAACAGCAACCGTTGCCACACATCATAACGGCGCATAATAATGGCCATTTATCACCCGGTCATCCTTGCTTTTCTCAGATTCTTTATAGATTGAATATATGAATATATGTAAAAAAACACATTGTAAGTAATGTATGTAGCCAAAACTGTTATTGTGACGGGGTTTGTGCTTGTTATTCACAGTGGATTTTGTTGCTAGTCCATAACTGTACTTTATTATATTGCTAGTCCGGATGGTTAAATGCACAGGCAATGAGATCAATGCGACTGACCTCTTGAATAGGTCTGCAGCAGACCTCTAGTGCTTGAACATTTGGTAATGGCGGCGCTGTTGATTGGGTGAGCAATCTAGCTCTCCCATTGGACACCCGGACCATCTGTTTTCACATATAAGCATCACTTCCTGCCTGGTGACCTACGCCCTCGAGAAGAAGTCGGAAATGACGAAACGCGTCAGGGCGTAGGTCAACAGGAAGTGACGTTACGACGTATTGCGGTCCACGGTGCGTTCCACAGGAGTACAGGAAGAAAGGACGCCGCTCACGAGCGGAATTTGAAGGATCCACTTCCTACTGGCAGAAAGGAACACAGGCACAGTACCGCTCTATGTTTATCCAATGCTTACTATCTCATTAATTTTGGTACGCAGACATCGTTTGGGGGGGATCTTTTTGCATTAAAGGGAAACTGTTTGAAATTAATTAAATAAAAGTTTTTAGCAATATCACACTATGTGGCCCTCCATCTATTTTTACACATGATATAACCGCGCTGGTGGAGTTATGATCAAGGGATGCTGGATATAAAGTCTGAAGCTCTGGTCCAATAAATCGCGCTAGTGGATGGCTATCTGGTGATGTTGGAGGAGAAGGTCCAGATTGATTTAAACTACAGGCTTGTTTAAAGTAGATTTCTGGTGAGTGTACCCCCAGAAGGGGACAATTCCCTCACGTGGTGAAAAGCAGTGGTGGACGGATCACTCAAGAAATATTTATCTAGAACTGTTGCTCACATCAATTCTGAACTGTCACTATTTTTCACTGGCTCATTTGATGAGCAAACACCGTTTATACACGAACTATTTTATTGCTTAATTAGAAATTGGTTTCACGTTTTACTCACCATTTGTGACCCAGTTTGAACTTCTATTTATTATCATATTTGATTATCTATTTTCAATTGATTCACTGATTTCACGCATATGGACTGATTGATTTATTTATTTATGCATTTATTTATTTATTTATTTATATGTATATTTTAGACATCAGTTTATGGTCACTTTGACATTTATGTATTTATTTATTTATTTTACTCACGGTCACCTTGATTAGCGTGTTTATCGCATCAGCCTTTCACATTCATTTATGAAAGCTCACTTCAAATAGCGCTGCTACAAAAATTCTAAATTGGGGGATTATGTTTAGCCCACCATAGTAATTTTTGTATTCTTCACAATGAGACAATTCCTCGATTGAATAATAACCTCTTCTGAAATATACAGATAAGCTGTGCAGCTCACACGGGGGATCTTAACTGCTTACTGCCTGCTCCTTCTATCTGAGAAATCAGAGGGACCGCCAGGAAAAAAAAAGTGGCTTACCGTGTTCTGCTACTTTTAAATCTGAAGTTATACATTATATATATATATATATATATATATATATATATATATATATATATATATATATATATATCAGTGGCGGCTGGTGCTCAAAATTTTTTTTGGGGGGGCGCAAATAAACTGAAAAATTCTGAAAAAAAAAGCCCATTAAACGCAGCCACTGTGCCCATTAAAACGCAGCCACCATGCCCATCAAAATGCAGCCACTGTGCCCATAAAAACGCAGCCACTTTGCCCATCAAAACGCAGCCACTTTGCCCAACAAAACGCAGCCACTGTGCCCATCAAAACGCAGCCACTGTGCCCATTAAAAACGCAGCCACTGTGCCCATCAAAACGCAGCCACTTTGCCCAACAAAACGCAGCCACTGTGCCCATCAAAACGCAGCCACTGTGCCCATTTGCAGCCACTTTGCCCATCAAAACACAGCCACTTTGACCATCAAAACACAGCCACTTTGCCCCTTTAAAACACAGCCACATTGCCCATCTAAAACACAGCCACTTTGCCCCTCTAAAACACAGCCACTTTGCCCCTTTAAAACACAGCCACTTTGCCATCAAAACAGTCCCTGCAAAGAAGCTGCCACTGTGCCCCCACCCCCCGCCCTGCACTTACCTTGTCTTGGGTGACGGCGGCATTGTGTCCTCCATTTCCTCTCCTGCCCGCTCCTCCTCTCATCCTCTGCTATGATTGGACGCCTGATAGGCGCCCAATCACAGCGCCTGTCGTTTCAGCCAATCAGGGCACAGGTAACACAGACCTGTGCTTCTGATTGGCTAAGGGGCAGTACAATGTTAGAAAACCGAATTCCTTCGGTTTGCTAACATCAGTGCTGAGTGACAAGGAACGCACAGCGTTTCACCCGCTTGTCACCTTTTCGGACGCCTATTAGCGCCTACGGGGCCGGACACCTGAATAGGGGGTGTCAGCAGCGACCATAGATAGATTCATGCAATGCATGAATCTATCTATGGTATATAGAGAGTGACAGGAGAGGGGGGGCGGCGCTCCTGCGCCCTTTATGGACGCACCGCCCCTGATATATATACTATAATGCCAAAAGTATTGGGACATGTGCCTTTACACGCACATGAACGTTAATGGCATCCCATACACGTTCCGATTATTGGACGACAAAAGTCGCTTTCGGACAGATCGTTCGATAATCTGATCGTTAGTACGCAGCTTTCGACAGCCGATCGCGACAGTCCGTCCAACCAAATCCGAAGGGACAAACAGGAAAACTTTGGTCGGACTACAGCCCATCGTACGACAATCGTGTAATCAGTACAGTATGCGTCCGATAAAAGTCGTTCGACAAACACCACGCATGCTCGGAAACACGAAAATAAACCAGAAGGACACAGGGGTCACACGTATTTGAAATCATTGAAAATACGTAGCTACGCAAAGCGGAAGATTTTTCCAGAATCGAACGACAAAAATCTTACACACATTTTGCACTGTTGTATTCGATCTTAGTTGTATGCCACAAAATGCGAACGATCTGTCGTACGATAATCGGAACGTGTGTACGGGGCATTAGTCCGTAGGGTTCAATATTGATTTGGCCCGCCCTTTGCAGCTATAACAGCTTCAACTCTTCTGGGAGGGCTGTCCACAAGGTTTAGGAGTGTGTCTATGGGAATGTTTGACCATTCTTCCAGAAGAGCATTTGTTAGGTCAGGCACCGATGTGGACAAGAAGGCCTGGCTCGCACTCTCTAATTCATCCCAAAGGTGTTCTATTGGGTCAAGGTTAGGACTCTGTGCAGGCCAGTCAAGTTCCTCCACCCCAAACTCCCTCATCCATGTCTTTATGGACCTTGCTTTGTGCACTGGTGTGCAGTCATGTTGGAACAGGAAGGGGTCATGCCCGAGCATGAAATTGTCCAAAATGTCTTGATATGCTGACACCTTAAGAGTTCCCTTGACTGGAACTAAGGGGCCAAGCCCAACCCCTGAAAAACAAACCCACACCATAATCCCCCCCCCCCCCACCATAAAACCCCCCCACCATAATCCCCCCCTCCACCAAATGATTTGGACCAGTGCACAAAGCAAGGTCCATAAAAACATGGATGAGCGAGTTTGGGGTGGATGAACTTTGACTGGCCTGACCTCAACCTGATAGAACACCTTAGGGTTGAATTAGAGCTGAGACTGCGAGTCAGGTCTTCTTGTCCACATCGGTCCCTGACCTCACAAATGCGCTTCTGGAAGAATGGTCAAACATTCCCATAGACACACTCCTAAACCTTGTGGACAGCCTTCCCAGAAGAGTTGAAGCTGTTATAGCAAGCTGATAAGATGTTCCAAAATAACAGAAATGAATGTCTCTTTTTCTTATTATCAGGTTGCCTGTGCAGATCCATAAGTGCGTGTGTTAATATGCAAATGTTTATGTTTTTGAAGGTCCTGCATGGCAAGTGCCCAGGACTGGAGCTCACAAGACTCCCTTCTTTTGTTATTGCTATGTTCTATCTTTATGTGCATGCTATTCCCTCTACTTCCTAAACTTTACTGTTACTTTGCAGCCTTTATCTTCTTAATAAAGTTTTAAACCTTCACCATGAACAGATGTTGTTGTTTTCCTTATCAACAGTAAATCCCATGATGGTCATTGCACCATGTAAATCACTATTTAGCCTGTTTTGCTAATGGGGCAGCAAACTAGTCAAAAAATGTTCTGCTTCAAGAAGGAGCAGCCTATCAACGGGAAACGGTGGCTGTGGCTTCTCAGGCCTCCTCCGCCGTGTCTCCTCTTCCGCCAAAGGATTGCCTAATGCTTTGGCCAATTGGGAGACAGGTCTCACTGACCTGCCTGCTGATTAGCAGGGAGGAATTTTAGTGTGACAATAGCGAAAATTAATTTGCTATGCCACACAACAGGGTGGGATCAGGACGCAGTGCTCTGCTCCCCGAGCCCACCCTATTTTCAAGCCTATTAGAGCCTCTGGCTCTAATCACGTGCTTCAAAATACAAACCCCCCCACCTCCGCCATAGTGTTTCATGTGTCCGGTGTCCTGAAAGGGACCGGGCACATGAATAGGGAGGGCAGTGGAGGTGTCGGGGGGCAGCGCCCATGTGCCCACAATGCATGGGCCGCTACTGTAAATTGTAACTCTTCTCTTCTAAATGAAAATTTCAAACCCTTAACTGTGAGAAAAGGTTGTTGTTGTTTTCCTTATCAACAGTAAGTTTGATGGCATTGGACATTGCACCATGTAAATCAATATTTAGCCTGTTTTGCTAATTGGGTGACAAACTAATTAAAAAATGTTCTGCTACAAGCAAGAGCAATCAAGTCGCCTTTTCTATGCTGACTGCCATTAACTGTCACAGAGTTAGTTGATAATAATGACTTGTTAATCATAATTAAATTAAACCACAATATGCATGGAACCCTCATTTTTGGTTATCCTCTTGATTAGATGTTTCTTCACATTATCCTTTTAGATATGGATTCCTGGGGGTCCCACTAATCACCTTCTTTAATTTTTTATATTTTCAAATAATTTTTTTTCCTTTTATAGTATTAGTGTTTAATTGTTTTTCAGCTTTTTCTTTTTCCGTATATATATTACTATCTGCTTGTATGGGTATATTTTCACATAATACTTTTGGATTCTGGGAATATATTGGATTTATGAATATACACTATCCTGTAATATATTTGTAAAATTCGTTACTTTTTCCAACATGAATTAAAATATGAAGGATGTTTGTTACTATTTGTGTTTTAGATTTAGTTTTAGTCCTTTGTTGGTAATATATTGGATTTATGAATATACACTATCCTGTAATATATTTGTAAAATTTGTTACTTTTTCCAACATGAATTAAAATATGAAGGATGTTTGTTACTATTTGTGTTTTAGATTTAGTTTTAGTCCGTTGTTGGGAATATATTGGATTTATGAATATACACTATCCTGTAATATATTTGTAAAATTCGTTACTTTTTCCAACATGAATTAAAATATGAAGGATGTTTGTTACTATTTGTGTTTTAGATTTATTTTTAGTCCTTTGTATTGGTATATTTGCACTTGGTAAAATATGTATAATTTTTTAAAATGTTTTTTTTCTTTATAATTTCTTTTTTCATTTTTCTTTTTATTATTTTTTTCTTTGGGTTTCTCCCAGGTTAGCTGCTCCCTGTTGAACATCTACTGTACCTGGATGCTTTATTACATAGTAGGTGAGGTTGAAAAAAGACAGTCCATCAAGTCCAACCTATGTGTGTGATTATTGTTTTATGAATGAATGAATCATTTTACATCATCCATTTATATTTATCTTTCCAGGTTTGATTGATTTATTTGAGTGTAATTGAGAGTATTCATTTAAAAAAAAAAAAATATATATAATTTATATTTTTTTTTTCTTGGTGGTCCAGGTTTCTCCCTGGTTAGATATTCCCGTTGAACATCTACCTGGATTATTTATTGTTATATGAAGGAATGAATCATTTCACATCATTCATTTATATTTATTTCCACAGATTTGATTGATAATTGTATGAGGGTATGAAATTCTATTTGCGTTAATTTTTATTTTTTTATGGATCAGGTTTTCATTTTGTTGTATTTTTTTTATATATATATAGCATTTAATTGAGAGTGTTAATTAAAAAAAAGAAAAAAATATTATATATATATATTATTTTCTTTGGGGACCAGTTTTCTCTCTGATTGAACATCTACCTGTATGCGTTATTGTTATGTAAAGGAATTAATTATTTCATATCATGCATTTATATTCATCCCCACAGATTTGATCAATATATTGTATGAAGTTATGGTATTTAATTGAGAGTGCTAATTTAAAAAAAATATATATATATATATATATTATATGTATATATATATATATATATATATATATATATATATATATATATACAAAAAGAAAATTGCGCTGGACAAAAAAATATATCTACAGAAAAGCAGCAACCAAATTGTGATAAGCAAATAAAAAAGTTGAACCGGGAAGGGTTGCGCTAAATGTTAAACATAAAAAAGTACGTGCAAATAATGACAAAAAACAAATGGATATAAAAGAACTATGCTAGCTAAAAGTTAGTGATAAGTGAGTCAACCAAAGTATTGCTACTAATGGTGGACAAAGCAGCCCTGATGTGAACAACAAACCATATATTCGTAGTGATAACCAAAAGGTTAATGTAAATCTATTGGTCACAACAGACTTGGCAGTGAGCCAATGAAGGCTCAATGTATATCAATATACAATATGTATCAAATGTGATAGGCTTGATGTACAAAAAAAAACACAAAAAAAGTCCAAGTGACAAAAATGGTGTAGGCTATATAATCAAACCTAAAACAAAAAGCAAATTGTCCAAGTGACAAAAAGGTCCAGTCCAGAGGCGACTGCGTCTGACTTCAACCGTGAAAATGGTGACTTTCCAAAGTGGTATCCAACAGATAAAGTGACCAGTGCTCAGTGTTCCCACCACCAGGTGAAATGCAGGCTTACCAGATCGAGATGGGACAAACGCATGTGGCTATAGCCCAGCCCAGGCCTTTTCCTCTGGGGTGTCGTGGTTCCACCTCTGTCTCAGGAATGGATGGTGATATACCTCAGATGGTGATGGATCAGGGGATCTCCAGCAGTGGGGGAGTGTCTCTATGGTCTCAAGAGCGGTTCACCCGAACGGACGGGAAAAAGAGAAGAAAACACACCATGGGCGGGATCCAACGGGTTTATTTAATCCAAAAGCGCCATAGAGCGCAAGTATAAAACAGATAAAAAGGGGGATTTTAAAATTTCGCGGCCGGCCGGCTGCAATACACGCCCGTGCTAGGACGTAGAACGCGGTGACGTCAGCACGTCGCTCCTCCCTACGCGTTTCGTCAGAGAGTGACGTAGTCATGGGACACGGGCGGCGTACTGACGCACCGCTTAAGTACACAACAGACAGCCTCGATCTGGATGGAAGGATGGCAAACCTGTGGTCTCCATCTTGGAAGCTGGCAAACCGAGGGCGGAATAGCCTGACTGAACAGGGCTTAATTAATAGATTATATGTTATAGAGCATACATCTAGCATTGTACAACGTGAAGAGTTGTTGAGAATTTCCTTAAAAATTGTGAATAAACAAGGGATCCTTGAACAAGTTACAACATATACGTGTAATGGATGTAAAAAACTACATTACCCATCATGCTGCGTGGCGTCACCAGGATACGCCTCACGTCCTCCGAAGGGAGGTGGGCGGAACCAGGTGAGGATTGGAGTGAGACACTAGGACGGTATTCACCGTCCAATCCCGTGTCTAACAGAAGGGTAGATGGTAAACGAAATAATAGGTAAATACTAGTAATAATAAAGATCTGAATAAACCGCGGGAGAGGTTCTAAATTGGCAAAGAGACATCTGTGATACATCTTAAAAGGAACCCCCGCAGAACTGGCTGATCGTCCACAAAGGGGTGAAGATATACATATAAAAATGTTAATATTGGTCTATTGTATACCTCCTGAATTTCATCAGGGTGAATGGACAACAATAAAACTATCAAAAATAAAGGGACTGTCTTGGTCGGCATCCTCACGTCGTCCTGGTGCAATAACACCACAGGTCAACCAGGGGAGCGAGATGGTGTATGGAGTCAAAGCCAGGGTGGCTAAAGGAGACACTCTGCTTCTCAGGGGTAAAAAATCTGGGGCAGCAACCTGAAGGTCAACATTATCATCTACCAATACTAGCACATTAAAGTGCTAGTACTGATTGACCAAACTCCAATAAGTAAAAATTTAACAAAGGGAATGGGCCAGCCTGACTGGACTTATTAAGAATAACACGAATGGACAGATATGTCATCACGTCTCTAAATAAGAAACGCTTACAGGGATAGACATCCACTGGATTAGTTGTACTGGAAGAAGGTAGTTGGTAAAATACTGAAGTGAAATAGTTAGGGGGGTATGAGATTGCTATGTGTGAACCATAACACATCTAAATTAATCTATAACACTCCCAAGTAGAAATGTCCACTTGGTATGTCTTAGTTCCCCATAATGGGAGCAAGTATCTATGTTTGATATCCCCAACCCAGATCGAGTTCACAATATCATATCATCTTAATGCAGTTCTATGATTAAAAAATGACCAAAAACATTATGTAGTCTAGGCATTGTCAATGAACGCGTTCACATCCACATCGATGTTCAACCCTTGGGGGGTGTGCGTTTTTAGTCTATGCACCCACGACATCTCTGACCTAGAAATGCTTCTGACAAGGTTACTTCCTCTCCAGTGTGGATTAAACTTCTCTATTCCCAAAAATAGAGTGTTGGAGGGGTCCCTGTTGTGTACGGTCAAATAATGCTTAGAGACGGAGTGTTTAGTGTAACCTCTTCGGATATTATTAATGTGCTCGTTAAGTCGGACTCTCAAGGGGCGTTTGGTCCTGCCCACATACTGCAGGCCACACGGGCACTGCAGCAAGTAGACAAGTCCCTCAGTGGTGCATGTGATGAAAGACTCGATTTTATAGCTTTTAGATGTTATAGTTGAAGAAAAATTGATAGTTCTTCTGGTCCTACAGCTATTGATAGAGCATACTTGACATCTGTTGCATTTGTAATATCCGATCAGCTCTCCAAAGAAGTGGGGAGCTCCTATTGGAGGATTCAAAATATTGGGTGCTATTTTGTCTTTAAGTGATGGGGCACCTCTGAACACCACCCGTGGCCTATCAGGAAGAATGGTATTCAGAAGTGCATCATTCCCCAAGATGTGCCAATGTTTTTGTATAATGCGGCTAATATTATGATATTGGTTGGAGTAGTTGGTAATGAAGGGGACTCCTGTCGTATCCCTCATGGCATTAGCTGGTGCTTTCACTTCCAACAGGGATGACCTATCCATCAAGGAAACTTGGTGGAGGGTATCCTGAAGGGATACAGGGTCATAACCCTTATCAATGAATTTGGAAGTGAGGGTTTTAGCCTGTACTAAAAATTGGTTATAGTCAGTACAGTTCCGCCTTAGGCGCATATACTGGCTCTTAGGGACAGAGCCAAGCCAAGAGGGGTGATGGCAACTCCCCTTGGGGATGTAAGAATTCCTGTCCGTGGACTTAAAGAAGGTAGAAGTGACAAACCGACTGTCTTTATTTTCTATCTTCAAGTCTAAAAAATGGATCGCTTCCTGGCTCGCATCAAACGACAGGTGTATGCCCCTGTCGTTATTATTAAGCTCAGCCATAAAGGCCTCCAGGGATGACTTGGTGCCTTGCCACAGGAGGAGGACGTCATCTATATAGCGTGCCCAAAGGACGATCTCTAGTCTCGATTGGGAATAGATGACGTCCTCCTCCCATTGGGCCATGAACAGATTCGCCAGGCTAGGGGCGTATTTGGCTCCCATGGCCACACCCCTGTCCTGGCGAAAATACTGTCCATTGTACCAAAAGAAATTATGTGTAGCCGCGAACTGTAGCAACTCCATAATAAACTCGATCTGTATTGGAATAAGTGGGGAGTTCTTATACAGAAAATATTTCACTGCTCCCAGACCGAGGTGGTGAGGGATAACGGTATAGAGCGACGTGACGTCGGCCGTAACCAGCCACAAACCATCCTGTGGGACAAGGTCAGTCAATAAATTGATGACCTGACGTGTATCTTTGATATAGGAAGGCATCATCTGTACCAAAGGTTGTAAATAGTAGTCTATGTACTTGCCCACCCGAGACGTCACGGAATCTATTCCGCTCACTATAGGACGTCCCGGGGGGCAAGTTAGACTCTTGTGGATTTTGGGGAGGTAGTAGATAATGGGCACCCTGGGGGCTTTGGGGACCAAAAAGTGCCTCTCCTTTTTGTTTAAAATGCCTAAATTAGCACCCTTGGATACCAAGTCCTCCAGGGTGCGTTTGTATCTCGTATTTGGGTTGGAGGACAAGGGGGTATAGGTGTCTCTATCCCCTACTATCCGATCCATCTCCAAGAGATAGTCTCTCTTATTGAGTAAGATGATGCCCCCGCCCTTGTCGGCGGGGCGTATCACCAATTCCTTATTGTCGCATAAAGACTGTATACCTTCTTCCAGATTCTTTTTAATCCTAGCTTGTTTTATTTTCAGGTTATCTAAATCCTTCAAAACAATATCCCTAAACACCTTGATAGAGGGGGCGAGGGCACCAGGGGGGTTAAACAGGGAAGCGTTAGCCAATCCAGAATGTTGAAATTCTGTAGAGGCAAGTCTGTTAGTGTTAACGGGGTTCGACAGAAAATGTCTTTTTATGTTCAGCTTACGCACATATCTGTGTACATCCATGTAGGTCTGAAATTTGCTCAGACCTTTCGGCGGAGCAAATTTCAGACCCCTATCGAGCACTTGTAGCTCAGAATCCGTGAGGGTGTGGGAACTTAGATTAAAAATGCCCTCACCACTTACACCTTTTTCCTTTTGAGGGTGGCTACGCCGCCCCCCTCTAGTTCCTCTTTTCTTTCTACGGCTCGTTTGACACCTTGGCTCGGCCTGTGAAAATCCCACCCCTGTTGACTACGTTCAGTAGGAGCACTGCCTGTGTTCATTGGGTGTATGGTATTGTTCACCCCACCGAAGCCAAAATTGTCGCCATTACTGCCATCTCTTAAAGGGAAAAACTGATTATGGGTAGGGATATTGTAGCCAGAGTCATGACCTCCATAACCTTCATTGTAATGCGAGACATGACCATATCCTTCCCCGCCGTAGTTGGAAGGAAGATTTTGACCTCCTCTCTGCCCTATGATGGGAGGATAGGTAGGTTGTGGTGGAGGTCCCAACCTAAAATTGGGAGGATATCCACCATTTCCATTTGGAGGTCCTGACGGCCATCCATGCTGGTTCCCCCACATAGGGCCAAAACTTGGATAAGGGGGGTATCCACGCCCCGTCACCGATTTTTGATTGTAACTGGTGTTATTCCTGCTCCTAGGATTGCCAGAAGGCCTATGTGGGGACTGGGGCGGGATGTCCCTAGGTTTTTTAGGGGCCCGGTTGTTAGAAGAGGGTAATTGTTGGGATCTCGACGGACCACCCCCCGTGTTCCCTGGGGGTCTTGTGGATCCTCCCCCTATACCGCCAGTGGCCTGTGGGATAGTATCCATATCAGTGGAAGAGGTAGATGTCTGTTCCGCCAACAATTTCTTTTGCCACTCGAAGACACTCTGTGTCTGATAGTCGGACAAATCCCTATTGTATTTCTTTTTCTTTTTAATTTTTTGTTCCCTGTCTTCCTTTTCTAAAAACTTTTGAAGGGTCTTAGATCTTTCGCTATACTCTTCACTTTTATTGAAGGGGGTGAGCTTTTCTTTAATGACTTTAATTTCCTCGTCAATCACTGAGAGCTTATAGGTCTTTCTCTCCACAAGGAATTTAATCAGGTTGACACCGGCGTCATTAAAATATTTGTACCACTCCTCCAATTGTGATTCTCCCCTTTGGGGACACACCTCCCACCTTAAACTGCGAGGAACCATGTGGTGCTTAATATAAGTTTCAAGAAAGGCGATGTCCCATTGGGTGTGGGTTTCAGATACCGTGAGATTTTTTAACCTGATAAACAGGCCTCCCAGGTCTCCATCGCCCTCCTTGAATGCTTCAAACACTCCCTCGGTGTTGACCACCCGGGTGGCTCTATAGTCAAAAAAATCCATCTAGACCCCTAAACTGGCTATAAAAAAATAGCCAAATGGGGTATGGATGTTAATGAAAAATGGTAAGTAACAGATTATGTAACTGACAACGTCCTGTGTTTGAAGCATTCAAGGAGGGCGATGGAGACCTGGGAGGCCTGTTTATCAGGTTAAAAAATCTCACGGTATCTGAAACCCACACCCAATGGGACATCGCCTTTCTTGAAACTTATATTAAGCACCACATGGTTCCTCGCAGTTTAAGGTGGGAGGTGTGTCCCCAAAGGGGAGAATCACAATTGGAGGAGTGGTACAAATATTTTAATGACGCCGGTGTCAACCTGATTAAATTCCTTGTGGAGAGAAAGACCTATAAGCTCTCA
Source organism: Lithobates sylvaticus (assembly GCA_028564925.1). Taxonomy (NCBI): domain Eukaryota; kingdom Metazoa; phylum Chordata; class Amphibia; order Anura; family Ranidae; genus Lithobates; species Lithobates sylvaticus. Next base: position 538,096,147 of record CM053028.1, read on the forward strand.
GTGATTGACGAGGAAATTAAAGTCATTAAAGAAAAGCTCACCCCCTTCAATAAAAGTGAAGAGTATAGCGAAAGATCTAAGACCCTTCAAAAGTTTTTAGAAAAGGAAGACAGGGAACAAAAAATTAAAAAGAAAAAGAAATACAATAGGGATTTGTCCGACTATCAGACACAGAGTGTCTTCGAGTGGCAAAAGAAATTGTTGGCGGAACAGACATCTACCTCTTCCACTGATATGGATACTATCCCACAGGCCACTGGCGGTATAGGGGGAGGATCCACAAGACCCCCAGGGAACACGGGGGGTGGTCCGTCGAGATCCCAACAATTACCCTCTTCTAACAACCGGGCCCCTAAAAAACCTAGGGACATCCCGCCCCAGTCCCCACATAGGCCTTCTGGCAATCCTAGGAGCAGGAATAACACCAGTTACAATCAAAAATCGGTGACGGGGCGTGGATACCCCCCTTATCCAAGTTTTGGCCCTATGTGGGGGAACCAGCATGGATGGCCGTCAGGACCTCCAAATGGAAATGGTGGATATCCTCCCAATTTTAGGTTGGGACCTCCACCACAACCTACCTATCCTCCCATCATAGGGCAGAGAGGAGGTCAAAATCTTCCTTCCAACTACGGCGGGGAAGGATATGGTCATGTCTCGCATTACAATGAAGGTTATGGAGGTCATGACTCTGGCTACAATATCCCTACCCATAATCAGTTTTTCCCTTTAAGAGATGGCAGTAATGGCGACAATTTTGGCTTCGGTGGGGTGAACAATACCATACACCCAATGAACACAGGCAGTGCTCCTACTGAACGTAGTCAACAGGGGTGGGATTTTCACAGGCCGAGCCAAGGTGTCAAACGAGCCGTAGAAAGAAAAGAGGAACTAGAGGGGGGCGGCGTAGCCACCCTCAAAAGGAAAAAGGTGTAAGTGGTGAGGGCATTTTTAATCTAAGTTCCCACACCCTCACGGATTCTGAGCTACAAGTGCTCGATAGGGGTCTGAAATTTGCTCCGCCGAAAGGTCTGAGCAAATTTCAGACCTACATGGATGTACACAGATATGTGCGTAAGCTGAACATAAAAAGACATTTTCTGTCGAACCCCGTTAACACTAACAGACTTGCCTCTACAGAATTTCAACATTCTGGATTGGCTAACGCTTCCCTGTTTAACCCCCCTGGTGCCCTCGCCCCCTCTATCAAGGTGTTTAGGGATATTGTTTTGAAGGATTTAGATAACCTGAAAATAAAACAAGCTAGGATTAAAAAGAATCTGGAAGAAGGTATACAGTCTTTATGCGACAATAAGGAATTGGTGATACGCCCCGCCGACAAGGGCGGGGGCATCATCTTACTCAAAAAGAGAGACTATCTCTTGGAGATGGATCGGATAGTAGGGGATAGAGACACCTATACCCCCTTGTCCTCCAACCCAAATACGAGATACAAACGCACCCTGGAGGACTTGGTATCCAAGGGTGCTAATTTAGGCATTTTAAACAAAAAGGAGAGGCACTTTTTGGTCCCCAAAGCCCCCAGGGTGCCCATTATCTACTACCTCCCCAAAATCCACAAGAGTCTAACTTGCCCCCCGGGACGTCCTATAGTGAGCGGAATAGATTCCGTGACGTCTCGGGTGGGCAAGTACATAGACTACTATTTACAACCTTTGGTACAGATGATGCCTTCCTATATCAAAGATACACGTCAGGTCATCAATTTATTGACTGACCTTGTCCCACAGGATGGTTTGTGGCTGGTTACGGCCGACGTCACGTCGCTCTATACCGTTATCCCTCACCACCTCGGTCTGGGAGCAGTGAAATATTTTCTGTATAAGAACTCCCCACTTATTCCAATACAGATCGAGTTTATTATGGAGTTGCTACAGTTCGCGGCTACACATAATTTCTTTTGGTACAATGGACAGTATTTTCGCCAGGACAGGGGTGTGGCCATGGGAGCCAAATACGCCCCTAGCCTGGCGAATCTGTTCATGGCCCAATGGGAGGAGGACGTCATCTATTCCCAATCGAGACTAGAGATCGTCCTTTGGGCACGCTATATAGATGACGTCCTCCTCCTGTGGCAAGGCACCAAGTCATCCCTGGAGGCCTTTATGGCTGAGCTTAATAATAACGACAGGGGCATACACCTGTCGTTTGATGCGAGCCAGGAAGCGATCCATTTTTTAGACTTGAAGATAGAAAATAAAGACAGTCGGTTTGTCACTTCTACCTTCTTTAAGTCCACGGACAGGAATTCTTACATCCCCAAGGGGAGTTGCCATCACCCCTCTTGGCTTGGCTCTGTCCCTAAGAGCCAGTATATGCGCCTAAGGCGGAACTGTACTGACTATAACCAATTTTTAGTACAGGCTAAAACCCTCACTTCCAAATTCATTGATAAGGGTTATGACCCTGTATCCCTTCAGGATACCCTCCACCAAGTTTCCTTGATGGATAGGTCATCCCTGTTGGAAGTGAAAGCACCAGCTAATGCCATGAGGGATACGACAGGAGTCCCCTTCATTACCAACTACTCCAACCAATATCATAATATTAGCCGCATTATACAAAAACATTGGCACATCTTGGGGAATGATGCACTTCTGAATACCATTCTTCCTGATAGGCCACGGGTGGTGTTCAGAGGTGCCCCATCACTTAAAGACAAAATAGCACCCAATATTTTGAATCCTCCAATAGGAGCTCCCCACTTCTTTGGAGAGCTGATCGGATATTACAAATGCAACAGATGTCAAGTATGCTCTATCAATAGCTGTAGGACCAGAAGAACTATCAATTTTTCTTCAACTATAACATCTAAAAGCTATAAAATCGAGTCTTTCATCACATGCACCACTGAGGGACTTGTCTACTTGCTGCAGTGCCCGTGTGGCCTGCAGTATGTGGGCAGGACCAAACGCCCCTTGAGAGTCCGACTTAACGAGCACATTAATAATATCCGAAGAGGTTACACTAAACACTCCGTCTCTAAGCATTATTTGACCGTACACAACAGGGACCCCTCCAACACTCTATTTTTGGGAATAGAGAAGTTTAATCCACACTGGAGAGGAAGTAACCTTGTCAGAAGCATTTCTAGGTCAGAGATGTCGTGGGTGCATAGACTAAAAACGCACACCCCCCAAGGGTTGAACATCGATGTGGATGTGAACGCGTTCATTGACAATGCCTAGACTACATAATGTTTTTGGTCATTTTTTAATCATAGAACTGCATTAAGATGATATGATATTGTGAACTCGATCTGGGTTGGGGATATCAAACATAGATACTTGCTCCCATTATGGGGAACTAAGACATACCAAGTGGACATTTCTACTTGGGAGTGTTATAGATTAATTTAGATGTGTTATGGTTCACACATAGCAATCTCATACCCCCCTAACTATTTCACTTCAGTATTTTACCAACTACCTTCTTCCAGTACAACTAATCCAGTGGATGTCTATCCCTGTAAGCGTTTCTTATTTAGAGACGTGATGACATATCTGTCCATTCGTGTTATTCTTAATAAGTCCAGTCAGGCTGGCCCATTCCCTTTGTTAAATTTTTACTTATTGGAGTTTGGTCAATCAGTACTAGCACTTTAATGTGCTAGTATTGGTAGATGATAATGTTGACCTTCAGGTTGCTGCCCCAGATTTTTTACCCCTGAGAAGCAGAGTGTCTCCTTTAGCCACCCTGGCTTTGACTCCATACACCATCTCGCTCCCCTGGTTGACCTGTGGTGTTATTGCACCAGGACGACGTGAGGATGCCGACCAAGACAGTCCCTTTATTTTTGATAGTTTTATTGTTGTCCATTCACCCTGATGAAATTCAGGAGGTATACAATAGACTAACATTTTTATATGTATATCTTCACCCCTTTGTGGACGATCAGCCAGTTCTGCGGGGGTTCCTTTTAAGATGTATCACAGATGTCTCTTTGCCAATTTAGAACCTCTCCCGCGGTTTATTCAGATCTTTATTATTACTAGTATTTACCTATTATTTCGTTTACCATCTACCCTTCTGTTAGACACGGGATTGGACGGTGAATACCGTCCTAGTGTCTCACTCCAATCCTCACCTGGTTCCGCCCACCTCCCTTCGGAGGACGTGAGGCGTATCCTGGTGACGCCACGCAGCATGATGGGTAATGTAGTTTTTTACATCCATTACACGTATATGTTGTAACTTGTTCAAGGATCCCTTGTTTATTCACAATTTTTAAGGAAATTCTCAACAACTCTTCACGTTGTACAATGCTAGATGTATGCTCTATAACATATAATCTATTAATTAAGCCCTGTTCAGTCAGGCTATTCCGCCCTCGGTTTGCCAGCTTCCAAGATGGAGACCACAGGTTTGCCATCCTTCCATCCAGATCGAGGCTGTCTGTTGTGTACTTAAGCGGTGCGTCAGTACGCCGCCCGTGTCCCATGACTACGTCACTCTCTGACGAAACGCGTAGGGAGGAGCGACGTGCTGACGTCACCGCGTTCTACGTCCTAGCACGGGCGTGTATTGCAGCCGGCCGGCCGCGAAATTTTAAAATCCCCTTTTTTATCTGTTTTATACTTGCGCTCTATGGCGCTTTTGGATTAAATAAACCCGTTGGATCCCGCCCATGGTGTGTTTTCTTCTCTTTTTCCCGTCCCTCCGTTCGGGTGAACCGCTCTTGAGACCATAGAGACACTCCCCCACTGCTGGAGATCCCCTGATCCATCACCATCTGAGGTATATCACCATCCATTCCTGAGACAGAGGTGGAACCACGACACCCCAGAGGAAAAGGCCTGGGCTGGGCTATAGCCACATGCGTTTGTCCCATCTCGATCTGGTAAGCCTGCATTTCACCTGGTGGTGGGAACACTGAGCACTGGTCACTTTATCTGTTGGATACCACTTTGGAAAGTCACCATTTTCACGGTTGAAGTCAGACGCAGTCGCCTCTGGACTGGACCTTTTTGTCACTTGGACAATTTGCTTTTTGTTTTAGGTTTGATTATATAGCCTACACCATTTTTGTCACTTGGACTTTTTTTTGTGTTTTATTTTGTACATCAAGCCTATCACATTTGATACATATTGTATATTGATATACATTGAGCCTTCATTGGCTCACTGCCAAGTCTGTTGTGACCAATAGATTTACATTAACCTTTTGGTTATCACTACGAATATATGGTTTGTTGTTCACATCAGGGCTGCTTTGTCCACCATTAGTAGCAATACTTTGGTTGACTCACTTATCACTAACTTTTAGCTAGCATAGTTCTTTTATATCCATTTGTTTTTTGTCATTATTTGCACGTACTTTTTTATGTTTAACATTTAGCGCAACCCTTCCCGGTTCAACATATATATATATATATATATATATATATATATATATATATATATATATATATATCATTTTTTTTTTTTCTTTGTGGACATGGTTTCTCCCTTTTTAAATGCCAGTACATCATGTTGAACATCTACCTGTATGCTTTATTGTTATGTGAAGGAATGAATCATTTCATATCATGCATTTATATTCATTTCCACAGACTTGATTGATATATTGTAAGAGGGTATAAAATGTTATTAAGAGTGTTCAAATTTGATTTTTATTTCATTTTTTTATGGATCGGGTTTGCATTTTTGTTTTTGTTTTGTATTATTATATCATTCTACAATCTGGCTCAAAATATTTAATTGGAGTTTTGTTCCTGGTGTTTAAAATGTTGTTTCCCTAGCCAGCATGGAATGCCGGTGCCATTCAAATGTTCTTCAATGTTTTATAATAGTTATAAACCATTGAGTATTGCCTCCATTATTATAAGTAAAAACTTTCCACTTTATATAGAGTGCCTTTGGGAGTTTACATCAGAGTTAATTTTTGTTTTGTTTTTAATAAGATTTTTTTTTCCAAAATGCCTCAAAAAACAGGTATGTTCTTCATTCCAAACTTTCCAATAAATTTATATTGAATATATCATAAAGCATGTGACTCTTTACCTCGGATCCAACTGTTTGTGCCAAGAATCAATTATTTCCTAAAAATACAGTTATGCACGTACACACGATCGGACTATCCGGCGGACCAGAGACCGCCGGAGCCCACACACGGGCGAATTGTCCGGCGGACTCTGGTCCGCCAGATACTCCAATCGTGTGTACGCGGCATAACTGTATTTTTAGGAAATAATTGATACTTGGCACAAACAGTTGGCACAAAAATTCCTACATTCCAACATCAGTACCGGACCTCAACCCTACTTCAATACCTTTAGGATGAAGTGGAACACAGGTTGAGATCCAGGTCTTCTCATCCAATATCAGCACTGCCAAATCCGGCGGACAATTTTGAGTCAAGACTTCTTTCCAAGTGCACCGGACTCGGCAGTCCGGTGGACAATCTGGTCGTCTGTGTGCTAGTCCGCCGGACTTTTCAAATGAACGGACTTGCCCACACACGGAGTAAAGTCTGTTCATTTTAAACGTGACTCCAGGTAGACGGGACTAGTGAAGGAAGTCAATGTCGCCGCCTCCATCGGCCAGATTGACACCTTGCTAGCCCCGTTGCCTGGTATGGATTTAAAGGGGAACCCCTACGTGGAAAAAACAGCTTGGGGGTCCCCCCAAAGTTCATACCAGACCCTTATCCGAGCATGCAGCCCGGCCAGTCAGGAAAGGGGGTGGGGACGAGCGAGCCGTACCCTCAACATAGGGTGGTTCTTTGGGAAAGGGGGGGCCCTGCGGCCCCCCCACCCCAAAGCACCTTGTCCCCATGTTGATGAGGACAAGGGCCTCTTCCCAACAACCGCCCCCCCCCACCCCAAAGCACCTTGTCCCCATGTTGATGAGGACAAGGGCCTCTTCCCAACAACCTGGCCATTGGTTGTCGGGGTCTGCGGGCGGTGGGCTTATCGGAATCCGGGAGCCCCCTTTAATAAGGGTTGTTGGGAAGAGGTCCTTGTCCTCATCAACATAGGGACAGGGTGCTTTGGGATGGGGGGGTCCGGTCGTGTGTGTCCGCCGGATAGTCTGATCGTGTGTACGCAGCATTACTGTGAAAATATAGCTTTATAGACACCTTAAAAACAAACTTGGACATAGAGTGTGATCCAGGGTGAGGATCTGGAAAAGGTGCTGCAGACTCCAAACCCAGTCACCTGGTATCCCCAATAGTCAGCGTACTCAGGGGCAATCTGGTAGTTCTGGAGGTGGCCTCACATCCAGCCTGCATGCCAACCTCCTTGTCTTGGAGATAACTGACATACATGGTGGCAGTCGCGAGCCAGCTAGCCACATACTGCACTCATGCCCTATGTACTGTGCTCCTTCCCAGCTCTGCTCCTGGACGGCTCCAACTCAGACACTCCCCATTTAATTGGCCATCACTTACTCACGCTACTTTTAAATACATCATCCAGTCAAGGCTCTGGTTCTCTCCTTTGCTGGAGAAAGCCAACTCCACTCCATGCCCAAATTGGAAATGGGGAAACCCCTGGTAGCTACCCAATTATTATGTTTGTCCAAGAACTGCCAATTGGTTACTAGGCTCTATTGCTCATTTAATATGTGAGCCACTTTAAATGACCTCCATGTCATGCTTCTTATGGATACATCATCCAATCAATGTTCAGGTCCGCTTCTATTCTGGAGAAAGCCAACCTTTGTTGCTACTCCATGCCCAGATAGGAAACAAGTAAACCCTATCACTCCCTGGTATCTACACAATTATCATGTCTGTCCAAGACCTGCCACTTGGTTACTAGGATCTTCTACTCATTTAGCACGAGTCTTACCCTTGAGCCACTTTAAATGACCTCCATGTCACACTTCTTTTGGATATGTCATCCAATTTAGGCTCTGGTTCTCACCCATGATGGAAAAAGCCAACCTTTGTTGCCACTCCATGCCCAAATAGGAAACAGGGAAACCCTACCACTCCCTGATAGCTACACAGGTATTATGTCTGTCCAAGAACTTTCAACTGGTTACTAGGCTCTGCTTCTCAATTGGCACATGAGCCTCACCCTTCAAACCTTACCTCCTTGTCAGGCCCCTTTTAGGTATGTCGCCCAATCAAGAGTCACACGAAAGTACACACGACTGAACTTTCCGGCAGAAAAGGTCAGACGGAATCATTCCATCAGATATTCCAATCGTGTGTGGGATAATCGGATCGTTTTTCCTAAAATAATTCCGACGGACCTAGAAATAGAACATGCTTTAAATCTTTCCGACTGAATAAATTTCTATCGGGAAAACTGTTCATCTACATGCTGGTCCGAAGGACCAAATACGATGCAAGGGCAGCTATTGGCTACTGGCTATTGAACTTCCTTTTCTAGTCCCATCGTACGTACGTCATCGTACGTCATCACATTCGAAATGAACAGACTTTGGTTCGATCATGTGTGGGCAAGTCCGTTCGTTCGGAACTCCCTCGGGAAGACCGTTTATTCTGATGGAAAGTCCGGTCGTGTGTACGCGGAATCAGATTACCTATGCTGGATGAAGCCAATCTTTGTTGCCACTCCATTCCCAGATAGGAAACAAGGAACCCCAATCACCCCTGGTAGCAACACAATTATTATGTCTGTTCAAAAACTGCCATTTGGATACTAGGCTCTTTTGCTCATTTAGGACATCTTACTATTCAACCACTGTAAATAATCTCCATGTCACACTTCTTTTAGATATGTCATCCAATTCAGGCTCCGGTTCTCACCTATGATGGAGAAAACCATCCTTTTGTATCCACTCTATGCCCAACAGGAAACAAGGAAACCCTACCACCCCCTGGTAACAACTCAATTATTATGTCTGTCCAAGAACTGCCTCTTGATTACTGGGCACTTCTGCTCATTTAGCACATGAGCCTTACCATTCAACCACTTTAAATGACCTCTGTGTCATGACCATATAAGCTCCATATGCTGGAGAAAGCCAACCTTTGTTGCCACTGTAGCACTACCCCCATAGGAGCCGCTGGTTTTTGGACCTATTTTCTATTGGATACCCTGAACTTGTAGAAGACTGTAGAACTTTATGCAAGAAATATGGGGACTTGCTAAAACCCTGGCTGCTCTGTAATAGAACACAATCAGTATTGCACAGCTGTGGGAGTGGTAGTACCAAATCGTAGATAAAATTTGAAAATGTGTTGACACAGTGCCTGGCTGTCTTGCATGGCACCTGGTGGGTCTAGTGCCTTTGTTGAGAATACCCCTGGCGGTCTTGCACTGCACTGGCCTGCACCTGGTCCTGACTTGTGAGGTATTGCACTTCACTATCTCTAAGTTCCAGTTTCGAGATTCCTGAAGCCAGATCTCCTGCTATCTCCTCCACTGCTGGCTCAGGCTTACTCTCTGGCTTGGCTGTTCTCCTGAGGCTGCCTCTTCTTCTCTCTCTGCCCCAGGGGAAAAGCCCCAAGGACCGGGGTCCCTTCCAGATGTCTGGACTCTGGATTCTGCACACCAAGCTGCCAGGCCTCAGAGTATTCACGGGACTCTTCTCCAACCTTCTGAGCCCACCTCCCCAGGGATTGGTGGAAGCCCCATAAATATTCAGGCTGCTAGCCCTTCTTTCCCTTCCACTATGTTCTGGAACACTCCAGAAGGCAGGGGGAAGCAACAGGCCAGTAACCTATGAGGTTAGCCTCCTAACACAATTAACCCCTGCTTCTCTACCTATAGAGGAGCCAAACTAAATTTGCTTAAAGTGGATGTAAACCCCTAAATTTTTTTTTTGATTTTTTTTTTTAAAGTCATAATGTAGAGAATACGATTTCCTTTCATCTGAGCCCAGTCTTGCCACACAGATTTACTCGAGGCCTGAGCAATCCTCTTTTATTGTTCAGTTAGAGAAATCTTGACAAAGTCTTGAAAACTTTGTCAAAAACGCCCCCTTGCTGTGAGTGACAGGTGATTTACATATCTCATGCACTAGCCTGAGACAGGCACATCCTGTGTAAAAAGTTCACAATTCACATCCCCCTCCCCTCCAGCTCTCCCAGCTTTACTATGTTTTGACTGGATGTTTCTCATCATGGGATGCAGTGAACAGTCAGCAGACTATAGACAGACAAGTGATTTAGGGGACATGTATGTAGTCAGAGCTGGGCAGAGTAGAACATCCAGTGACCTGGTGATAACCTGTCTCAGGCTAGTGCATGAGATATGTAAATCACCTGTCACTCACAGCAAGGGGGCGTTTTAGACAAAGTTTTCAAGACTTTGTCAAGATTTCTCTAACTGAACAATAAAAGAGGATTGCTCAGGCCTCGAGTAAATCTGTGTGGCAAGACTGGGCTCAAATGAAAGGAAATCGTATTCTCTACATTATGACATTATGACATCAAAAAAAAAATATATTTTTTGGGTTTACATCCACTTTGCCACATAGCAACCCAGGGGGGTGCTACACCACTCTATGCCCAAATGGGAAACCCTACCACCCCCTGGTAGCTAGACAATGATTTTTGTTTTATAAAACACACTTGAACTACATTTTACATGATTACATTTTATTAAAGGGGAATTCTATAAAGCACACAGGATAATGTGAATAGCATCTAATGCCAGACAATCAGCATGAGGAAAATTGAAGGCTGACCTGGTCACCTGCTTGATAAGACAAGCCTTTACGTTACCTTATTGAATAAGTATTATTCGTATCCATTTCCTCATTATTATACATTTTACTGAGATCAGAATCCAGTGGTAGAAAATCAAAGCCCATTACTTGTAATCTCTCCTTATTCTCTACTCTAATGTCTATTACAGGTTCCACCTGATTAGATGTGACATGAGTAATCTGTGAATGCATGGCAGACAGTACCGAATACTGAGTATAATGTTTTTTTCGTTATTTATTTTCAAGAGGGGAGATGCATTGGGTAAGAGAATTGCATTGTAACCATAGGGGTTTTACAGCTTGAAGTGAACATGTTCTTTGTTTCAGGTTCAATTCACTGTCCCCCTCCCCTCTTTCCAGTTCTCCATTAACACACGTGAAGACAAAAGCTCTATGTATGCTCCAAGTTGGATCTTACATGGGGCTGAGGGCTCATTGTCATGTTCTGGTTATTGCCTACTGTGCTGAGGCAACCAGCACTGCGTCATGGGAGAAAGAGTTAAAAGTCACTGCCATACTTGGATTATTTCACATCACTCTGGAGATGGAATGTGGTGGCAGGATAGGAGAGACAGATTAAGGCATCATTTGGGCACTAGGTGAAGAAGAAGCTTTACCCTCAAAGTCCGATTGCCAGGGCCACCGATAGTGGGTAGAGCTGGCCCCTCCCATACTGGGCCCAGGTCCCATCAGTTCATCAGGGGGCACAGGACAGAGATGGGACTATTTAAATACCTTTGGGCACATGCACCGTAACTTCATGTGTCATGGCTCCCAGCAATTAAATAAAAGTTGACCGGCCCCATCAGTTCAACAGCAATTGCTTTAACTGACAATTGCGCAGGCGAGCAACGCTGTACCCAAACAAAAGTGACGTAATTTTTCCCCACAAATATAGCTTTTTTTTGGTGATATTTGATTACCTCTGCAGGTTTTTATTTTTTGCGCTATAAACAAAGAAAGAGCGACAATTTTGAAAAAAAAGCCATGTTTTTAACCTTTTACCATAATAAATATCTTCAAAAAGTATATAAAAAAAAAAATATCTTCCTCAGTTTAGGCCAATATGTATTCTTCTACATATTTTTGGTAAAAAAAAAAGTCACAATAGGTGTATATTGTTTGGTTTGCGCAAAAGTTTTAGCGTCTACAAAATAAGGCATATATTTATGGCATTCTTATTACAACTTTTTTTTTTACTAGTAATGGCAGCAATCTGCATTTTTTAATGTGGACTGCGACATTGTGGCGGACAGATCGGACACTTTTGACACTATTTCGAGACCATTGACATTTACAGTTGCAAAAAAAAGTATGTGAACCCTTTTGGAATGATATGGATTTCTGCACAAATTGGTCATAAAATGTGATCTGATCTTCATCTAAAGCCCCATACACACGGTCGGACAATCCGCGGACCAGGTCCGTCGGATCATGTCCGTCGTACTTTGTCCGATGTTGGTTTTGCGTACACACGGTCGGACAAAGTTGTCGGAAAATCCGATCATTCTGAACGTGGTGACGTTTGTTGCCTACGACGGGACTACGTAGAGGCTAGTAGCCAATAGCTTTGGTCTTGTAATGTGATCTGAGCATGCGTAGCACTTTGTCCGGTCGGACAACCGTACACACGATCGGGTTTGGTGTGATCGGACCGGGTTGACGGCAAATCTTTCCAGCAGGAGATAAGACTTTGTCCGTCGGACAAACCGACGAACACTGTCCGATGGTGCATACACACGGTCTGATTTTTCAACAACCTTGTCCGATCGGACAAAATCCATGAAAAAGTCCGACCGTGTGTATGGGGCTTTAGTCACAACAATAGGGAATCACAGTCTGCTTAACCACTTGCCGACTGGCGCACGACGATATACGTCGACAGAATGGCACGTACAGGCAGGAGGGCGTATATATAAGTCCCTCCTTTAGCCTGTCCGTGCCATCGGGAGCGCGCCGGGAGCGGTGCGCTCCCGCGCCGGTCGGGACCCCCGTGAGTCCGATCGCGGCCCCCGCGGACTCGATCGCCGCGGGGACCCCCGCAATTGTCTCACGGGAAGGCTGAACGGGGAGATGCCGAGATAAACAGCATCTCCCCGTTCTGCCTAGCAACTAGTGACGCCGATCTCTGCTCCCTGTGATTGGAGCAGAGATCAGCATTCACTAGCTGACAGCCACGCCCCCCCACAGTAAGAAACACACCCCTAGGCATACTTAACCCTTACACTGCCCCCTTGTGGTTAACCCCATTCACTGCCAGTGTCATTTATACAGGAATTAATGCATTTAAATAGCATTAATTGCTGTAAAAATGACAATGGTCCCAAAAATGTGTCAAAAATGTCCGATGTGTCCGCCATAATGTCGCAGTCACAAAAAAAATTGCAGATCTCCGCCATTACTAATAAAAAAAAAAATTATTAATAAAAATGCTATAAAACTATCCCCTATCTTGAAAACGCTATAACTTCTGCGCAAACCAATCAATAATCGCTTATTGCGATTTTTTTTACCAAAAATATGTAGAAGAATACGTATCGGCCTAAACTGAGGAAAAAAAATGTTTTTTTATATATTTTTGGGGATATTTATTATAGCAAAAAGTAAAAAATAATGCATTTTTTTCAAAATTGTCGCTCTATTTTTTTGTTTATAGCGCAAAAAATAAAAACCGCAGGGGTGATCAAATACCACCAAAAGAAAGCTCTATTTGTGGGAAAAAAAGGACGTCAATTTTGTTTGGGAGCCACGTCGCACGACCGCGCAATTGTCAGTTAAAGCGACGCAGTGCCGAATCGCAAAAAGGGGCCTGGTCCTTTGGCTGCAAATTGGTCCGGTCTGAAAGTGGTTAAACTAATAACAAACAAAGAATTAAATGTTACAATGTTTTTATTGAACACACCTTGTAAACATTCACAGTGCAGGTGGAAAAAGTATGTGAATCCCTAGACAAATGAGATCTCCAAGAGCTAATTGGAGTGAGGTGTCAGCCAACTGGAGTCCAATCAATGAGATGAGATTGGAGGTGTTGGTTACAGCTGCCCTGCCCTATAAAAAACACACACCAGTTCTGGGTTTGCTTTTCACAAGAAGCATTGCCTGATGTCAATGATGCCTCGCATAAAAGAGCTCTCAGAAGACCTACGATTAAGAATTGTTGACTTGCATAAAGCTGGAAAGGGTTATAAAAGTATCTCCAAAAGCCTTGCTGTTCATCAGTCCACGGTAAGACAAATTGTCTATAAATGGAGAAAGTTCAGCACTGCTGCTACTCTCCCTAGGAGTGGGTGTCCTGTAAAGATGACTGCAAGAGCACAGCGCAGACTGCTTAATGAGGTGAAGAAGAATCCTAGAGTGTCAGCTAAAGACTTACAAAAGTCTCTGGCATATGTTAACATCCCTGTTAGCAAATCTAAGATACGTAAAACACTAAACAAAAATGGATTTCATGGGAGGATATCACAGAGGAAGCCACTGCTGTCCAAAAAAAACATTGCTGCACATTTACAGTTTGCACAAGAGCACCTGAATGTTCCACAGCAGTACTGGCAAAATATTCTGTGGACAGATGAAACCAAGGTTGAGTTTTTTGAAAGAAACACACAACACTATGTGTGGAGAAAAAGAGGCACAGCACACCAACATCAAAACATCATCCCAACTGTGAAGTATGGTGTTGGGGGCATCATGGTTTGGGGCCGGTTTTCTGCATCAGGGCCTAGATGGATTGCTATTATCAAAGGAAAAATTAATTCCCAAGTTTATCAAGACATTTTGCAGGAGAACTTAAGGCCATCTGCCCACCAGCTGAAGCTCAACAGAAGATGGGTGTTGCAACAGGACAACGACCCAAAGATTAGAAGTAAATCAATTACAGAATGGCTTAAACAGAAGAAAATACGCCTTCTGGAGTGGCCCAGTCAGAGTCCTGACCTCAACCCGATTGAGATTCTGTGGCATGACCTCAAGAAAGCAATTCACACCAGACATCCCAAGAATATTGCTGAACTGAAACAGTTCTGTAAAGAGGAATGGTCAAGAATTACTCCTTGTGCATGTCTGATCTGCAACTACAGGAAACGATTGGTTGTTGCTGCCAAAGGAGGTTCAACCAGTTATTAAATCCAAGGGTTCACATACTTTTTCCACCTGCACTGTGAAGGTTTATTAGTATAAGCAGACTGTGATTGTCTATTGTTGTGACTTAGATGAAGATCAGATCACATTTTATGACCAATTTGTGCAGAAATCCATATCATTCCATCATTTGCAACTGTATATGACATAATGTCCCAGGACCTGAAGCATAATACACACCTCAAAGAGGAATGTAAATTTAGATGCAAAAGTGGCTTTTAAAAATTTAGAGTATAACTTTATTGACAATAAGGTATCTGAACAATGCCCTTAAAGCACATTAAAATCACAAAATAATCAATGCCCTATGTTATATACATACTGTATAATGTGCAATAACATAGAATAAAGATTACTGATGTATACAATTTTCAATATTAATGTGTCCCCCAAGGACACATGATAAACATTGTGGATCATAATGTCTAAATTAGTTGTTATAGTTTATAGGATCCGCCATTCCTAATCCTATCTCACTCATCCCCATAATGAGATATTATAACGCTGTGGAATATGGGTTAGGCCTGTTTGTATAAATCAGCATTTCCTAGGTCTGGTAAGTATTGACTTAATCTCCACATTAAGGTTTTATGATGCCTTAGAGCAAATACTTACCGGACCTATAAATTGCTGATTTATGAGAGCATTGGGAAGCCTAGCGCTGTAATATTAAGGGGATGATTTGCAAT
The DNA here is from genome assembly GCA_028564925.1 of Lithobates sylvaticus. Classification (NCBI taxonomy): domain Eukaryota; kingdom Metazoa; phylum Chordata; class Amphibia; order Anura; family Ranidae; genus Lithobates; species Lithobates sylvaticus. Next base: position 538,111,626 of record CM053028.1, read on the forward strand.
AGTTGCCAATTAAATTCTAACCTGTGTGGGTTTTGGAAAGTCTTTGAGATCTTACTACTTTTACTTGTTTGGGATAATACATTACAGAATATCTGAGATCTTTGTTACCAACAATGTGAGGTTGGACATTGGACAGTGGACCAGCCTTTCCCAACCTTTTTAACCCAGAGGAACTCCTAAAATAATTTTTAGATCTCAGGTAACCCTTATTAAAACCAATTAATTGTGGTTCGATGGGAAGAATGCCCCTTACATTGGTGATCAGTGGGAAGAATGTCCCTTACATTGGTGATCAGTGGGAAGAATGTTCCTTACATTGGTGGTCAGCGGGAAGAATGCCCCTTACATTGGTGATCAGTGGGAAGAATGTTCCTTACATTGGTGATCAGTGGGAAGAATGTCCCTTACATTGGTGATCAGTGGGACCAATGCTCCTTACATTGGTGGTCAGTAGGAAGAATGCTCCTTACATTGGCGATCAGTGGGAAGAATGCCCCTTACATTGGTGGTCAGTGGGAAGAATGTCCCTTACATTGGTGATCAGTAAGAAAAATGCTGCTTACATTGGTGGCCAGTGGGAAGAATGCCCCTTACATTGGTGATCAGTGGGAAGAATGTCCCTTACATTGGTGATCAGTGGGAAGAATGTTCCTTACATTGGTGATCAGTGGGAAGAATGTTCTTTACATTGGTGGTCAGTGGGAGAAATGCTCCTTACATTGGTGACCAGTGGGAAGAATGTCCCTTACATTGGTGATCAGTGGGAAGAATGCTCCTTACATTGGTGATCAGTGGGAAGAATGTTCCTTACATTGGTGATCAGTGGGAAGAATGCCCCCTACATTGGTGATCAGTGGGAAGAATGTTCCTTACATTGGTGATCAGTGGGAAGAATGTTCTTTACATTGGTGGTCAGTGGGAGAAATGCTCCTTACATTGGTGACCAGTAGGAAGAATGTCCCCTTACATTAGTGGTCAGTTGAAAGAATGTTCCCCTTACACTTGCTGCCCTTAAAGACAGCTAAAAAGGTCTCTGGTGTCATGCCGCTGACTCTGTCAAGTGCTGTTGGCCCTGGAACTATGCTAGCACCAAGTCAATCAGTCACACTCAAGGAACCCTTAGCAACCTCTGGAGAAACCCCATGGAAGCCTGGTTGAGAAAGACTGCTATAGACCATAACAACTAATTCAGGCATTATGATGCAAAATGTTTATGTGGGGGGGGGGGTGTATAAGACCTTCATCTATGGATATTATTATTAAAAATGATATATACAGTATATAGATATACTTCATTCTGTTATTGCACACTAGCTGTATATACCACAAGGGCCTGTCATTTCTTTCATGATTTTTTTATGATTTCAATGTGTTTTATGGACATTTTTTCATCCCTCTTTCAGGTATGTCTTATGCTTCAAGTGTCTAAAGATCTGAGGATTTCGATGACGGATTAGATAATATATTTTAACCACTATTGAGCCCCACAGATGCTCAATAGGGTTTAGGTTTGGAGACATGCTTGGCCAGTCTTATTTAGCCAGGCTTATTTAGCAAGGCAGTGGTCATCTTGGAGGTGTGTTTGGGGTCGTTATCATGTTGGAATACTGCCCTGTGGCAAAGTCTCAGAAGGGAGGGGATCATGCTCTGCTTCAGTATGTCACAGTACATGTTGGCATTCATGGTTCCCTCAATGAATTGTAGCTCCCCAGTGCCGGCAGTCCTCATGCAGCCCCAGACCATGACACTCCCACCACCATGCTTGACTGTAGGCAAGACACACTTGTCTTTGTACTCCTCACCTGGTTGCCGCCACAAACGCCTAACACCATCTGAACCAAATAAGTTTATCTGGGTCTCATCAGACCACAGGACATGGTTCCAGTAATCCATGTCCTTAGTCTGCTTGTCTTCAGCAAACTGTTTGCGGGCTTTCTTGTGCATCATCTTTAGAAGAGGCTTCCTTCTGGGACGACAGCCATGCAGACCAATTTGATGCAGTGTGCGGTGCATGGTCTGACCACTGACAGGCTGACCCCCACCCCTTCAACCTCTGCAGCAAGGCTGGCAGCACTCATACGTCTATTTCCCAAAGACAACCTCTGTATATGACGCTGAGCACGTGCACTCAACTTCTTTGGTGGACCATGGCGAGGCCTGTTCTGAGTGGAACCTGTCCTGTTAAACCACTGTATGGTTTTGGCTAGACATGTGCACAACAAAAAAATTTGTTTATTTTCGTTTCGTTTTTTTTTTCGTTTCCGAAAAAAATTTGTTTATTTTCGTTTCGTTTTTTTTGTTTCCGTTGATTCGTAACGATTCGTAAATTCGTAAGTCGTCGGTGTTCGTATTCGTAACGATTCGTACATTCGTAAGAGTTATTTTTTCGTTGATTCGTTTTTCTGTTAGTTTCATTTTCGTTCATTCGTTTATTCGAAATTCGGATACATTCGTAGTTATTCGTACATTCTTAACATTCGTAGATTCGTAATCGGAGCATAATTCATAATTTTATGTAATGTGTATGCTATTATTACATTTTAAGAGACATGGAAAATTACGAATCGGAAAAAAAAGTTACGAATGTACAAATTTTTTCGTTCAATCCATTCGAAGCACGTTAAGCAACGCCATTGTAAGAGACACGGAAAATTACGAATCGAAAAAAAAAAAGTTCCGAATGTACGAATTTTTTCGTTCAATCTATTCGAAGCACGTTAAGCAGCACCATTGTAAGGGACACAAAAAATTACCAATTCAACAAAAAAAAAAGTTCCGAATGTACGAATTTTTTCGTTCATTTTCATTTCCGTTGTTCCTGTTTTCGTTTTTCGGATTTTTTTCATTCGTACATTCGTTGTTTCTAGTTTGTTTTTTTCGGATTTTCGTTATTTTCGGATTCGTTCGATTCGAACGATTCGTTATTCGTTAACATTTTTAGCGAATCGTGCGTTCATTCGTATGAAAACGAACGAACGAAAATAACGAAAAACGAAAAAAAACAAAGCGAATTGCACATGTCTAGTCTTGGCCATCGTGCTGCAGCTCAGTTTCATGGTCTTGGCAATTTTCTTATAGCCTAGGCCAGCGATGGCGAACCTTGACACCTCAGATGTTTTGGAACTACATTTCCTATGATGCTCATGCACTCTGCAGTGTAGTTGAGCATCATGAGAAATGTAGTTTGAAAACATCTGGGGTGCTGAGGTTTCGCCCTCACTGCCTAGGCCATCTTTATGTAGAGCAACAATTCTTTGCCATGAGGTGCCATGTTGAACTTCCAGTGACCAGTATGAGAGAGTGAGTATGACCCACCTGCTCCCTATTCACACCTGAGACCTTGTAACACTAACGAGTCACATGATGCCAGAAAGGGAAAATGGCTAATTGGGCCCAATTTGGACATTTTCACTTAGGGGTGTACTCACTTTTGTTGCCAGAGGTTTAGACATTAATGGCTGTGTGTTGAGTTATTTTGAGGGGACAGCAAATTTACACTGTTATACAAGCTGTACACTCACTACTTTACATTGTAGCAAAGTGTCATTTCTTCAGTGTTGTCACATGAAAAGATAGAATAAAATATTTACAAAAATGTAAGGGGTGTACTTACTTTTGTGAGATACTGTAAGTTTATTTAAAATGATCATTTCTTTTAAGGCATGGTATTTGATGATTTGGATGAAGGCGGGAGGTTTACTGTAGTACGGCAGATATATTTTTGGTCAGTGGCGGCTGGTGCTCAAAATTTTTGGGGGGGCGCAAACAAACAGCCTCACTGTGCCATCAAACGCTGCCACTGTGCCCATTAAACGCTGCCACTGTGCCCATTAAACGCTGCCACTGTGCCCATCAAACGCTGCCACTGTGCCCATCAAACGCTGCCACTGTGCCCCAAGTTCTGCCACTGTGCCCCAAGTTCTGCCATTGTGCCCCAAGTTCTGCCACTGTGCCCCAAGTTCTGCCACTGTGCCCCAAGTGCTGCCATTGCGCCCCAAGTTCTGCCATTGTGCCCCAAGTTCTGCCATTGTGCCCCTTAAGTGCTGCCATTGTGCCCCTTAAGTGCTGCCATTGTGCCCCTTAAGTGCTGCCATTGTGCCCCTTAAGAGCTGCCATTGTGCCCCAAGTTCTGCCATTGTGCCCCTTAAGTGCTGCCATTGTGCCCCAAGTTCTGCCATTGTGCCCCTTAAGTGCTGCCATTGTGCCCCAAGTTCTGCCATTGTGCCCCTTAAGTGCTGCCATTGTGCCCCAAGTTCTGCCACTGTGCCCCTTAAGTGCTGCCACTGTGCCCCTAAAGTGCTGCCACTGTGCCCCTAAAGTGCTGCCACTGTGCCCCTAAAGTGCTGCCACTGTGCCCCCTGCCTGCCCTCTGCACTTACCTTGTCCCGGTGTGCAGCTGGTGACGGCGTCAGGCGACGAGCGGTGTCTCCGTCGGATGTCTTCTCCCGCGCTCCTCCTGTCTTCTTCTGCTGTGATTGGACGCTAGGTGATTGGACGCCTAGCGTCCAATCACAGCGCCTGTGACTTCAGCCAATCAGGTGACAGGTAACAGACCTGGCAACCTGATTGGCTGAGAGGCGGGTCTGTGTTAGGGAAGCGATGTATTCGCTTCCCTAACACAATACTGTGTAATCAGCGAACGCACAGCCGTGCGCCCGCTGTTTACACTTAGGGAAGCCTATTAGAGCACACCGCTCTAATAGGGTCCCCTATTAGAGCTTACAGCTCTAATAGGGGCGCTTCCAGCAACACCCCCCCCACTGTAATTCAGATGCCCGGCGCCCGATCAGGGGCCGGACACCTGAATAGGGGGCGGCAGCGGTGACAATAGATAGATTCATGCAATGCATGAATCTATCTATTGGTGATAGAGCGGTGCAGGAGAGGGGGGGCGGCGCTCCTGCGCCCTCTATGCACGCACCGCCACTGTTTTTGGTATATTGTTGATGTACACTTGTTAATGGCACATATTTTTATGCATTTGAAATATTAGACACCACTGAGAGGGAGGTATTTTTTAGAACTATGTTTCTTTTATTTAAAAAAAATAGCATTGCACTTTATTTTCTTATTATTTTTCGGTATCCAGGGGGGATGTTGTTGGTGTTCGACAGCTCCAGCGATCCAAAAAAGACACATAGTGCCGGATATATATATTACTATTATAGGGCAAACATATAAATTCCATGCTGGACATCCTTGGTAGGATTTACCCCAAGTAGGGATAACGTTTGTGACTAATTCACAAGGTTTGCAAATTCCAAATTTTTGAATAAAAAGCTTGTGGGAGCCTCACCAGAAAAAAGGAACAATCTATGTTGCAGTTGATAGTCTTTTCCCATTGTTTTTAGCAGGGGTCTCCAAACTTTCTAAACAAAGAGCCAGTTTACTTATGGGGGGGCAGACTGTGAACATTGGAAGTAGAAAAGGTCTCAACTGCAGTGGAAATAAACAACACCCCATATAGGGTGTCAGTGGGAAGAATAGCGCCCCATTGTTGGTGTCATTGGGCTCCATTGTTGGTGACATTGGGTGGAATTGTACCCCATTATTGGTGTCTTTGGTAGGAAATATGCGCCTTTATTGGGGTCAGTGGGGGAAATTATGCCCCATTGTTGGTATCAATGGATGGAATTAGTGCCCCAAGGGCCGGATGAAAGCAAGCAAAGGGCCACATCTGGCCCCCGGGCCACAGTTTGGAGACCACTGGTTTAAAGGTAAGGATAGCCCAGCCACCTTTTTAAGGGTGGGATCACAGCAGCCATATATAATCAGTGTGTACAGGGCTGCTGTTGGAAATGATGGGGACATGCGCACCCTAGTGCAATAGACTGCACACACCTATGACCTGAAGGTACAGAAGTGTTGCGTTCACTGGAGACACTGAGGTCACAGAATCCCTGCAAGTGCAGGAGTGTAGGATTCATGGAGGCACGGGAGTCTGAGGAGACATGGAGGACACAGGTAGATACTGGAGGCACAGGGGGCCTGTCTTTAGGCTTAGAAATGCGTTACTCAAATGACAAGCAATGCGTCACCTAGCCCTTTAGGGAGGAGGCCAAGTGCTGATTGACTGAAGCGTCAGCACTCCTGGTACAACTTCGGAAGTGCCAGTGGCCAAGGTGACATGTTTATATTCCAAAAGTCAATGGCAGAATTGAACATAGAGTTAAATAGCTGGATGAATGGAGTTATTTAAAAAGTATCATTTGGAGTAAAGCTCAAATGACTATGGCCATGGAGAAGAATCTTCTATATCAGGCACAACAATTTTACCATTTTCATCCAAATGTATTAGATACCAGCCAGTATTTGTTTCATAGTATAGTCACAAACAATATGGTCCTGTGATACGTCCCCCCCATTGACCACTCTTATGCATCTAATGTATTAATCCATATACTTTCCAGCAAATAGGCATATACTCTCATTTTTTTGATTGATCAGTTGAAAATCATTTGCCACAGGTGTGCCCGCTTTTGCCCTTACCATATGCCCCACCCAGGGTCCCTTGTAAGCCAGACCTGTGGGGTATCGCCATGTGGACGCTCAGAACACACTAAGAGGGAATTTGGACATCTAACGCTCTGGTTCCTCACCTCGCCTCTCATTCCCCGGAGGTAACTATATAACATGTGGGTCCATACGGACTTTTTTGGTGTTAATATCTTTGTTTTTGTTTTTTGTATTCAACGTTGTATGTTTTTGAACATAGACAACACAGTTTCCCCAGTTTCCCTGAAGAAGTCCATGACTTCTTCGGTTGAAACACGTTTGGCCATCATGTAGGACAAGTCTAAAAGTGTAATGTTTACTAACCACATAAATACTCCTGTCTACATTACTGTTGTCATGGCCGATGGGCTGAATTAAAGGGGTTGTAAAGGTTTGTTTTTTTATTTTCTAAATAGGTTCCTTTAACCACTTAAGGACCACATCTACATCGGCAGAATGGCACGGCTGGGCACATCAACGTACAGGTACGTTGCCCTTTAAGTGCCCAGACGTGGGTCGCTCGCGACCCGGTCCTGAGCTCCGTGACCGTGGCCGCGGGACCCATGGACCCGATCGCTGCTGGTGTCCCGCGATCGGGTCACAGAGCTGAAGAACGGGGAGAGGTCTGTGTAAACAAACCTCTCCCCGTGCTTCCTAGTGAGACTGACACTGATCGTCTGTTACCTTTCATCATGAAAGACGATCAGTGATGTTGAACGCCAAGCCATGCCCCCCTACAGTATAAAAACACACACGTCACACTTAACCCCTCCCCACCCCCTAGTGGTTAACCCATTCACTGCCAGTGTCATTTACACAGGAATCAGTGCATTTAAATAGCACTGATTGCTGTATAAATGACAATGGTCCCAAAAATGTGTCAAAAATGTCCGATGTGTCCGCCATAATGTCGCAGTCACAATAAAAAATCGCTGATCGCCGCCATTTCTAGTAAAAAAAAATAAAATAATAAAAATGCTATAAAACTATCCCTATTTTGTAAACGCTATAACTTTTGCGCAAACCAATCAATAGTCTCTAATTGCGATTTTTTTTTAACCAAAAATATGTAGAAGAATAGGTATCGGCCTAAACTGAGGGAAAAAATACTTTTTTTATATATTTTTTGGGGATATTTATTATAGCAAAAAGTTAAAAATATTGCATTTTTTTCAAAATTGTCACTCTATTTTTGTTTATAGCGCAAAAAATAAAAACCGCAGAGGTGATAAAGAACCACTAAAAGAAAGCTCTATTTGTGGGGAAAAAAGCACGCCAATTTTGTTTGGGAGCCATGTCACACGACCGCGCAATTGTCAGTTAAAGCGACGCAGTGCCGAATCGCAAAAAGGGGCCTGGTCCTTTGGCTGCAAATTGGTCCGGGGCTGAAGTGGTTAAGCAATCGTTGTGTGTTTTTATTCATTTGTACAATAAAATACATTTTTTAATATTGACACCTTGATATGATTATTTTGCTGCCAAAAAAGCCCCTGGGGATTTTCAAAGGAATTTTTTCTTTTTGCAACAATGAATCTTTGGGCTTGTTTCTTGCCTTCTAGTCTGCAGCTAGAAATTGATTTTTTCGGGAACGCGCTCCCGGCAGTATGACTGTGTGGAGGTGAACCGATATTGTCAGGTGTGACAGTAATAATTATCTCCTCCTGTTAGACCTCCATCTCTCTCGGCTCCAAGAGGAAATTCTGCTGTTTCAGCAGAGGAGAGCAAAAAAATCCCAAGAAATTCTTTAAGTATGTAAACAGTAAAAAAGGGAGGGCAGACCATATTGGCCCCATAAAGAATGAGGAAGGACATCTGGTTACAAAGGATTGGGAGATGGCGAAGGTATTCAATTTATTCTTCTCCTCGGGGTGGGCTTCAGTAACCAAAACTGCAGTGTTTATCCTCATGACACATCACAGGAAGCACCCTCATGGCTAATAGAGGACAGAATTAGAATTAGAAACTTAAAGCGGTTCTGCACTGTGTTTTTTTTTGGGGGGGGGGGAATATGCAAAGGATTAATAGCTAAATTGGGGGACTCACCTGTTCCATCTTCCATCTCGATCGCAGCCGGTTTTCCTCCGATAAAATTATTTAGATGCTGCTTTTCTGCTGGGGGCCATCTTGCCTGTGGGCATGTGAAACCCCACAGGCACTTTAGATGGCCCAGCATGCACCGCCGTTACTGCGCCGAGCTCGCGCGTGCAGAGTAACGGCAAAGTGCAGCTCACGTTCTCCGAAATCTCGCAAGATGTCGGCACATCTGCCGACATCTCGCGAGATTTCGGAAGATGTGTCCGAAATCTCGCGAGATTTCGGAAGATGCCCGCACAGACTCCTGGGATCAATGACACCAGATCCCAGGAGACAGTGCGGTGTGACGCCGATCGACACAGAGACCCTGCCCACCCCCGCAGAGACAGAGGACAGGAAGTCATCGATTACAAGGTAAGTGGAAAAAAAAAAAAAAAACACATTTCATTTAGTACTCTTTGCCTGATTTGGAAGGCAAAGAGATTTACTAAATGAAATGTGTGCAGAACCGCTTTAACATTAATAAATCACCGGAACCCGATGGTTTGCACCCAAGGGTACTTAGGGAACTCAGTCAAGTAATTGCTAGACTATTGTTCTTCATTTTTACTGACAGTCTACTGACTGGAATGGTATCAGCGGATTGGAGAAAAGCAAATGTAGCACCAATATTTAAAAAGGGCCCAAAATACATCCCTGGAAATTGCAGACCAGTTAGCCTAACATCAATAGTATGCAAACTCTTGGAGGGGATGATAAGGGATTATATACAAGATTTTAGTAACACAAACTGTATCATTAGCAGTAATCAGCATGGATTCATTAAGAATTGTTCTTGCCAAACCAATCTATTAACCTTCTATGAGGACGTGAGTTGCCAACTAGAGGAAGGAAAGCCCGTAGAAGTGGTGTATCTGGATTTTGCAAAAGCATTTGACACAGTTCCCCATAAACGTTTACTATACAAAATAAGGTCCGTTGGCATGGACCATAGGGTGAGTACATGGATTGAAAACTGGCTACAAGGGCGAGTTCAGAGGGTGGTGATAAATGGGGAATACTCTGAATGGTCAGGGGTGGGTAGTGGGGTCCCCCAGGGTTCTGTTCTGGGACCAATCCTATTTATTTTGTTCATAAATGACCTGGAGGATGGGGTAAACAGTTCAATCTCTGTATTTGTGGACGATAGTAAGCTAAGCAGGGCAATAACTTCTCTGCAGGATGTGGAAACCTTGCAAGAAGATATGAACAAATGAATTGGGTGGGCAACTACATGGCAAATGAGGTTCAATGTATAAAAATTTTAAATAATGCATTTGGGTGGACAAAATATGAATGAAATTTATACACTATGGGGAGAACCTCTGGGGGAATCTATGATGGAAAAGGACTTGGGGGTCCTAGTAGATGATAGGCTCAGCAATGGCATACAATGCCAAGCTGCTGCTAACGAAGCAAACAGAATATTGGCATGCATAAAAAAAGGAATTAACTCCAGAGATAAAGCGATAATTTTCCCACTCTGCAATACTCTGGTCCGGCCGCACCTAGAGTATGCTGTCCAGTTCTGGGCACCAGTCCTCAAGAAGGATGTACTGGAAATGGAGCGAGTACAAAGAAGGACAACAAAGCTAATAAAGTGTCTGGAGGATATTAGTTAGGAAAGGTTGCGAGCACTGAACTTATTCTCTCTGGAGAAGAGACGCTTGAGAGGGGATATGATTTAAATTTTCAGATACCATACTGGTGACCCCACAATAGGGATAAAACTTTTTTGCGGAAGGGAGTTTAACAAGACACGTGGCCACTCATTAAAATTAGAAGAAAAGAGGTTTAACCTTAAACTACGTAGAGGGTTCTTTACTGTAAGAGTGACAAGGATGTGGAATTCCCTTCCACAGTCAGTGGTCTCAGTGGGGGGCATCGATAGTTTCAAAAAACTATTAGATAAGCACCTGAACGACCACAACATACAGGGATATACAAGGCAATACTGACATATAATCACACACATAGGTTGGACTTGATGGACTTGTGTCTTTTTTCAACCTCACCTACTATGTAACTAAGTGTCTGGCGCCCAATGACTTTCACCGCCTTTGCACCCACTATGCCTCACAACCCACCACATATTGAAGGATGTCAGCTATCTTTGGCCTTGGAGGTCCTCATTAGACCAAAAGAGGTAAAAGTCCTTGCTACACTTATTACAGGCTTACCTGTAGGTAAAAAAAAGGAAAAGTAGGTTTACTACCACTTTAAACTGAACGGTGAGCCCACCTAAAATTGACATTTGCATTTTTGGTAGATGCGTGAGCATTAAACCACCTAACTGTCTGTGCCAGATTTCCCAGACTCTATTGGTGAGATCTCTGCTTTGAATTCTTGTGTCTGTACACCTGCTGTGCCCATTATGAGGGGGTCCCCACCATCCCTGTACTGAGTTCCCAGGTCTGTACACCTGCTGTGTCCATTATGAAGGGTTCCCACCATCCCTGTGCTGAGTTTCCAGGTCTCCATTGAGTTCCTGGATCTGTACCTGCTGTGCCCAATTCAAGGGGCTTTTACCATCCTTGTGCTGAGTTCCCAGGTCTGTATATCTATGGTGCTTATTATGAGGGGTTCCTGTGAGCAAAAGAAATGTGGTTGGGGTCATGATAACAGCCGGTTGACCTGCATTCCATCTCCTCCCTACCCCACGGGCTACAGGGGTTTACACATGCTGGGAGCGTAGTGCTTTGCATTGTGCCGCAGATAAATGTATCATCCCATTGCTTTCACCATCCAGTACCCCCCAACAAATCTAACATATTCAAAGGAATGGGGCTGTGCTTCAACTGCTGCACTCTTCAACAGGCCATGTACTAAATTGAGATAGAATGCGACCTCTGCCTATACCTCCTAGGCCACGCCTACTGACGCGTTTTGTTCTGCTGACAGGGCTTAGTAATAGTGGGCTGTTTAGTTGTGTTTAGTCCTTCAACTACATTATGTAGACGAGGCTTGGATGGGCATCACAGTCGAATGTAAAGAGAAGCCCGGAGTGGGACACAGGCTAAATGGAGGGCTGACATGACAGGGCAGCTGAGAAAAACGGCAAGGATAGGGGTTAATACAAATGTAGTATACGAGCTAGAGGAAGGGGGATGGCCAGGTTAGTGTTCCCAGAGGGGGTAGGTCTGGGGCTCAGTCTCTTGCCACCGGAAGAAGAAGCAGCTCCCACCCCCCGCCCCTTTTTTATTTTTGATCATTTTATATGTGAAATATGTATGTGTTGGTGGTTGGGGATCTTTGGAGGCATTAGGAATTAAGAATAACGTGGCTGAAGTGGGGAACCATCTCGGTATTGTATCCTTGGTTGATGCCAGTTAACCGAGGTTTAACTGGCATCGGAAGATGGGTATCAGCGTGTAAGGTTGAGTGGTGTCGTCTAAATCGGAGCGGCCACGACTGACGGCCTGGTGTGGACACGCTGATACGGTGAAATGTGGTTAGTGCCTCCAAGGATCCCTAACACTGGTTTAAAATGTATCTGAAGGAATATTGTGTTTTTTCGTAATAAAAAAGTTATGGTTGAAATGTTTAATAAAATGGCCAAGGAAGCCAATTTACTCCAAAACAGGTGTGGTCTGGTTACTTTATAGGTTAACTTGTGGGGTTGGGTATTTAATAGGAAAAGACAAGTTTGCATAGGCTATACCATAGTCATGAGTCACCGGAACTCCATACTCAGATTTCGAGTCTTTGTGCCCATTGTGTAAGGCACAAAACTAAATAAGCCCACTGTTCTGTCACTTAATGCGCTCAAGGGAAGTTACATTTTACGATATTTGAAAACACTCATTTTTCCAACAGAGACTCTTGAAATACACTTTTTCATAGGAACAGCAGGAGCTGTCATTGCTCCCTCAGTGTAATACTTTGTACTAATAACCAGTCTGACGTAAAGCGTGCAACTCAATGAAAAGTAATAATGAAAAGCATATTGTTTGGCACAAAAGTTTAAGAAATTCAAGTGCTGTGGAAGTTAATTAATGAAAGGGGAACTCTTGTTTATAGGTGGTAAAAAGATCAGCTTAACCCCTTCCCATCTGCTATCTGTATATGAAAGAATTTCAGGCAACACCCTATATGTCCAGCCTATTAAAAACCAGCAGCCAAAGCTTTGTGTGGCTGCTGGCTCTCAATTCCAGCTGTTATTTAGTTATGTTTTTGCTTTTTACTTTGCAATTGTTTTCATGCAACATTCAAGTGCTGTGGAAGTTACTTAATGAGATTGCAAAAGACTATTTCTTTTTTCTAAAAAAAAAAAAAAAAAAAAAAACATTTTATACTTACCTGCTCTCCACATAGCGGCCCTATAACCCCTCTTCTGGCCAGTGCTCTTGGCTCCTCCTCTTCTGTGTGCGCCACCATAGCAAGCTATGGTGGCACACCTGCGGGCTTACTGGGCTGGATAAATATACAAGCAGGTCTCCCTGGTGGGTAAAACAGGCGCACCCGAGGTGCCAGGTAGAAGCTCTAACCAATGTTCACCAGAGTTCCTGATGGTGGAGATGAGTTTTACTATGTGTTAGTACCCAGCCACAGTCCTCAGGATCACCCCACCAGGTGGTGAGCAAGCCGGGGGTCTAGTAGCCGATATAGCAGACAGGGATCAAGCAGAATTGTGGTTAGCAAACAAGCCAAAGGTCAGTAACAAGTGGTTGCAGGTTGGGATCAAGCGGAAGTGTCGTTGAGGAACAAGCCAAAGGTCGATAACGAGTGGTAGTGGAGATAAGGACAGCTGCAGGTATGCAAAAGAGCAGAGCTCTGTGTGTGATTGGACAAGCAGAGCAGCGGCTGGGGAGTGCTCTTGTTTTAGGTGCCCCCACAGCAAGCTGCTTGCGGAGGCACTCGGCAGGAGGGAGTTGACCTGAGAAGATTAGGATCCAGGCCTACCTGCCACTATACCTCCCTATACTACCCACACCTGCCACTATACCTCTCTATACTACTCAGATCTGCAACTATACCACCCTATAACCACCCTATACTACCCACACCTGCCACAAAGCCACCCTATACTACCCACATCTACCACTATACCAGCCTATACTACCCATGTCTGCCACTATACTGCCATATACTACCCACATCTGATACTATACCAGCCTATACTACTCACATCTGCCACTATACCTCCCTATACTACCCACATCTGCCACTATACCTCCCTATACTACTCACATCTGCCACTATACCACCCTATACTACCCAAACCTGCCACTTTACCACCTATAGTACCCAAACCTTCCACTATATCACCTATACTACCCTAACCTGCCACTATACCACCCTATAGTACCCAAACTTTCCACTATACTGCCCCATACTACCCAATCCTGCCACTATACCACCTATACTAACCAAACCTGTCACTATACCACCTATAATAGCCAAACCTTAAACTATACCATCTATACTACCCATACCTGCTACTATACCACCTATACTATCCAAATATGCCACTATACCACCCTATACTACCCAAACCTTCCACTATACCACCTATTCTACCCTAACCAGCCACTATACCACCCTATACTACCCAAACCTGACACTATACATTACTACACCCTATACTGTACCCTCCTGACTTCCCCTTTACTGTGTCCTCCAACTCCCCTGTACTGTGCCCTCCTGCCCCCCCTCCCCCGTACGGTGTACAGTCATACATAAATACAGGCCACTGATGGGAGAGGCCTTTATGACAGGGGGGTAGTGTGTACAGGGAGGGGGATAGTTTCAAAAAGGAGTGAGAGCAGTGTGACAAGGGAAAAAGAGTCAGTGTATACAGAGGGTTAGTGTATATAGGGGGGGGGGGGGCGGATAGTGTGTAGAGAAGGCAGGACAGTGTGTATAGGGGTGAATTTAATTTGAAATAATTCCCTGGTTGTTTTTTTTTTGTTTCTAATCCGACTCAAAAGCCATGCCCAATGTGTAGCATCATTTATACACACCAACTCCTTGCCACCACACAAGTCACTATCTCCCTGGTAAGGATCCTAGTGCATTACTTTGCCCAGGGGCCCATGATGTTATTAAGATGGCCCTGATTATATACATATCACATTACATTTTAGCTGTCACCTGATCGGATTATTTAGGATCTCTATGGTCACTCATTTCTACCCATGCCATGTCCGCCTTCTCATTGTTCCTTGGTCTGGGTTTTTTGGTTGGCACCGCTTCCTCAGCTCCCTTCACAAGCATTGATTGCTGCCATCCTCAGTGAACATAGCCACAGGCACCAAGGCCTTGTCGATTGGTGAGTATGGGGTCTTTCTTTTTTCTGTGAGGCCCCTCTTACCATTTATCCATCATTTATTCATGTGTTAATTTACTTTTTGATTATTCATTTCCAGATATATGCCACATGCATCCACCCCTGAAGAGCGAGCCACATCTCGCAAAACGTACTTTAAATGCAATGCAATCTTTAACTATGTACAATATTGTATCAGCTTTGCCTTTTGTGTGTGTCGTGGATATTCCACTATACTCTGTTGCGCTAATAAACACACATTCAGTCTAGTGGTATAATGCATCTTTAAATAATCCATGACTCCCCTCTTCCCCAGTAAGCCGACATTACTACAGCTTACGTCCTCATCTCAGCATGACTTCCTATACTGGGCAGTGGCTCTTGCTTTTATTCACACACAAACAGGAAGCCACAAACTGGAAGCCCTGCCTCCAACAGCCACTGCCTCCATCGCCTCCTACACAGGATGTGACCTCACAGGATATGACCAAATAAGTATATGAAAACACAGGATGTGACAACACAGGATGTGAATGTCAACACAGGAAAAATAAACAAACAACCAATGAAACAATGACTACAATTCCTGCTGATGAGAGATTATCTGCAGGTGTATGCTCATGGCACCATAAATATTTTGATCAGGCATACAGGGGTGACACGAGCGCACATCCGCTAAACCAATAATGTGTTTGCAGAGCGAACACCCCCCCCCCAGAAGGATGTCTGTGCATCACACAGGGGCCCTTTCGCCGGCAGACATATTCTCATCCCGCAAATACCTCTCTCCAACAACAGGAAGTTTTCCACTACCCAACGGATCTCAACAAGCGTCAGTCTGCCCCAGTCAGCTATTTAGAGTGGGTTGCAGGAGAACTAACACTGGGAGACTCTATGACAATACATATTAAAATACATCTTCATAAAATTTCCACAACAGTATGTTACTTTTTTATGTGTGACTATTTCTGTAATAAATACTCTACTGTATTTACATTTGTCAATTTTATGGGCCAAGTGTGCACACCTCATTCAAAGTCCCAAAGTCCCAAGGGCTTCTACTGTCCCCTAGTTACAAACATCCGACTCACAAATGACTCCTACTTAACTACTTCCCACCCGGCCACTGTACACATACGGCCGGGTGGGAGCCATCTACTTCTGATCGGACGTTCCGGAACGTCCTTCAGAAGTAGAGGGAACGCGCGCGCGCGTGCCCGCGCGTGCCCGCGCAGCGGCGCGATCCCGATGCGGCCGTGTCACCCGGACACGGCGCATCTCGGATCGGCAGGAGGGCTTGGTGATTGGCCCTCCTGATCACATGACGGCCATGTCGAATCACAGCCGTCATGTGGTGTAAACAAACAGCCGGTTGCTAGGCAATCGGCCCTCCTCTCCTCACACGGAAGTCGTCGTGAGGAGAGGAGAGCGGATCGCTGCAGCCGGCTGGTGATCAGTGAGTATTAGCTGTTTTTTTTACAGCTTTTTACTCACTGATCACCAGAAGTGTCCCCACAGTGTAAACACACATGTCCCCACACATGTCCCCAAAACACACATGTCCCCAAAACACACATGTCACCAAATAATAAAAACACATGTCCCCAAATAAAAACACATGTCCCCAAATAATAAAAACATATGTCCCAGTAAAATAACATGTGCCAATGATTATCTGCACACATATGTCCGTGATCACCTGAACACATCTGTACATGATCATTTACGTACATATGTCCGTGATCACGCGAACCAATTATTATACACTTATGGAATTTTTTTTACTAAAAACATGTAGCAGAATACATTTTGGCTTAAATTTATGACAAAATTTGATTTTATTGGATTTCTTTTAAAAAAGAAAGGAGAAAATATTGTTTTTTTTCAAAATTTCCGCTATGTTTTCGCTTATATCGCAAAAGATAAAAAACGGAGTCGCGAATAAATACCACCAAACTAAAGCTCTATTTGTGCAAACAAAATGATAAAAAATTCATTTGGTTACAGTATTGCATGACCGCGCAATTGTCACTGAAAGTGCGAGAGCACTGAAAGCTGAAAATTGGGTCTGGGCAGGAAGGGTGTTTAAGTGCACAGTAAGCAAGTGGTTAAAAACGGAGGGAGACAACAGGAAGTGCGAGGAAATCTACCCCTAGGAAGGGAAATTCTCTCCTGTAAGCCCCCGTACACACGGTCGGAAATTCCGACGGAAAATGTCTGATCAGACCATGTTGTCGGAAAATCTGCCCGAGTGTGGGCTCCATCGGACTTTTTCCGCCGGAAAAAATTTGAGATCCTGCTCTCAAATTTTCCGACAACAAAATCCGATCAGACTTTTTCCGATCGTGTGTAGAGAATTCCGATCGGACAAAGTGCCACGCATGCTCAGATCAAATTATGAGACCAAAACTATTGGCTACTAGCCTCTACGTAGTTCCTTCGTACGCAACGAACGTCACCACGTTCGGAATGATCAGATTTTCCGACAACTTTGTCCGACCATGTGTATGTGCAACACCAGTTTCGGACGAAATCCGTCGGAAAAAATCAGACGGATTTTGTGGTCGGAATTATGTGGTCGACCGTGTGTACGGGGGCTTAATATGGGAAAAAGGTGTCTCCACTGGCTTGTTTCCACAAAATTCAATTGTCACAGGGACAGAAAGTGAGGTGAAATCTTCTGAACAGGGGCACAGACAGCAAAACAAACGTTACAGGGGTGTTAACCCTTCCCTATGCTATCCAAAAAGCTTAAAAATAGTTTTCTTGGCTGGAGCTACACTTAAAAAATGTACCTGTTCTGACTTACAAACAAATAAAACTTAAGAACAAACCTACAGACCCAATCATGTTCAGAACCCGGGGACCACCTATACAGTACATGGTAAAGAGATTACCATAACCCATTCCTACCTGCAATTTGTATATGAATGTGTTCCTGCCATAACACCCCATGCTGAGGACACTTTACTATATGTCCTTCCTATTAAGAACCAGCAGCCAATACTTTGTGCGGCTGCTGGCTCTCAATACTTTTTTCTTTGCAATTGTCTTTGTATGTATTAATATGTACAGTTCCTTGGCAGATAATGACACTGTGTTCTTATTATTATTAATAAGTAGGGAGAGGCAAAGTAAAATTGGCATAGACAAGTAACACTACGATTACCCCTCTGTAGATCCATACCCACTCAGATTTCAAGTCATTGTGCTCATTCACTGTGTAAGGTTCTCCATCAGTCAAAATAAGCCCACTCTCATCACTCTTTAACTGCGCTCAAGGGAAGTTACATTCTATGAACTTTGAAAACAGTAATTTTTCCAGCAGAGGCTCTTGAAAATACATTTTTTCATGAGAACGGCAGGAGCTGTCATTGCTCCTTCAGTGTAATACTTTGTGCTATTAACCAGCTTGACAAGAGGCATGCAACTCAATGAAAAGTAAAAGTAAAAAACTTGAAAAATCTTGTTCGGCAAGGAAGTTATGGAAATTCAAGTACTGTGGGAGTTAATTAAAGGGGAGCTATTGTCTTTTATAGGTATTTTTTAGGCTCTGAACATTTTGATTTTCATGAGAACAGCAGGAGCTGTCATTGCTTCTTTAGTGCATTACTTTGTATTATTAAACAGCCTGACTGTAAGGAAGGTTGAAAACCCAGTAGTGTGTAGGCTACGCAAGCATTGGTATTGGCAACCAGCAAGTGCCTCAACCTAGTTCCTGTCAACTGCTTTGGTACCTTGTTGTTCCTGCACTTGGTTCCTGCTCCGTTGGCCACAGTTCTCTGCTCCATGCATCTGGTAGTAACACAGATCCTGTACTTGGGGGGGGGGGGCGGCCCACAGCCCCCCCAGCTAGCCAGCCAACCACATAACCCCCCCACCCCCCGGAACTCGCTCGATTGCCACTACCCCCCTGTCGCTTAATCAACCTCCCGCCAGGCCCCTGCACTTACTCCATCCAGGTGGCGACTTCCACCCCTGTGACTTCCACCCCTGTGTCTGGTTGCTTCTCCTCCCGTCCAAGCAGAAGTTAGGACTCATGGCCAATCGGGTCTTAGGACTACCGGCCAATCGAGACTCAGGACCCACTTCCTTCACTTCCTTCAGGAAGACATTAGCGAATATTAATTTGCTAATGTCACACAACTGGGTGGGCTTGGGGTGCAGTGCTCTGCTCCCCGAGCCCACCCTTTTTGAAGCCTCTACCTCTAATCATGTGCTTCTAAAAAAAAAAAAAAAAAAAATTGAATTCTTGCGTCCGGTGCCCTGCATGTAAATTAGGGGCTGGACGCATGGATTAGGGGGGTGGTGCCACTGCTTGCATGTAAGCAGGTTGAAATGCTGGTTAGTGAGATAGCTGCTGCCACAGCTGGGAGGGAAAGGGTAACCTGCTTTCCCACACATTCTGCTGAGCTCTGCCCCTCTCCTTGTGCTGATAATAAAATGGGGGAAAGCTCTGCCCAGACGGACTCAGTCTGCTGCATAAGAAAGAAGATGTAGACAAGCCACAGCATGTAATCTCCAGCTGCTTACAGGGAAGAGAGAAGAGGAGCAGTTTGGGATTGCTGGCATGGGCGTCCGCAGAACTTTTTTCAGGGGGGGGGGGGGGGGGGGGGGGGATGGGCGCTTCGGCAGCAGCGATGCACATTCGCATTTAACCCTTTCTTCAACCACTAGCGTTTGCTAAAAGTGCCCCGCTAGCGGCCAAATAGCGTCACTAAAATGATGGTAAAGCGCCGCTAAAACTAGCGGCGCTTTACCGATAACGCGGCCAGATGGCATTGTGAAATAGCTCTTGAGATAATTCAGCTTCACTTTGTATGGAAGTTACTCAGTCTCAGGCATACCATGCCCATATACATATTTCCTAGAGAATGTACATCTTTCTATATTGCACTTACTGTATATAGGTTGTTTTCATCAAGATCAAAATATGGCCACAACACAATACATTGCAAATAAAAAGATGTACATTCTCTAGGCTATATTTATATGGGCGTGGTATGGCTGAGACTGAGTAACTTCCATACAAAGTGAAGAAGATTATATAACACAAATATCTTTTCCAGCAATAGCTTAGCTGTCCAACTTTCCAAGATATTTATATATATAACTGGCACTGCTGTTACCTGTGGTTCTTCAGGATTTCCTCCTGTGATGCGATAGGCCCAGGCACTGGCAGCGTATTCTCGGCCACTGACTGATTGCACACACCTGTGGGAGGAGCCGACGCCAGCTGGATCTGCATAGCGACGTACATACACAGGCAGGCAGCTAATCACGGAACAACCGAGATGTCAAGCAGAGGCCCGAGCAGCAGAGCCAATCCGATGATCGGGCCGGGGGTAAGGGAGGAAGGGACGGATGTCTGTATCTGGGAGAAGTTGGAAAAGAGAGCAGCCCCAGGCTAGCAGACTCAGAAAAAAAATCCACGGTGGCCGCGATGGCCATTGCAACACAGGGCAACTGTCTTCAACACCTTGTTACATTTCCAGGGGGGGGCAATTGCCCCCCCCCTGCCCTATGCTGCGGACGCCTATGATTGCTGGGACCTGCAATCCGCCCTGAAGATGCCAGCCCTGGATACTGCCACCATGGACTCTGCCAAAGATGGACCCTTGCCTGTGCAGGTACGCTGGGGCAGCCACAAGCCTGAGTTAGGGATTAGAGACATTAGGAAAAGACTTTTGAAACTTTGGTCTGGTCTGAAGTTACCAAAGGGGTTTGTGCAAGTAACGGCGGCACCACACAGAGTCTACAGCCTGGCTTAGTAAAGCACACTGGGGGTATGAGGACAGCTCTGCTGGAGTAACGTAGTGTGGAGTAAAAAAAATGGGCAAACTAGATGGACTACTTTGTCTTTTTCTGGCATCACTTTTCTATGTTTCTAAGTGGTTAGAAAGGGTAAAAGAGGTTTGCCATGCAGCCTGTTGTGAAGCATGTGCCTGTTATAGATGGGGCAGTCTCTTGAAGCGAGGGAGTTATTGTCAGAACTCTATCCATGAGCGGTCCATCTCTTATAGCAATGGGAGCAGATCTGCACCACAGAGGTCCTCAATAGACATGTGCAATTTGTTTAGTTTTTCGGTTTTTTTTTCGTTTTTTTCGTTCGTTCGTTTTCGTACGAATGAACGAATCGTACGAATCAGAATAACGAATCGTTCGAATCGTACGAATCCGATTAACGAATCGTTCGAATCGAATGAATCCGAAAAACAACGAAAATCCGAAAAAACCAAATCAGAAACAACGAATGTACGAATGAAGAAAATCCGAAAAAATAAAAAAGGAACAACGAAAATGAACGAAAAAATTCGTACATTCGTAACTTTTTTTTTTGTTGAATTGGTAATTTTCCGTGTCCCTTACAATGGTGCTGCTTAACGTGCTTCGAATAGATTGAACGAAAAAATTCGTACATTCGTAACTTTTTTTTCGATTCGTAACTTTTTTTTTTTTTGTTGAATTGGTAATTTTTTCGTGTCCCTTACAATGGCGCTGCTTAACGTGCTTCGAATAGATTGAACGATAAAATTCGTACATTCGTAACTTTTTTTTTTCGATTCGTAACTTTTTTTTTTTCGATTCGTAAATTATTAAAATGTAATAATAGCACACATTACATAAAATTATGAATTATGCTCCGATTACGAATCTACGAATGTTACGAATGTTACGAATGTACGAATAACTACGAATGCGTCCGTTTTTCGAATAAACGAATGAACGAAAAATAACTCTTACGAATGTACGAATCGCTACGAATACGAACACCGACGACTTATGAATTTACGAATCGTTACGAATACGAACAATGACGACTTACGAATGTACGAATCGTTACGAATCAACGGAAACGAAAAAAACGAAACGAAAATAAACAAATTTTTTTGTTGTGCACATGTCTAGTCCTCAACTTGTGCACAGGTATGTAAGAAGAAGAGTTAAGTGAAGTGCATGCATGGAGTCAGCACTAGGTGCATAGTGGGACCTCATACCCTTACTGGGAGTGAGGTAGCGGAGATACGCTGGACAGGTGGAGAGAGCATTAGCTCTGCGTGTCCTTCCTAAGTGACAGTAGTGGTGTATATTAACATAAAGAGAGTTAACGAGAGTTCAGTCATCTGTTCAACTGTACACGGTGCCCGGCACAAGTAAAGGCATCCCATGTGTGAGGCAGTGACCATATGCAAGGTGTAGCCCAGAAGAACCCATTCCTGGGGTAGGCCTCCTACGCAGTGTTGCCAACCGCCCGTAGATTTACGGGCAGCCCGTTAAAAAGAGGTATTTTTACGGTGCCCGTAAATGTCCGTGGTAAGGGCAAAGTGCCAGTAAAAATGGCGTTGATCCGCTCCGGTGAGAACTGCGCATGCGCCGCCGCCCGCCGGAAATCCCCGAGGACGAGAGGAAGTTGCGAATCGATTCGCCGAGTCGCCGACGCCGCCTCCTGCCCCACCTACCACCACGTGCAGCCAGCCAGCCAATCATCTAGGCGCATTTTCGCGCCACACCGCCGCCAAGCCAATAAAGAGCCTGGACGCGAGCGGGCTGACTGAGAGGAGCCTCGTGGTGGGAGAGAGAGAGACCTGAGCGGCGGCGGGCCGGGGGAGAGTGTCACGTTTTTCACGGCCGGGGGGGACCGAGCCGACCGAACGAACCACACAGAAACAACACCGGACCTAGGGGGCACCACCACCACCACCACCACCACCACTCGCCCAGGGCAGTGCCTGCCTGCCCAGTGCCCACCCCCCGGCCCCGAGCAAGTGACGGACCAGCAGCAGCAGCACCGACCGACCTCATCACCAACACCAACCCAGCCCTGCCGTCGCTGTGCCCGGTGTCTCTCACTCAGTGGGTGAGTGACGTGTTATTTATGTTACTACTACTATTTATGTTATGTTACTAATTGAATTTACCCTAGGGTGAGGTGAGGTCGTCTGTCAGACAGACAGACTGGCCTGGGGAATGTGTGTGGGGCTGTGGGCCTGTGGTGTGGGGCAGTGTGTGGGCCTGTGGGCCCTGGGGAATGTGTGTGTGAGCTTGTGCCTTGTGTGGGGCAGTTACTGTGGGCCTGTGGGGGCCTGGGGGGAGCAAACTGGCCTGGGGAATGTGTGTGGGCCTGTGGGGGGGGCTGGGGAATGTGGGGAGGAAGCAGTCTCTCTGTGGTTTGCTTTGGGGACAGCCTTTCTGTTTCATGTAGATTTTCCTCCTCTCCAGTCTCCACCCCAGTGAGTGACCCCACTGTGACCAGCCTGCCTGCTCGCTCCATCCAGCCGGCAGCCGCCTTGGACCAGCCTGCTCAATCCAGCTGCCTTGGACCAGCCTGCTACTTCCAGCCTGCTCCTTCCAGCCGCCTTGGACCAGCCTGCCCTGCTCCTTCCAGTCTTCTTGGACAAAGTTTTACTTCCCTGGGGAAAGGGCTGCCTGCAAATACCACAGCTACAGATTACGGTAAGTATGCAACTTTATTTGTGAGGGGGGGGGGGGTTTAATCACTTAGCTGTTCTCATGTTAGGTTTCCTCCCTGTTTTATGTATGTAGATTTTACCAGTCTTCTTGGACCAGCCTGCTCCTTCCAGTGACAGTCTTCTTGGACCAGCCTGCTACTTCCAGCCTGCTACTTCCAGCCGCCTTGGACCAGCCTTCCCTGCTCCTTCCAGTCTTCTTGGACATAGTTTTACTTCCCTGGGGAAAGGGCTGCCTGCAAATACCACAGCTACAGATTACGGTAAGTATGCAACTTTATTTGTGAGGGGGGGGGGGGGGTTTAAACACTTAGCTGTTCTCATTTTAGGTTTCCTCCATGTTTTATGTATGTAGATTTTACCAGTCTTCTTGGACCAGCCTGCTCCTTCCAGTGACAGTCTTCTTGGACCAGCCTGCTCCTTCCAGTGACAGTCTTCTTGGACCAGCCTGCTCCTTCCAGTGACAGTCTTCTTGGACCAGCCTGCTCCTTCCAGTGACAGTCTTCTTGGACCAGCCTGCTACTTCCAGCCTGCTACTTCCAGCCGCCTTGGACCAGCCTTCCCTGCTCCTTCCAGTCTTCTTGGACATAGTTTTACTTCCCTGGGGAAAGGGCTGCCTGCAAATACCACAGCTACAGATTACGGTAAGTATGCAACTTTATTTGTGAGGGGGGGGGGGGGGGGGGGTTTAATCACTTAGCTGTTCTCATTTTAGGTTTCCTCCATGTTTTATGTATGTAGATTTTACCAGTCTTCTTGGACTAGCCTGCTCCTTCCAGTGACAGTCTTCTTGGACCAGCCTGCTCCTTCCAGTGACAGTCTTCTTGGACCAGCCTGCTCCTTCCAGTGACAGTCTTCTTGGACCAGCCTGCTCCTTCCAGTGACAGTCTTCTTGGACCAGCCTGCTCCTTCCAGCCGCCTTGGACCAGCCTGCCCTGCTCCTTCCAGTCTTCTTGGACAAAGTTTTACTTCCCTGGGGAAAGGGCTGCCTGCAAATACCACAGCTACAGATTACGGTAAGTATGCAACTTTATTTGTGAGGGGGGGGGGGGGTTTAATCACTTAGCTGTTCTCATTTTAGGTTTCCTCCCTGTTTTATGTATGTAGATTTTACCAGTCTTCTTGGACCAGCCTGCTCCTTCCAGTCTTCTTGGACAAAGTTTTACTGCCCTGGGGAAAGGGCTGCCTGCAAATACCACAGCTACTGATTACGGTAAGTACACAATTTAATTTCTGGTCGAGGTTTTTAATCACTTAGCTGTTTTCTCATTTTATGTTTCCTCCCTTCTGTTTGTTGTTTTATATAGGTAGATTTTCCTGGACTTGGCTTTTTTTTGTTCTCTCAGATCAATTTTGATTTTGATGTTTTTTCCTCCCATAGAAATCAACGTATTGAGTGAGAAGATAGCTAGCTGTATGGCTCTACAGCCAACACCGCCGCCACCACCAGATTAGAGAAAACGATCTACTAAACTGTAAGTATTTTTGTATTATACTAGCACCACACATTTCAAGGAAAATGGGCAACATAGACTACATTATTTCTTTTTGTTTTTGTTTTTTTGTAGACATCCACCTGCAGAACTTCACATGTGATGCCTCTCGGTGTTAATCTTTTAATAAATTCCTGTGATCAGTTTTCATAGCTATTGGGTTTTTCTGAGGCAGGCATCTGCAGCACACAAGGCAGTTTTCTATTAGTTCATGGCACATTCTTTTAAGATTTGTTGAAAGCAAGTTTGCACCTTGTAATACAACACATTTCTGGGCTTTAGTTTGCCATAGGTTGTGGTGTTGCGGTTGCGCTGTCTGTATTCTGCAGTGCAGTTCTGCTTTAGACATGATGGAAGAGGCACCACCACAACCTCGTGCAAAAAAACCTCACAAAGCTAGGCTTTGTTCTTTTGTTGCTGCTTGGCTGACAGATGTTGAGTTTAAATTCTGGTTAAGAGCAGATGCTGAATCAAAACACAATGCAAAGTGTGCGTGGTGCAAAAAAGTCTTCAGCATTGCATATGGTGGTGTTCGTGATGTACGCAGTCATTGCACAAGTTCTAAACACAAAGCAATTGCTGCAGCTAGGCAAGCCAGTGCTGGCATTGTTAGTTTTGCTAAGCAAACACTACCAGATCCAGTATTCTTGGCTCATAAGAAAAGGACTTTTGAAAGTGAGCTAGAAATGGTAAATTTTATTGCACAAAAAAATTTACCATTAAGCCTGTTAGATGATCTTAGCATTAATGTCTCTGACTGGTTTCCAGACTCCAAAATCGCAAAATCCATCAATTGTAAGCGAACTAAAGGTTCCATGTTGGTTAAGAATGTCATTGGCAAGTGTCTCAAAGAGGAGTTGTGCAAAAGACTTACATATTGTCACTTTTCCTTACTGATTGATGAAACTACTGACATATCAACAAGCAAAAAATTAGCTATGGTTGTTATTTATTTCGATGAAGAAGCTGGTAGAACCAAATACCAGTTCTACCGCCTCCTTGATCTTACTGAAGCAACTGCTGATGCTATTTTTGAGAAAATTAAACAGGCTTTTCTAGAAGATGGTATACCCCTAAGAAATGTAATGGCTCTTGGTACAGATGGTGCAAGTGTAATGGTTGGTCCTAGAAACTCTGTACTGTCCCGCTTCAAAGTAGAGCAACCTTATATTTTTCACATTCATTGTACCTGCCATGTTGCTGCCTTGTGTGCTGCAGATGCCTGTAAAGCCATACCAAAAACTATTGAGCAACTTTGCAGAGACATACATGGCCACTTTGCACATAGTTGTAAACGTTTACAGTTGTATCATGAATTTCAGGAATTTGTAGATGCAGATTGTCTAAAGATTCTACAGCTTTGTTCTACCAGATGGCTTTCAATGCTTGATTGTGTCAACCGCATTCTGAATCAATATGATGCCCTCTTAAGTTATTTTCAGTCAAGTGATGATTCAGATCGCTTGGTAACTGTTGACAGAATAAGCATTAGGCTACAGGATCCTATCACAAAGTGCTACTTTTTGTTTCTTCAAGCAGTTTTGCCAAATTTCACACAGTTCAATAAAATTTTCCAGAGTAATTCACCTATGTTACCTGACTTGTACTTCAAGTATTGCCAACTGCTGAAAAGTCTCATGGGCTACTTTATCAAGCCAGAGCTGTTAATTGCCATTCACAATGATGCACTGATTCGATTTGACCACACTAATAGTGCAAACTTCAAATCGACAGATGCCATTTTTATTGGATACCAAACAAAAGAACAGTTGTCTACAGTAGATGATTTGTCAGCTGTTCACCAGTTCATGGTGCAAGCAGTGGCGGAACTACCGCCATAGCGACACACGCGGCCGCTATGGGGCCCGCAGCTGCTATGGGGCCCCTGGGGAGGAGGAGGAAAGCATACTGCCGGGGCCGGGGGGGGTGGCGAGCACTGCCCGCACGGTCCCCCAGCCAGGGGAAGTGAGGAGAGGAAGAGGCGCGCTGTCCGTACAAGGCAGCAGAGCGCTGTGTAATAGCTAACATTTGAATGCCCTGTGAGTTCCCGGGGCTCACCGTCACATAGCCCCACCTCTTGGCCCGACGCTTTTGATAGACAGAACGCCGGTCCAATGCGGGACATGTGACGTCATCAAAGGCGCCGGGCCAAGAGGTGGGGCTATGTGACGTTGAGCCCCGGGAACTCACAGGGCATTCAAATGTTAGCTATTACAGCGCTCTGCTGGACAGCGCGCCTCTTCCTCTCCTCACTTCCCCTGGCTGGGGGACCGTGCGGCCGGTGCTCGCCCCCCCCCCCCAATCTGAGAGAGCCCCACGCTCGCCAAAAGGGCTGCTGCAGTCTGGCTCACCTCTTCCACTGCACAGGTGAGGCTGCATTGGGCACGGGGAAGGCTACATTGGGCACGAGAGAGGCTGCATTGGGCACGAGAGAGGCTGCATTGGGCACGGGGAGGCTGCATTGGGCACGGGTGAGGCTGCATTGGGCACGGGTGAGGCTGCATTGGGCACGGGTGAGGCTGCATTGGACACGGGGAGGCTGCATTGGGCATGGGTCAGGCTGCATTGGGCATGGGTGGGGCCACGCTGCATTGGGCACGGGTCAGGCTGCATTGGGCATGGGCAGGCCACGCTGCATTGGGCACGGGTCATGCTGAATTGGGCACGGGTCATGCTGCATTGGGCACAGGTGAGGCCACGCTGCATTGGGCAAAGGTGAGGCTGCATTGGGCACGGGTGAGGCTGCATTGGGCACGGGTGAGGCTGCATTGGGCACTGGACACGTTGCATTGGGCACAAGTGGGCACAGGTGAGGCAGTATTGGGCACAGGTGAGGCAGTATTGGGCACTGGCCATGCTGCTTTGGGCACAGGTGAGGCTGCATTGGACACTGGACATGCTGTATTGGGCACAGACCACGCTGCATTGGGCACAGGTGAGGCAGTATTGGGCATGGGCAGACCACGCTGCATTGGGCACAGGTGAGGATTATTGAAGCGCTAACACCGGGTGTTTGGAGTATCTTTATCTGTTGATTAAACTTTCTGGAATACATATATTGCTATTGTGGTGTAGGATCTGGGCTCTTTCTTTCTTCTCAGACTCGAACCACACACCCTTTGAGCCCCGCCCTTTAAACCACGCCCACTATTTAATTTAAGCCCCGCCATTTTTTTGTGGGGGGGGGGGGCCCATACAACATTTTGCTATGGGGCCCTGTGATTTCTAGTTACGCCCCTGGGTGCAAGTAACGACATTTTACACAAAAGCTGTAACTGCAATTAAAAAACGAATGCCTATTGGTAACCGAATAATTCAGCTGTTGGCTTTACTAAAACCTTCAAACAGGTGTAGTGCAAGTTCTGGGGACATTTTAGAACTTGCCAAGCATTTTCCTCAAATTGTTCCCCCATCTGAATTTGATCCTCTGCATACTGAATTTATAGAATACCAAGTGACAGATTTTAGTGATCCTGAAACTCACACTTATGATTCTTTTTGGCACATGGTAGGACAAAGCTGTACTATCGATCCGGACAATCATAAAGTACC
Source organism: Lithobates sylvaticus (assembly GCA_028564925.1). NCBI lineage: Eukaryota > Metazoa > Chordata > Amphibia > Anura > Ranidae > Lithobates > Lithobates sylvaticus. The sequence goes on from CM053028.1 coordinate 538,139,975, forward strand.
TAACTTCCCACATCTGGTTAAATTTGCAAAAAATATGCTTTCCCTTCCCCATGGGACAGCTGAGGTAGAACGTGTGTTCTCTTCTGTAAAGTTAATGAAAACTGATCATAGGAATAAACTTTCAACTCCAATGTTGGAAGGACTGCTGTCAGTAAAGAGTGGCCCAGGAAAGATTACTCAGCACATGATTGAAAAGGTTGACGTTACAATGTATGACCACAAGGTTCAAACTTTATCAGACCGTAAACGTAAGCCACTGTGTGTGTCTTCTGCTGCTGGCAAGGACAAAGATAATCTGGTGGTGCTGGTGGAAGAAGAGGAATAACTGCAGAAATGTGATTCTTTTCTGGTGTAACATGTAATTGTAGCTGTACAACACATTTTTAGACAGGAAGATTCTGTTACATTTAAATTTAAGCACATGGATTACTGTTATGAAAATGATGGGGGATAACCTTGTCTACACAAGCTGCTAAATGTGTCTTTAACAAAATGGGAATTTTGCTTCAGGTTTTTGGAAGCTGTTTCTCAGTGTTAGGAAAGTGTTAAAAGGGACAAAAATTACATATTGACAAAATGGCAGTTGTCAGTGGAACTGGAGGGGGGAGCCAATCCTTCACATGGGGACACCTGTTCCATTGTCCACTGCTGCAAGGTTGAAGTACAAAACATTTCTATTTTGCCTGTTATGTTGAAAAGACTATTTGTTATTGCTGTTTGTGACAGTTGGAGAGTGATTCTCTATTTTGTACTATTTTTTTCTATCACCAAAGGAGAACTTGATTACATATTGGTACTAGGTAGGGTACTGGTCCTGCTGATAACCAGGTGGATGTAACTGGGTTTGTCCCCCATTGACAGCCAATGTAAGAGGGGTAATTGGGGTACTGGGGTTTCCCACTGACAGCCAATGTAACATTTCACATTACCCTCTAACATTGGCTGTCCATGGGAAAACCCCAGTACCACCATCACCCTTACATTGGCTGTCAGAGGGGGAATGTTGCTGGGATTTTCCCACTGACAGCCAATGTAAAATTTCACATTACCCTCTTACATTGGCTGTCAGTGGGAAAACACCAGTACCAACATCCCCTCTTACATGGGTTTTCCCACTCCTCTGCAAGGATGGATGCTTAAGTAAGTGGGATTTTTTTCTCTTTTCTCTTTTCACTTGTACGTTTACGTTGCACTAAGTAAATGCAGCTGGCTAAAACTGCATCGGTCTTCATTTCATTTGTTTAAGGGGGAGTGATTCTGAATCTATACCCACTGCAGGTGACAAAAAGATGGGTTATATTAACCCGCTCTTACTATTTAATAAATATTATTTTATTTTTGAGCTTGAAATCTCCTCTATATTATATTGTTTTATTTGTTCGTAGCATAAATACAATAATTTGCATTAAAATATGTAATTTTGTGAAGTTTTGAAAGTGCCAGTAAAAATTGGGTTTTGCCAGTAAAATTTGTGTGTTGTGTCAGTGAATTTTATTCTGGTGGGTTGGCAACACTGCTCCTACGTGACCCACACTTGGCATTCAATAATGAGGGAAACATGGAGGAGGTACCACTAGGATTGCCACCTGTTCGGGATTCACCTGGACAGTCCGGGTTTTGAATCATGTGTCCAGGTTTCAGTTCACCTGAAACCCGTACACATTATTTAGACCGGACTGTGGCTCCCCATGCTCCAGGGGCCCATGCATCCTCCCTGTCACACCTGGATAGCATTACTACTCTGCTTGGGGCACCCAAAAGGTGTCCCAAATATTTTACAATGTTTTAGGGGACTATAGGAGATTATATATAATTGCTGTTTGTCGTTAAAGTGTTCGGGTTTGGTTTGAAGAAAAGGTGGCAACCCTAGATACCACCCACCTACCCTACATGCAACTCTGGCACTCATCCCTCACACTTTCTGTCACCACCTTCAGGAGTGTTGGGCAGGAGATGCTATAGGAGTCCACCTTTATCTACTCGACCTCTACTAGATACGTGACACCAACAAGAAGCACGCAACTTGAAAAAGGAAAAAATGAAAAACATCTCGTTTGGCACAGAAGTTATGGAACTACTGTGGAAGTTGTGGAATTAAGGTGGAGATAAGATATACATGGAAAAGAAATCGACTCAACCCATCCTCTGTATATAAACATGTTACCGGCATAATACCGCATGCTAAAGACATGTTACTGTATGTTCTACCCATTGAGAACCAGCACTCAATACTTTGCGCTACTGCTGGCTCTCAATCCTGCCAGTGTTTTTTTTTTTTTTTTAATTTACAATTGTTTATACTATATAAATCTATATATCTATATCTATATCTATATCTATATCTATATATATATATTATATATATATATATATATATATATATATATATATATATATATATATATATACATGTATTATACATATATACTGTATGTACAATATATATATATTTATATAGTGCCTTGGAAAAGCATTCATACCCCTTGAAATTTTCCACATTTTGTCATGTTACAACCAAATGTAAATATATTTTATGTGATAGACCAACACATAGTGGCACATAATTGTGAAGTAGAAGGAAAATTATAAATGTTTTTCAATTTTTTTTTTTACAAATAAATATGTAAAAAGTGTGGTGTCCATTTGTATTCAGCCCCTTTACTCTGATATCCCTAACTAAAATCTAGTGGAACCAATTGCCTTCAGAAGTCACCTAATTAGTAAATAGAGTCCTCCTGCGTGTAATTTAATCTCAGTATAAATACATCTGTTCTGAACAAACAGCATCATGAAAGGCCAAGGAACACACCAGGCAGGTCAGGGATAAAGTTGTGGAGAAGTTCAACCACTTGACATCCGCGCTATGGCCAAATGACGGCCACAGCGCGGACCTGAATTCCATGGAGGCTGTCATATGACGGCTTCCCCTGTGCACGCTCCCTGTGCGCGCCCTACAGGGCGCGCTGAGCGCGCTGTGATCACCGAGTCAATGAGAATCAGGTGATCACCGATCCGAGTAAGGGGCCGGTCCCGGCCCCTTACCATGTGATCAGTTGTCAGCCAATGACAGCTGATCACATGATCAAAACAAATACTCGGTGATCATTTTTTTTTTCTCCTCACGCTGACAGCGGAGGAGAAAAAAAAAGCCGATCACCGGCTTATCTTAAAGGGACATCGGTCCCAAAAAGGAAGAGGCAATTATGCCTCATTTATACTATGTAACAGTGCCCACAAGTGCCACCAATCAATGCCCACAAGTGACACCTATCAATGCCCACAAGTGACACCTATCAATGCCCACCAGTGCCACCTATTACTGCCCACCAGTGCCACATATCATTGCCCACCAGTGCCATCTAGAAGTGCTGCCTATCAGTGCCACCTAGAAGTGTCCATCACTGCCACCCATCAGTGCCCATCACTGCCACCTATCGGTGCCCATCAGTGCCTCCTCATCAGCGTACATCAATGATAGACAAATTTTTTTTTTAATTTTATAACAAAATAAAAAAAAATAAAAGATTTTTTTTTTTTAATTCAGTCTTTTTACATAAAAAAAAAATTGCGCAGGTGATCAAATACCACCAAAAGAAAGCTCTATTTGGGGGGAAAAAATATTTAAAAAAAATTTGGGTACAGCGTTGTATGACCGCGCAATTGTCATTCAAAGTGCATCAGCGCTGAAAGCTGAAAATTGGTCTGGATAGGAGGGGGGTTTAATTGCCCAGTAAGCAAGTGGTTAAAGCAGGGTTAGGTTATAAAAAAATATCCCAAGCTTTGAACATCTCACGGAGCACTGTTCAATCCATCATCCATAAATGGAAAGAGTATGACACGACTGCAAACCTACCAAGACATGGCCGTCCACCTAAACTGACAGGCCGGCCAAGGAGAGCATTCATCAGAGAAGCAGCCAAGAGGCCCATGGGAACTCTGGAGGAGCTGCAGAGATCCACAGCTCAGGTGGGAGAATCTGTCCACAGGACAACTATTATTCGTGCTCTCCACAAATCTGGCCTTTATGGAAGAGTGGCAAGAAGAAAGCCATTGTTGAAAGAAATCCATAAGAATTCCTGTTTGCAGTTTGCGAGAAGCCATGTGGGGTACACAGCAAACATGGAAGAAGGTGCTCTGGTCAGATGAGACAGAAATTTGAACTTTTTGGCCTAAAAGCAAAACGCTATGTGAGGCGGAATACTAACACTACACATCACCCTGAACACACCATCCCAACTGTGAAACATGGTGGTGACAGCATCATGTTGTGGGGATGCTTTACTTCAGCAGGGATAGGGAAGCTGGTCAGAGTTGATGGGAAGATGGTGCACAAGAAATCCTGCAAACAGTTTTCTGAAGACAAGCAGACTAAGGACATGGATTACTGGAACCATGTCCTGTGGTCTGATGAGACCAAGATAAACTTATTTGGTTCAGATGGTGTGAAGCGTGTGTGGGGGCAACCAAGTGAGGAATACAAAGACAAGTGTGTCTTGCCTACAGTCAAGCACGGTGGTGGGAGTGTCATGGTCTGGGGCTGCATGAGGGCTGCCAACACTGGGGAGCTACAGATCATTGAGGGAACCATGAATGCCAACATGTACTGTGACATACTGAAGCAGAGCATGATACCTTGCCATCGGAGACTGGGCCGCAGGGCAGTATTCCAACATGATAATGACCCCAAACACACCTCCAAGATGACCACTGCCTTGCTGAGGTTAAAGGAGATGAACTGGCCCAGCATGTCTCCAGACCTAAACCCTATTGAGCATCTGTGGGGCATCCTCAAACAGAAGGTGGAGGAGCGCAAGGTCTCCAACAAGCTGTACACTCACTACTTTACATTGTAGCAAAGTGTAATTTCTTCAGTGTTGTCACATGAAAAGATATCATAAAATATTTTAAAAAATGTGAGGTGGTGTACTCACTTTTGTGAGATACTATATATATATATGTGTGTATGTATTAATCTGTATATTATCATGTTCCTGGCATAATAGCCCATGTGGAGGACATATGTTTTCCCCTTTGATAACCAGCAGCTGATCAGAAACCAATCAGAGTGTTTCCCTATCATGTGACCTATATGTCAGCTATGACATATAGTGATCACATGCAGGGTAGAGCAGTGTTTCTCAACTCCAGTTCTTAAGGCGCCCCAACAGGTCATGTTTTCAGGATTTCCCTTAGATGAAACAGCTCTGGTAATTACAAGGCAGTGAAATTTATCGAGTCACCTGTGTAAAATAATGGGAAGCCTGAAAACATGACCTGTTGGGGGGCCTTGAGGAGTGGAGTTGAGAAACCCTGGGGTAGAGGCTCCACAGACAAAAATAAAATCCTTCAGCATACAGATGAACACTGCCACCTTCAGGCTGCAGTGCTCATTTGCAATGCCATCTATTTAATAGAGTAACTGTCAGATACAGTTGCACTATTAAAAAAACGAAGAAAGGGTAATTAAAAAATAGATACTCAGTGTTTGTTATGAGGAAGGGGGAGAGTCCCTGAAACACGTTGGCTTCTTGTGAAAAATAAAGTCTTACTGGACTCATTCAAGGCTTGTGGCACTTCCTTCCTTTTTAATGCACTCCTGACTACTCCAGGGGTCCTTTGGGACACCCCAGGTAATAGAGAGCTGCCTCAAAAAGGTTAGACTCTTTTTTGCTACTTGCCTTCCTAGGATCCGGCATGTAGGCAGGCAACGTTTGTATTCCCCATTGCAGGTGGTGCTCGGGCACAATGGAAATGCAGGCGATTCCTTAACAATTTTCTCGATCACAGGGTGGCAGCTATAAGATTGGATGCTAGAGCCCCATGTGACTTTAGTAGCCATCTTGGGTAAGGCAGAGTCTATTTAAAACTCCGGCTCCCGGGCTGTTTGGCGCAGTTTCTGCGAGTAGCTGGTGTATGGAAAAGATTCCCATCTGCCAGGAACAGTACTAGAGATAGGGAAAGGTTCTAGAGGAGTAGGGACTGCAGGGACTACGTCTACTTTCCAGGAAGCCTTCCCTTTTGGGTATAGACCGGCCAGGCCGCATTATATATTTTACTAATGGCTAAATGGAAATATTAAAGTGGTTGTAAACCCTTAGGCCACTTTCACACTGAAGCACTTCTAAGCTGCCAGTAAAAACACTGAGCGCTTTTGAAGAGCTTTTCAGGCGCTTTTGAAGCGCTTTCCATTAATTTCAATGGGAAGGGGAGTTTTTCACAGCCCTGCCAGCACACTGCCCCAGTGTGAAAGCGTTCATTGATTTTAATGGAAATAAGTGAGCTTTTTAGGCGCTGTTTTTAGCGTGAAAGCGCCTGAAAAGCGCCTCAGTGTGAAAGTGGTCTTACAAACCACTTTGGCCTACAGGTAAGCCTAGATTAAGGCTTACCTGTAGGTCCAAGAAATATTACCTGTAGGTCCAAGAAATATCTCCTAAACCTACACAGTTTGGGAGATATTTACAAAAAGACAGGCACCGATGTCTACGGCGCATTCGCCGCAGACAGCGGCACGCAGGCGCACTGAGCACACCGCAGATCGCGGCGATATGCCACTCGTGGTGGCTCCCGTGCGCATGCGCAGGAGTGACGTCATCGCGGCTCCGGTGAATCACAGCGCCGGAGCAGCGAGACCCGGAGGTCACTCCGGGATTGATGGCGGTGGAGGAGGACGTGGACGAGGGACGCTTCGGGGGCTTCGTTCTCAGGTAAGTTATTCATAATGAGCTAGTATGCTATGCATACTAGCTCATTATGCCTTTGCCTTGCAGGTTGCATTTAAAAAAAAACAAAAAAAAAGTGCCTTTACTTCCTATTTAAGTCCTTATATGCTAATGTTAGCACACCAAGATTCAAGGAAGAATATTCATGATGAATGTATGTAGACAACATTTGCTGATCCCGGAGTTCAGCTTTTTAATGTCTACATAGCTGGACTAAATGGAGTTTAGTAATATCTGCGCGGAGTTCAGCTTTAACATGGCGATTGAGGAGACTGAAATACGACAGTCGAGTCGGTGAGGCGGCATTTATTCACTGACTACAATAAAAAGGGCCGTCTTCCATTGAATAGCTTTGTGAGGTGTGATTCACCATAAGCCCTCATTCATCGAGCCCCATCCATTCCTTGTACTATTATTCAGCGCGCAGATTTATCACCCACAGATCCGTTCCATTGGCTGCAGATAAAGTGTGCGGTGACGGGCTCTGTGCTCCCAGACAAAGCCCACTGTCCCTCCACCGCCGCTCATTGTTACAGGTCAGATCTGTTCCTGTACAGAAAATAACCCCCGTGATGGATAACAGGACACCCTGCCTGTGCATTCATCTCACTTCATTCATCCAATGAACGGGGGAAATGTATTCATTGCCGAAAACCCGTTAAGGGGTTTTAGATGGAACTATCGTTATTACATCTGTCAGATCTTTGTGTGCGCTAGACATCTATATCCTGTGTTTCTAATCCAGGCTGGAAAAGATTGTTCAAATTATTAATTAACGTAGACTAAGTCTCGCACAGTTGTCTCCTCTCTTGTATTGAAATGGCTGTGAATTTCTGATACTGACTCCTGCACTCTGCGTTACTTACTACTGACCTCTGCACTCTGAGTTGCATAATACTTGACCTCTGAACTCTGCATTGCTCACTCCTGACTCCTGCCCTTTACATTATATACCAATAGCCTATGAACTCTGCATTACTTACACCTGATCTCTGCACTCTACATTACAATCTACTGACCAACTAACTCTGCATTGCTTACTCTTGACCTTTTTCACTTTTTCACTTTGGCTCTGAAGAAGAGGGTTCTCCCTCGAAATGCGTTAGTCAGTCCTAACACCACCTGATCTTCTGGCAATACCAGCTCTGCACACCTGACCTGAGAGTGACTGCTTGCATCAACTTGTGCTGTGTTATGCCTCTATACTACATTTGTATGTAAGTACAACCATTGTTGTTTTAAAATTTATGTTGGTAATGCGCTAGGTCGGTGCACTCTGCACTCAATTGTCTCTCTGCATTACATACTTTGAACCCCTTAACTCTTCATTACATAGTCCTGACCCCTTCACTCTGCATTACTTCTGACCCCTGTACTCGGCATTACATGCTCCTGACCCTTACACCCTGCATTACTTACTCCTGACCTCTGTATTCTGTATTACTTACTCCTAACCTCTGCAATCTGCATTAAAATCTACTGACCTCTGAATGCTGTGTTACTGACTCCTGACCTCTGCACTCTGCATTGCTTACTTCTGACATCTGCACTTAGCATTACTTACTCCTAACATTTGCACTCTCCATTACATACTCCTAACCCTTGCACTCTGTATTACTTATGCCCGACACCTCTGCACTTTGCATTACAGTCTATTGACCTCTAAACTCTATGTTACTTACTCCTGGCTTCTGCATTCTGCATTAGTTACTACAGACCTCTGTACCCTGCATTACTTTCTACTGATCCCTGTACTCTGCTTTACTTACTTCTGAACTCTGCATTACTTACTCCCAACTTCTGCACTCTTCATTACATACTCCTGATCCCTGCACTCTACATTACTTACTCCTGACCCCTGCACTCTATGTTACTTTTGACTTAAATCCAGTTCAGATAATCCATGAGAGAGGATGTCTGAGCACTCTTCGGCCGGGAGGTAGTTGAGCTCGGCCCTGGCTTTATCCAGCACAGCCACGTTGTCTCCCTTACTGGCCACATGTATTACCTCCCCTACAGTCACACCACTTTTACCCTTTCCAGGCGTTCCCCGACTCCAGTACTCTTTTCCCCGGTGGCTCAGACATCAAAGTAAACAGATGAGCCCAACCACGGCCTCGAGGGGGGACTGGAGCGCTGGGTCCTTGGGCAGCCATTAAGATAAGGATAGCAGCTTCCTGCATGACTCTGGTGATGGCAGGTGGACTCGGAATATCACTCCCAGCTGTGATAGCGACATTCTTGTCCCAATCGGCCTGTAGTATCCGCGGAGGTAAAGCTGGTGAGACTACCTCGAGCAGGTGTTCCCCACAACGTCCACAGACGATCCAAGGCCTCAGATGCGTGGCCAGACTGGAACACTTCCCGCAGATCATTACCAAGGCCTAATTGCCTCCAGCCATATACAGGGCAAGACTACCCTTCGGTATATACCGCATTCTGGTGTCAGTCAGAACAGATTTGGACTCACTTATACCAAAGCTAACATCCGGAGCATACTTTCTCCAATCTTTCTCCAATCTGCCATTGCACTCCCAAACTGCGCCATCTTCTCCAACCCATAACCAGGCACACCTAGCAGCACTTCCTTATCCTCCTCTATAGAACGAGGGCTCCTCCCGGTGACCACGGATTGGTGCAGATACTTTCTGGAAACTTTAGCATCCGCCCGTTTGCTTCTGCAGTGCAAAGCTGTAATGGAGTCAGTTTTAACCCTTACAGCGCTGGCGGGAAGTGTCAAAAGACCAGGCTGATCCTCTCCTATGAGCAATGAGACTTGTTGGTTCTTCCTCACACTGTTAGAATGCATGATAACACAGTCTATAAGAAGTAAAGATGTTACTTGCCACTTTCCCACAGAGCCAGACGAAATCCTGATTGAGCTGTAGCCGGTTGCTATGGGCGACTGCTGTGAGGATAATGCCTTTTCCCCACGTTGGGCGCCAAATGTAGCAAAGTCCCTGGCCTCTTTAGGCCTAAGGCCGCATACACACGAGCGGACTTTCCCGCGGGATTGTCCGCCGGACAAGAGTCCGCCGGACAATCCCCCCGTGTGTGGGCTCCGGCTGACTTTTTCCTGCCAAAAGTCTGGCGGACTAAGTTTTAAGTTCAGACTGTCAAAATTGTCCGCTGGACTCGGCAGTCCGGCGGACAATCCCGCCATCTGTGTGCTAGTCCGCGGGACTTTTGAAATGAACGGACTTGCCTTGCACACGGAGGAAAGTCCGTTCATTTAGAACCTGACTCCAGGTAGACGGGACTAGCGAAGGCAGTGAAAGCCACTGCACTAGCCCCGTCACCTGGTATGGATTTAAAGGGGAAGGCGAAAAAACGGCGTGGGGGTCCCCCCCCAAATCCATCTCAGACCCTTATCCAAGCACACAGCTCAGCCGGTCAGGAAAGGGGGTGGGGACGAGCGAGCGCCCCCCCTCCTGAGCCGTACCAGGCCGCGTGCCCTCAACATGGGGGGTGCTCTGGGGAAAGGGGGCCCTGCGGCCCCCCCACCCCAAAGCACCTTGTCCCCATGTTGATGAGGACAAGGGCCTCTTCCCGACAACCCTGGCCGTTGGTTGTCGGGGGCTGCGGGCGGGGGGCTTATCGGAATCCGGGAGCCCCCTTTAATAAGGGGGCCCCCAAATACCGGCCCCCCACCCTATGTGAATGAGTATGGGGTACGATGTACCCCTACCCATTCACGATGTACCCACCATCCTTGGACAGACCCTCTCCCCAAGCACCAAAGCCAAAAGTCTTGGAGTCATCTTCGACTCAGAGATGACTATGAATGCACAAATAGGATCAGTAGTCAGCAGATCCCCCCATCTTCTCCGCCTGCTACGTAGACTCATCCCCTTCATTCCAGAAGAGGAGAAAGCAGTAGTAGTTGGAACAATCATCAATTCGTGACTCGACTACTCACACTCCCTCTACATAGGACTACCTAAATACCAGATCGCACGCCTACAAGCCGTCCAAAACACGGCAGCAAGACTAGTTATGGGAAAAAAAACCTGGGAATACATCTTCCCATCCCTGAGGACCCTACATTGGCTAACGGTAAAGGATAGGATCACATTCAAGATAAGATTAAAAAAGGCTGCGCTACGTTATATCTAAGAAAAACGACACTAATTAATGCCAAAACCTTGGTATCAGTGTCAGTGCATACACCTCACTCGTTAAAAGTGAGAAGTGACTAGTGAAAATAGATAGGATTACTAAGTACCCATAGCGGTTATAGCAATCAAATACAGCAAAATTCTGTGAACCTAGTTTCAAACATATAAATGATGTACAATACAAAATTATTATTCAAATGGGCTATCTGGTAACCCAACAAACATTAGTGAGTGATGGAAATATTAATCCAACAAATTATCGGATTAACTTATACCGTGCATTAATAAATGTCAGAGTAGACTGGTATAATAACCCAAAGAAATATATATAGAGTAAAAAACAAAAATTGAAAAATATAAACAGTAAAAAACAAAGTCCAAAAACGACTGCAAGATCAATCTAGTCCAGCAGTGGATGGCTTCCACGTGTTGAGAGATGGTGACTTTGTGTAGATTCAGATTTAAAGTGACAAGTGCTTGTGAAAATCCCTCCACCAGAAAGATTGCAGGCTTACCAGACTGTGGAGAAAAACTTGCATGTGGCTAATACCCAGCCAGGGCCTTGACTTCCACTGCAGCTCGCCTACGCCCCTCGCGGTATCCAGAGAGGCTGTTAGCTTCAAATGCATGAAAACGCGGGGCTCACCACTAATGATAGTGGGTCGTAGCCTGTGGGTAGCATAAGCTAATTGTATGGATCTCCGGAAGGTTGGCCCAAAAAAAAGAGAAGAAGGGGGACACACCATGGGTGGAATCCAAAGGATTTATTTGGTAAAACGTGCCAATAAGCACAAAAAACAGGATGCATAAAACGATTGAAATACACTTAAAATTATGCGGCCGGCCGGCAGCAGTACTCGTCCGTGCTAAGACGTAAGACGCGGTGACGTCAGCACGTCGCTCCTCCCTACGCGTTTCGTCAGAGAGTGACGTAATCATGGGACACGGACGGCGTACTGACGCACCGCTTAAATACACAACGAGAAGCCTCGATCTGGATGGCAAGACATCAGACTTACGATCTCCATCTTAAAGTCTGGCAAATCGAGGAGAGAACGCCCTTATAACAGAGCATTAATATTTAACTATATAATAGCAAAGCATGTAGTCCGTTATCCTGTATGAGAACTAACCAAAAAGTCCCATAAAAATTATGCATTAATGGATAATATGCAGACATAACCTAACGTACGACTGCAAATTGACACATAAACTACATTACCCATCACCCTATCTGGTATAGTCCTGTTACGTCTCACATTCTCCAAACCAGGGTGAGGGGAGGATGGACAAGACAGGGTGGGAACTAAAAGGTGACCACCAATAGGTCAACATTTCTAGATCCTATATCATAGGTGAAGATGGGATCAGAGTAAGTGATGTCAATAGTAAGTCTATATAGACCACTGACCAAAAAGATTGCCAGAGATTTTAAACAGACCGCACAGGGTCATCTGGTCATTTAAAGCAATATAAACCATACAAATAGAGATCGTGATGGTTGTCCGTCATATATCCCAACAGGGTGATTAGGCAGCTAAACAAATATGTATGAGTGTAAATAGAGGGGGTATGGGGTATGCCCACCTGTACTCGCACCTCAACTTACTAGTACCTACCGGAGTTCGTCTCATCTATGCGAGATAGACAGCAGAGACCTCAGATTATGGTATAAAATCCATACCATCCTCAACCAGTACTGGCCCATTAAAGTGCCAGTACTAGTTTGAATGGAATGTAAAGGGAGTGTAGAAAAATTGATGGAAAATTAGATATGAACTGTAAACTAAAGAAAGAAAAAGACGGGGCAGGTATGTCACCTCACCTATTTATAAAGATAGTGGAGGCTGTACAGCCAATCGGTACCTATGCTGGAAGAAGGTATTAAAATAGTACCGAAAGGTCTTTCTTCAGATGGTAAGCAAACCTATAACTGAGGCGCCTAAGGTAGGCAGTCTCCATGGGATGATAAAAATCACGAGACTACAATATAGGCATATCCGCCTATACTAGCACATTAACAGGCTAGCACCTACAGAAGTCCATCTCGTTCATGAGAGATAATCTCCATAGGGCAGTAGAGATCTCAGGTTGAAATGTGAAGTCCACACCATCCTCCTCTCGTACTAGCCCATTAAAGTGCCAGCACGAGTTTGGATGGAATGTACAAAAAATGTAGAAATATTGTTAAAAAAATTTATTAAATTTAAATCAATAACTATAAAAAGGAGGGACAAAAATGTCACCACACCTCTTTATAAAAAGAAAACGAAAAAAGGAGAATTACAACCAATCTGTATCTATACTGGAAGGAGGTAATTAAGTTAGTACCAGAAGTGATATGTTCAAGGTATTATAGATATTATAGGTAGACAGACCAAAGCTGTGCCGTTCCCACTCCTCAAAGGGAGTGTTTCTTTAATGTGCCAAAAATGTACTCAAGAAGGCCATATAACTGCATCTAATACTTGCGATCCAGATCAAGTGTACAGCATCTCAACATACCAATACAAATTTAAAAAGGCAACAAACAGGATATAATTTAGGCATTGTCTATGAATGCATTCACATCTACATCGATGTTTAACCCCTGAGGGGTGTGTGTTTTTAATCTATGCACCCATGACATCTCAGATCTAGAGATGCTTCTGACCAGGTTACTTCCTCTCCAATGCGGGCTAAACTTCTCTATCCCCAAGAAAAGGGTGTTGGAGGGGTCCCTATTGTGTACAGTCAGATAATGCTTTGAAACCGAGTGTTTGGTGTAACCCCTTCGGATGTTATTTATATGTTCATTGAGTCGAACCCTGAGAGGACGTTTAGTCCTGCCCACATACTGTAGGCCACATGGGCACTGCAGCAGGTAGACAAGCCCCTCAGTAGTGCAAGTGATGAAAGACTCAATTTTATAGCTTTTGGATGTTACAGTGGAGGAAAAGCTGATAGTTCGCCTGGTCCTGCAGCTGTTAATAGAGCATACTTGACATCTGTTGCATTTATAATATCCAGTCAGCTCTCCAAAGAATTGGGGAGCTCCACTGGGAGGGTTTAGGATATTCGGTGCTATTTTATCCCTAAGAGATGGAGCACCCCTGAACACCACTCGTGGACGACCAGGAAGAATAGTACCCAGAAGTGCATCATTCCCCAAAATGTGCAAGTGTTTTTGTATGATACGGCTGATGTTATAATACTGATTAGAGTAATTGGTAATGAAAGGAACTCCTGCCGTATCCCTCGCATCATTAGTTGGCACTTTTGCTGCCAACAAAGATGACCTATCCATCAGAGACACCTGGTGGAGGGTGTCCTGAAGGGCCAAAGGGTCATAACCCTTATCAACAAACTTAGAGGTGAGGGTTTTGGCCTGTATTAGGAATTTGTCATGTTCAGTGCAGTTACGTCTTAAGCGCATATATTGGCTTTTGGGGACGGAGCCCAACCAGGAGGGATGATGGCAACTCCCCTTGGGGATGTAGGAATTCCTATCTGTAGATTTAAAAAAAGTAGAAGTAACAAACTGACTATCTTTAATCTCTATCTTCAAATCCAAAAAATGTATCGCTTCCTGGCTCGCCTCAAATGACAGATGTATACCTCTGTTGTTATTATTTAGATCAGCCATGAAGGTGTCCAAGGAGGACTTGGTACCTTGCCACAGGAGGAGGACGTCATCTATATACCGTGCCCAAAGGACGATCTCAGATCTCGATTGGGAATAGATGACGTCCTCCTCCCACTGGGCCATGAACAGATTCGCCAGGCTAGGGGCGTACTTGGCCCCCATGGCCACGCCCCTGTCCTGGCGAAAAAACTGTCCATTATGCCAGAAAAAATTATGTGTAGCCGCAAATTGGAGCAACTCCATGATATAGTCAATTTGTGCTGGGATAAGTGGGGAACTCTTATACAAAAAATACTTCACTGCTCCCAGACCCAGATGGTGTGGGATAATGGTGTAAAGCGACGTAACGTCAGCCGTAACTAGCCACATACCATCCATTGGGTCAAGGTCGGTCAGTAGGTTAATGACCTGGCGAGTGTCCTTGATAAAGGAAGGCAGCCTTTGTACCACAGGTTGTAAATAATAGTCTATATACTTGCCCACCCGAGACGTTACGGAATCTATTCCGCTCACTATAGGGCGTCCCGGGGGGCAAGTTAAACTTTTATGTATTTTTGGTAGGTAATAGATTATTGGTACCCTAGGGGCCTTGGGGACCAAAAACGACCTTTCTTTCTTATTTAGAATGCCCAAATTAGCACCCTTAGACACCAAATCCTCTAGAGCACATTTATATCTCATATTGGGATTTGAGGATAAAGGAGTATAGGTATCTCTATCCCCTACTATACGATCCATTTCTAGCATGTAATCGCTTTTATTGAGCAGAATGATGCCCCCACCCTTGTCAGCAGGGCGTATCACTAATTCCTTATTGTCACATAAGGACTGTATACCTTCTTCCAGACTTCTTTTAATCCTAGCCTGTTTTAATTCTAATTTATCCAGATCTTTCAAAACGATATCCCTAAAAACCTTGATGGAAGGGGCAAGAGAGCCTGGGGGGTTAAACAGGGAAGCATTAGCCAATCCAGAGTGTTGAAACTCCGTGGAGACATATCTGTTAGTATTGATGGGGTTCGACAAAAAATGTCTTTTTATATTCAGTTTGCGCACATATCTGTGCACATCCATATAGGTCTGAAATTTGCTCAGACCTTTCGGTGGAGCAAATTTCAGACCTCTATCGAGCACTTGTAGTTCAGGATCTGTGAGAACGTGAGAGCTTAGATTAAAAATGCCCTCACCGCTTACACCTTTTTCCTTTTGGGAGTGGCTACGCCTCCCCCCTCTAGTTCCTCTTTTCTTTCTACGGCTCGTTTGACACCTTGGGTTGGTCTGTGAAAATCCCACCCTTGATGGCTACGTTCAGCAGGGGCATTAAACTCCTGCCTGCTCGTATTCATTGGGTAGATAGTGCTATTAGCCCCACCGAAACCAAAGTTGTCCCCATTAATTCCATCTCTCAACGGGAAAAATTGGTTATGGGTAGGGATATTATAGCCAGAATCATTACCTCCATATCCTTCGTTGTAATGAGAAATTCAAGACCCTCTGCCTCACCCACAAATGTACACAAGGAAACGCCCCTCAATACCTATGCGAGAAAATAAAACACTACACACCCAATCACAGCCTCCAATCAACTAATCAAAATCGCCTTCTCATCCCTAAGTCCCGTTACAAAGCGAAGGGAGAACGAAGATTCGCAGCCCAAGGACCTCGGCTATGGAACACTCTACCCACAAACATCCGCATGAAAGAAAACCATCGGGCCTTCTGGAAAAAACTCAAGACCCACCTCTTCTAAGAAGCAGGACAACACAGGACGGACCAAGCGCCTTGAGGCGTTTCAGTTCGCATTTGGAGCGCTATACAAGTCATTCATTCAGTGTAAAATAAATAAATAAATAAATAAGAAAAAAAAAATTTAAGAGCACATGCACAGAAACAATCACATATGTAAGTCACGCACACGTATGTAAATAGTGTTTGTGAAGTATTTGTGAAGTATCGCCGCAAACATTAGAGCTAGAGCAATAATTCTAGCGCTAGACCTCCTCTGTGACTCTAAACAGGTAACCTGTAAAGACGTTTAAAGGGTCGCCTATAGAGATTTTTAAGTACTGTAGCTTGTCTCCATTCCACGAGCATGCGCAATTTTAAAGCATGAAATGTTAGGTATCTATTTACTCAGCGTAACTTCATCTTTCATATTATACATACAAATTGGGGCATATATAGATATATATATACATATATGTGTTTTTTTAATTGATTAAAATTTATTTTTTCCCTAAAAACCGCTGCGCAAATACAATGTGACATAAAAAATTGCATGGATCGCCATTTTATTCCCTAGGGTCTCTGCTAAAAAATATATAATGTTTGGGGGTTTTAAGTAATTTTCTAGCAAAAAATACTGATTTAAACTTGTAAACAAAAACTGCCAGAAAAGGCTTGGTCTACTGAATTTTGACTTGACTCTGATGAGAGTGATGGAGAGTTTGGAACCTGAAATGTTCTAAGAAGACTCAAAAGCATTAGGTGACCCTAATCAGAAATGCTCTTTGACCCCCAACTGTTTCATGAGTTACTTGAACTCCCCCAATACATTTTGGGGTTCTTGGAGATTTTTTTTCCATCAAAGGGTCAGCTCTTGGGCTGAATATCCTAGACAAAGTAGCTTGTAGATTTATTTTTCCTACAGTAGAATGATTGATTTCAAACCATATGGTGATCCCTTATTAGACTCATGGTAGGCATCCACAATTTTCTTTCTGAGGGCCCTAGAGAGCTCTATGGATCTTGGCATGAAGACACCACACAGAATCAATAGCAAAGAGAACACCGGGCCCTGAGGTTTAAATAAAGACATATTCACCGGTATACTATCTGGAACACCTGATTCTAATTGAATGGATTTGAAGTGGTGGTTAAGGGCTCTTTCACACGGACGGACCGTATGTCCGTTTTTCATCCATCCGTTTTCGGGTGCATAACGGACATACATGTATCCCTATGGGATGAGCATCCGCTGACACCCGCTCTCGTCCGTGCCCGCTATGCTCCGTTTCTGCAGACGGAGGAAAACCCCATTTTTTCATCCGTCTGCAGAGCGGATCGGATGACGACGGACTCTGCGGTCCGTCGTCACCCGATCTCCCATAGGGGAGAGCGGCGCTGTGACAGGTCCGTCCCTGCACGGAGTGCAGAGACGGACCTGTCATCTTCCTGCTCAGCGGAGATCGCTCCGGCGATCCCCGCTGAGCAAGCGGCTATCCACAGGGCGGATCTGCACTGATCCGCCCTGTGTGAAAGAGCCCCAAGTCTCCATTTACACAACTGTGTGACTTGTAATGCAACTTTGGACACTAAATTTACATGACAAGCCGCACCCCATGTCTTTCAATGACAACGATTCAAATAAGTGAAGAGACTTTAAAAAGGTTCCTGCGCCACTTCCGACTCTCTTGAGACTTGAGTGCTATAGACTGCATTGTAAACCCTCAAAAGTCACATTAAAGTCGTACCTGAATGTTATACATGTGACAGTTGTGCAACAGTTGTCCATTATCATTATCAAAGCCAAAGTTGCTCCAGTCCAAAGTTGCATCAAAGTTGCATTCCAATGAATAGAGTCTAAATGTAGGGGTTTACTTACTTTTTCCATCGATAATGTAGATTGGAGGTCTCCAAACTTTCTAAACAAAGGGCCAGTTTACTGTCCTTCAGGCTTTAGTGGGGGCCGGACTGTGGCCAGTGGGAGCGTAAAATGTCAGTTGGAGTAAACGATGCTCCATCATTGGTATTAGGGGGAGTAATTGTGCTCCATTGTTGGTATCAATGGTAGGAATAGTGCCCCATCATTGGTATCAGTGGGAGTAATAGTGCCCCATCATTGGTGTCAGTGGAAGGAATGGTGCCTCATCATTGCTGTCAGTAGAGGGAATAGTGCCCCATTATTGGTATCAGTGGGAGAAATAGTGCCCTGCCATTGGTAGCAGTGGAAAAAATTGTACCCCATCATTGATGTCAGTGGGAGGAATAGTGCCCCATCATTGGAGTTGGTGAGAGGAATAGTGCCCCATCACTGGTGTCAGTGGGAGGAATACTGCTCCATTGTTGGTGTCAGTGAGAGGTATAGTGCCCAATCATTGGTGTCAGTGGGAGGAATAGTGCCCCATCATTGGTGTCAGTGAGAGGAATAGTGCTCCATTGTCAGTGGCAGGAACTACAGTTTGCCTCACTTGCTAAAAGTGGGGAAAATAATGCCCCAACTGCTGGATAAAGGCAAGCAAAGCGCCCCTGAGCCGCAGTTTGGAGACTGCCAATGTAAATCATGAGAATGAATACACCATGTCCATTTTATGTGTGAGAATGTGTTCAAATATATTGGACAACTCAACAATTTTCATGAGATGTACTGACTTTCCCACCTGACTGTATATGAGAGTTTAGAGATTGGCTTTACATCGACTTTAACAACAGTAGAAAGCTTACCTACCCATAACTCCTGTTTAAGGTCTCTATGGCCAACTTAAAGAATAAGTGTACCATTTTAATTATATTTCTAGCCTGAGTCAGCCTATGTCTTGGATACTGCAACAGGGAGACCTCCTTGTCATAAATCCTGACTCTGTTTCTGTCCACCTCTGATTTCTGGATGTTCCAACCTACCTTTCAGGGTTCCAGCTACTCTTGTTACATAATATAAAATACATTCAACTTGGGATGGTGGGAACCCCTCATAATGGTTACAGCAAGCATGCAGACCCAGGAACTCAGCACAGGGATGGTGGGAATCATTCATAATGGGCACAGCAGGTGTACAGACCTGGAAACTCAGTACAGGGATGATGGGAACCCTTCATATTGGGCACAGCAGGGGTGCAGACCCAGGAACTCAGCACAGGGATGGTGGGAGCCCCTTATAATAGGCACAGCAGGTGTACGGAGGTGGAAACTCAATGCAGGGATGATGAGAACCCCTCATATGGGGAACAGAAGGTGTACAGGTTGGGGAACTCAGCGTAGGTATGTAAGCACAGTAGGTATGCAGAGGTGCAAACTCAATGCAGAGATGGTGGGAACTCTTCATAATGGGCACAGCAGGTGTACAGACCTAGAAACTCAGCATAGGTATGGTTTGAACCCATCTTAAAGGGACACAGCACAGTGGAGACACAGTGGGAGCTCCTTATAATAGGCACAGCAGGTGTGGAGAGGTGGGATCTAAATGCAGAGATTATGGGAGCCACTCATAGTGGGCACAGCAGCTGTACAGACCTGGGAACTCAATGTAAGGATGGTGGGAAACCCTTTATAACTCAACGCAGGGATGGTGGGAACTCTTCATAATGGGCACATCAACTCTGCAGAACAAGGAACACTGCCCAGGGATGGTAGGGACCCCTCATAATGGTCACAGCAGGTGTCCAGACCTAGGAATTCAGCATAGGTATGGTTTGAACCCCTCTTAAAGGGACACAGCACAGTGGAGACACGGTGGGAGCACCTTATAATAGGCACAGCAGGTCTGGAGAGGTGGGATCTAAATGCAGAGATTATGGGAGCCCCTCATAGTGGGCACAGCAGCTGTACAGACCTGGGAACTCAATGTAAGGATTGTGGGAAACCCTTTATAACTCAATGCAGGGATGGTGGGAAATTTTCATAATGGGCACATCAACTGCGCAGAACCAGGAACACTGCACAGGGATGGTGGGAACCCCTCATAATGGTCACAGCAGGTGTACAGACCTAGAAACTCAGCATAGGTATGGTCTGAACCCCTCTTTAAGGGACACAGCACAGTGGAGGCATGGTGGGAGCTCCTTATAATAGGCACAGCAGGTCTTGAGAGGTGGGATCTAAATGCAGATATTATGGGAGCCCCTCATAGTGGGCACAGCAGCTGTACAGACCTAGGAACTCAATGTAAGGATTGTGGGAAACCCTTTATAACTCAATGCAGGGATGGTGGGAAATTTTCATAATAACCCTTATAACTGGTACAACAGCTATGCAGACACAGAAATTCAGTGCATGGATGGTGGGGGCCCTTTATATAGAGCACAGCAGGTGTGCAGACCCTGGATCCCATTGCAGGGGCGGTGAGAACCCCTAATAATGGGCACAGCAGATATGTGGACTTGTAAACTCAGCACAGAAATTGCACCAATAGAATTCCTGATAGACAGAAGAAACTATCTGATAGTTAAATGCCGCGTACACGCAGTCGGAATTTCCGATGGAAACAGTCCGATGGGAGCTTTTCAGCGGATTTTCCGACTGTGTGTATGCCCATCGGTCTTTTTCTGTCGGAATTTCCGACGGACTTTGGATTGAGAACCTGTTCTCAATTTTTCCGATGGAAAACCTTTCTATCGGATTTTCCGATCGTGTGTATGCAATTCCGACACGCAAAATTCCGACGCATGCTCGGAAACAATTCGACGCATGCTCGGAAGCATTAAACTTCCCTTTTATAGAGCTGTCGAATGTGTGTTACAGACCGTCGGAATTTGGTGTGACCGTGTGTAGGCAAGACAGTTTGAGCGAAATTCCGTCGGAATTCCGACGGGAAAACCATCAGAGCTTTTTCCGACGAGAATTCCGACCGTGTGTACGCGGCATAACTCTCCAGCATCAACCTAAAACTAATATTTGAATTTTGAGATGGACTGATCATTTAATACTTTAAAACCAAAGAGATAATAGGTTGGAAATAACCTAAACACCTTAGTTTCGGACTTTCGTCTCAGAAATAATTGCCCAAAGTATTTTCTTTAATGCAAATTTCCCAAGAGTAATATAATTTACTGACTCTACCGAGGGAAGAAGGATTATGCAAGTACCTGACTTCCATAACACATCGCAGGAGCACTTTCAGGCGAAGAAATAAAATAAAAACACGCATTGCAATTTATTTATCTGTATATTCAGGACAATTTGTCTCGCTGCCTGCGTTAATATCTTTGGCGTTTATTAAGTGCCGGCGATGAGCCCATGGCAGGTAAAGCAGATGAAGTTTGTCAATAAATTTTCGGGTACATTCAGAATGTTATTTCTTGTGTTTAGTGGAGAAAATTGCTCCCGAGAAATGAAAATTACTTTTCTCTTAAGTCTGAACTTGCGGCTTCATGTAAAAAAAAAAAGAGCGAGATGATGAAGACAGAAACACGCCAGCCACTTACTTATTCCCGTTAAACAGAATTGGCAGAAGGTAGAAGCATGAGAGTTTATCTAGACATGTAATATTGCTAGGGGAACTGGAAGGAGGTTTAAATACTTGTGATGTTATTTCTGTGCTGCGCCATGCGTAGCGAAAGATGATTTGGAGTTTATAAACAGCTCCAGCTTTTTGCTTCAGTCTTGGATAAAAACAGAGAAAAAAAGAAGATATAATAGAATTCCTCTAAGCACAATTTGTATCTAAAGTGACAACAAAACATAACAAATTCAATTTCAGAAAATTGATACCCTTTTATATTAAATAAAAATATTAAGTGTCTATCTGGGCTCCTTATGTAGCCCTGGATCTGCGGCACTCCTACCCCCGGCTGCTCCCAGTGGCTGTCATTCTGATTCTGCACTGCACATTACTTGAAAGAAAATATTGGAACCAATAGTGTGTTGGTCTCCTATAATGTGAAAAAGAAACAAAGGGACAAAGATCTAGTATCATAAATCACCATAGTGAATAAACAAATAAATCTTCATTTACATTATAAAAATACATAAAAATTGTGAAGTCCATGTATTGATCCCACACGTGAATTATCGTCCTCAGTGAGTATAGGAAAGGTTCCTCTCCACCACCATGCAGACACACAATGCACTCACCAGACTTAATTGACCCCTATTACAGGGAGTCAAATTGCACATATAGGAAAATCCAAGGTGTCATACATGAGGTCACAGGAATGAATCCAAACCGCTGCTGTCATCCATTCAGTATATATATATATATATATATATATATATATATATATATATATATATATATATATATATATATATATATATATATATTGTATTGCACTTACATCAAAGAAGACAGTCTACTTTACTTACCCCTGGCCTCTGCACTCTGCATGATTTACTCCTGGCCTCTGCCCTCTACATTACTTACTTCTAACCCCTGTACTCTACATTACTTTCTCCTGACCTCTGAACGCTGCCTTACTTTTGACCCCTGTACTATACATTACTTACTTCTGACCCCTGTACTATTCATTACTTACTCCTGGCCTCTGCACGCTACATTTCTTACTTCTGACCTCTGCACTCTACATTACTTACTTCTGACCCCTGTACTGTACATTACTTACTCCTGACCTCTGAACGCTGCCTTACTTCTGACCCCTGTACTGTACATTATTTACTCCTGGCCTCTGCACTCTACATTACTTACTTCTGACCCCTGTAATCTACATTACTTACTTCTGACCCCTGTACTGTACATTACTTACTTCTGACCCCTGTAATGTACAATGGCTGCTGTCATCCATTCAGTATATATTGCACTTACATCAAAGAAGACAGTCTACTTTACTTACCCCTGGCCTCTGCACTCTGAATGATTTACTCCTGGCTGAATGATTTACTCCTGGCCTCTGCCCTCTACATTACTTACTTCTGACCCCCTGTAATCTACATTACTTACTCCTGACCTCTGAACGCTGCCTTACATCTGACCCCTGTACTATACATTACTTACTCCTGGCCTCTGCACTCTACATTTCTTACTTCTGACCTTTGTACTCTACATTACTTACTTCTGACCCCTGTAATCTACATTACTTATGGGATTGGATAAAGCTGCGCCAATGAATAAATTGTTTAAATATATAAAAAATTAAAGGGCACACAAAAAGACACATAAATAAACAATGAATTGTGATCGTAGAGAAAACACAGGTTGAACTGTACATAAAGTTCAATGATAGCTGCAATGGTCCAAAACGAAAATCTTTAAAAACTTTGCAACATCAATTTGTTAGATCTTGAGTTCTGATTTCCAATGGCAAACAGATTTGTAACATAAAAGGAAAACACCACCATGACTGTCTTGTATCTTCACACTGTGACATGCAAAGGTTATTCAGACCCGACCACCTGCTGCATTAGAGGCTTACCAGATGGCTGGGTAGATAAAGCACTGAAAATGCAGAAAGAAGGCCTCCTGGACAGATGATGGCTGGTACAGCTGATCCACTTAGGAACGATCAATCCAAGGAACAAGAAACCTCAGCACTATCCACTCCACCAAAGACCATCCAACTGGTTTGCTCAAATGAAAAAAATGGGGCCACCCATAGCGTTATACTGACTAATACTTTATTCAGCATAAATGAATTAAAAACACTTACGTAAGTACGATGTAAACAAGCACAATAGAAAAAACACTGCCGGCCGGTCAGTGGTAACCCGTCCCCTATTCCAAGTCTGCGTGGTGGCGTCGCTGCGTGCCTTCCCATACGACGTTTCGTCATAAATGACGTTTTCAATGGGGGCAATTTATTTACAATCTACATTACTTACTCCTGACCTCTGAACGCTACCTTACTTCTGACCCCTGTACTATACATTACTTACTCCTGGCCTCTGCACTCTACATTTCTTACTTCTGACCTTTGTAATCTACATTACTTACTCCTGACCTCTGAACGCTGCCTTACTTCTGACCCCTGTACTTTACATTATTTAATCCTGGCCTCTGCACTCCACATTACTTACTTTTGACCCCTGTAATCTACATTACTTACTTCTGACCCCTGTACTATACATTATTTACTCCTCGCCTCTGCACTCTACATTTCTTACTTCTGACCTCTGTACTCTACATTACTTACTTCTGACCCCTGTACTCTACATTAATTACTCCTGACCTCTTCTGAACGCTGCCTTACTTCTGACCCCTGTACTATACATTATTTACTCCTGGCCTCTGCATTCTACATTACTTACTTCTGACCCCTGTAATCTACAATATTTACTCCTGGCCTCTGCACTCTACATTACTTACTTCTGACTCCTGTAATCTACATTACTTACTTCTCCCCCCTGTACTATACATTACTTACTTAGAAAGAGATAGTTACTCAGCTATGAGTAAGCACTATATATAGTGCGAAACGCGTCAGATTTGGTGCCCCCCTTTTTGCTTTGCTTTGCTGTGGACTATTGGATTGATGTGATTCCCGTTTTTTAAAATAAACTGCATAGGATTTTATCTTCCTCCAGTACATTACTTACTTCTCCCCCCTGTACTATACATTACTTACTTCTGACCCCTGTACTCTACATTACTCACTTCTGACCCCTGTACTCTAAATTACTTACTTCTGACCCCTGTACTCTACATTATTTACTCCTGGCCTCTGCACTCTACATTACTTACTTCTGACCCCTGTACTCTACATTAATTACTCCTGACCTCTGAAGGCTACCTTACTTCTGACCCCAGTACTATACATTATTTACTCCTGGCATCTGCAGTCTACAATACCTACTCCTGGCCTCTGCACTCTACATTACTTACTTCTGACCCCTGTACTCTACATTACTTACTCCTGACCTTTGCACTCTACAATACTTACTCCTGACCTCTGAACTATGCCTTACTTCTGCCCCCTATGCTATGCATTACTTACTCCTGGCCTCTGCACTCTACATTACTTACTTCTGACCAGTGCACTCTACATGTCTCAAGTGATTGCTTTGTAGAGAGTATTTCCCAAAATGGACCTCTTTCTTTAGCCCTGGTGTGTCGTAGGATGTGGCATTGCCTAAAGGGTTGTTGTCGTCCGAAATCAGGGGGACCCATCCATCAGCAACTCCTTGAGGGATAAGCACTGCACTTATATAGTAAAAGGTTTGTTAGCTAGAATGATTTTGCACAAAAATGTTGTAAGAACAGATGGCTGTTCTTTGGATTCTTGGAGTGTCTTGTTTAGTTAGTCTCCTTGTTCTACAGTTCCACGCATGCTCGGAATCAAGCAGAAGAGCCGCACTGGCTATTGAACTTTAATTTTCTCGGCTCGTCGTACGTCACCGCGTTCTTGACATTCGGAGTTTAACCACTTTCAGACCGGACCAATTTGCAGCCAAAGGACCAGGCCCCTTTTTGCGATTCGGCACTGCGTCGCTTTAACTGACAATTGCGCGGTCGTGCGACGTGGCTCCCAAACAAAATTGACGCCCTTTTTTCCCACAAATAGAGCTTTCTTTTGGTGATATTTGATCACCCCTGCGGTTTTTATTTTTTGCGCTATAAACAAAAAAGAGCGACAATTTTGAAAAAAAAATGCATTCTTTTTTATTTTTTGCTATAATAAATATCCCCCGAAAATATATAAAAAAAGTTTTTTTTCCTCAGTTTAGGCCGATACTTATTCTTCTACATATTTTTGGTAAAAAAAAATCGCAATAAGCGATTATTGATTGGCTTGCGCAGAAGTTATAGCGTTTACAAGATAGGGGATAGTTTTATAGCATTTTTATTAATAATTTTTTTTTATTAGTAATGGCGGCGATCAGCGATTTTTATTGTGACTGCGACATTATGGCGGACACATCGGACATTTTTGACACATTTTTGGGACCGTTGTCATTTATACAGCAATCAATGCTATTTAAATGCATTAATTCCTGTATAAATGACACTGGCAGTGAAGGGGTTAACCACAAGGGGGCAGTGTAGGGGTTAAGTATGCCTAGGGGTGTGTTTCTTACTGTGGGGGGGGGGGGGGCGTGGCTGTCAGCTAGTGAATGCTGATCTCTGCTCCAATCACAGGGAGCAGAGTTTGGCGTCACTAGTTGCTAGGCAGAACGGGGAGATGCTGTTTATTTCCGCATCTCCCCGTTCAGCCTTCCCGTGAGACGATCGCGGGGTGTCCCCGCGGCGATCGTGTCCGCGGGAACCGCTAACGGCCTCACGGGGGTCCCGACTGGCGCGCTCCCGATGGCACGGATGTCATTAAAGAGGGACTTATAGATACGCCCTCCTGCCTGTCCGTGCCATTCTGCCGACGTATATCGTTGTGCGCCGGTCGGGAACCGGTTAAGACAACATTGTATGACCGTGTGTATGCAAGACAAGTTTGAGCCAACATCCGTCGGAAAAAATCCCATGGATTTTGTTGTCGGAATGTCCGATCGTGTGTACGCGGCATAAGTATGTACAAATTTCCATACCTAAACTTTAGCTTTAAACGCCTCCAATTTTGACCATAAGGTCAGATTATTGGTACACCTGCCATGTCATTATCTCTGTGCGAGTTAATCTCTCTATTTTCTAATCTTTACTCTTCTCTTCGTTATTTGATTTAATCTCTTATTTAATCCTCCGAGGCATATGCAGTACATTTCTTAAATAACAAATTGTATAGTTTGGTGTTTACAGTTGACTGCATACCTGTTAACAGTTAGGTGAGCAAAAGGCTCCGTATTGGGATGCAATTACATACTTGAAAAGACACAAACAGAAGTAGAACCTGTATGGAAAGAAAGAAGGCTACAATACGAGATGAAAATTCCTGGTACACTTCATATCAGGCTTTAGCATTATATAATTATGGGGATAAGTAGGCATTCATATCTCTATGCGGGGGTGTTCAAGGTAAGCCCAAAGATGGGCATCAGAGCAGCATAGTGAACGAGGGAGGAAAAGGCAATGAAGAAGGGAGGGAGGGAAAGAAAATGTCATAGGGAAATTGGAATAAGTTAAAATAAGACAGGGGGCTAGGTAAGAATAGGGTTGGGGATAGATCCAACCCAAGCCCCCCCCCCCCCCCCCCCCCCCCCCCCCCAGGAAAAAGGGTGTGAAGTAACACCTGGTCCAAAAATTGGTAGACCCATCAACAGCTTTATACAGTGCCTTGAAAAAGTATTCATACCCCTTGATGTTACAACTAAAAACGTACATGTATTTTATTGGGATTTTATGTGATAGACCAACACAAAGTGGCACATAGTTGTGAAGTGGAAGGAAAATGATAAATTTTTCAACATTTTTTACAAATAAATATCTGAAAAGTGTGGTGTGCATTTGTATTCAGCCCCACCCGAGTCAATACTTTGTAGAACCAACATTTACAAAAATAAGTAGGAAAATACTAGGGCTGTGGAAATGAAAGATTAATTCCTAGATTAATCGATTCATTTTTTTGATCGATCCAAATTCTTTTGATCGGTACTCACCTCTCCGCCGTCTTCCGGGTCTTCCGGGAGTTCCGTCGGAAATCCGGTGACGTCACGGACATCGACGTTACCGGACTGCCCCCCCTTTCCCCAAGTGCCTCTGTCTGCTAACGAAGGGAAGGGGGGAGGAGTCCGTTGATGTTGAAGTTTTGATTGAACGTAGCTCGAACGGGGGAGGAGCTACGCATGACGTCACCTGCTGCTGCCCTACGGAACTAACATGATTGTCGGCTTTACATGCTGTGTTTTTATCATCTTTATGTGAGTAGTTTGTGTTTGAACACAAAAATGTAAAGCGGTGAGCACTTAGATCTTTTCTTTCTACCCATGACCTGGCGTCCTTGTTGAGATCTAAGGAGACGTGAGAGAAGTTTATGGTCCGTGTTAACCCTTTTGATACCCGCTTGCATGACCACCTGTTTGCACAGGGGTCCATGCCATAAGGTGAGAGTGATTAGTTAGACCGGAAGTGGAGGGATTGTCACGCTACTGTGGAAAAAGAATTACTTACATCAGTGCAACAGTTTGAATTTAAAACGTATTTGTGTGAACTGTGAAGTTAAGTCATGGATTGTGGAAACAAACTAGTGTCGGGTGATTGTATATAGTGTATACCACATTTACCACTGACTAATGCAGAGTTGCAATGCAAGGAGATCAGCTAAAAGTAGTTGGATCTGTATGTGCATTATAATTAAGTCGATTATTAATCGATTAATCGATTTAAAAAAAATTGATTAATCGAACACGAAAATTTTAATCAGTAACAGCCCTAGAAAATACACCTAATTCCTTTCACGCAAGCGCTTATGGATTAGGCAAAAAGCAAAAATATATATTCCTTAATAAGTGTATCCTATAGCCTAGTGATGGCTCAAGCTGCTACTAGACATGTGCAATTCGTTTCGTTTTTTTTCGTTAAAATTCGTTATATTCGTTCATTCGTTATCGTACGAATGAACGAACGATTCGCTAAAAATTTTAACGAATAACGAATGTTCAAATCGAAAGAATACGAAAAACAACGAAAATCCAAAATAACCAAATTAGAAACAACGAATCTACGAAAGAAGAAAATCCGAAAAACGAAAACAGGAACAACGAAAATCAAAATGAACGAAAAAATTCGTACATTCGTAACTTTTTTTTTTTTTGAATTGGTAACTTTCCGTGTCCCTTACAATGGCGCTGCTTAACGTGCTTCGAATGGATTGAACGAAAAAATTCGTACATTCGTAACTTTTTTTTTTTTTTCGA
Source organism: Lithobates sylvaticus (assembly GCA_028564925.1). Taxonomy (NCBI): domain Eukaryota; kingdom Metazoa; phylum Chordata; class Amphibia; order Anura; family Ranidae; genus Lithobates; species Lithobates sylvaticus. The sequence goes on from CM053028.1 coordinate 538,168,843, forward strand.
TTCGTAATTTTCCGTGTCTCTTACAATGGCGCTGCTTAACGTGCTTCGAATGGATTGAACGAAAAAATTCGTACATTCGTAACTTTTTTTTTTTGTGATTCGTAATTTTACGTGTTTCTTACAATGGCGCTGCTTAACGTGCTTCGAATGGATTGAACGAAAAAATTTGTACATTCGTAACTTTTTTTTTTTTTTCGATTCGTAATTTTCCGTGTCTCTTACAATGGCGCTGCTTAACGTGCTTCGAATGGATTGAACGAAAAAATTTGTACATTCGTAACTTTTTTTTTTCGATTCGTAATTTTCCGTGTCTCTTAAAATGTAATAATAGCATACACATTACATAAAATTATGAATTATGCTCCAATTACGAATCTACGAAAACAATGTTACGAAAGTACGAATAAATCAATCTAACGAAAGTACGAATGTAACTAAATCGACGAAAATACGAATGCGTCCGAATTTTAAATAAACGAAAACGGAAAAACTAATCAACGAAAAAATAACTCTTACGAAAATACGAATCGTTACGAATACGAACACCGATGACTTACTAATTTACGAATCGTTACGAATACGAACACCGACGACTTACGAATTTACGAATCGTTACGAATCAACGAAAACGAAAGAAACGAAACGAAAATAAAAATGTTTTTCTATTGTGCACATGTCTAGTTGCTACCATAAAAACCTTGCACAGTTCACACAACAATCAACCAACACATACAGATATTGGCAGCGCTATATATGATATAAGAAAATATAAGAAAAGAACTAATAATAATAATATAACATGATAGAAGTAGTGCAAAAAAGTCCATAATCCATTGCAGTTAAATATCCATGAAAATGTCCAAGGTAGGATCAATTCCTGCTTGCGGGATGATAAACTGTCACCAACACCACCACACGTGACGAATCAGGGGGGTACTCGCATCCCCCTTTGAATTAAACTCTTACCAGGTCTGATAATGATATAGGCAGAGAAAACACACAGTGTTGATATTAGACATGTGCACACTGAAATATTTCGTTTTGGAATTTCGTTTTCGTCCGAAAAATAAACTTATTTAGTTACTCCCGAAATTCGTTTTTATTTATATCGTTTTTCGTTAAAAATTGCATTCGTCCGAAAATCCAAATGAATTAAGATCGAATCTGTCATTGAAGGCTTATGGTGTCTGTCGAAAGTTCAAAGAAGATTCGACGGAGCAGCTAAACTGTATGACTCTGTATAGTTTAGCTGCAATTCCACCCAATTCCAGCAGCAATCTTTCCTCTCTACGTCGAATCTTTCCTTTCTACGTCGAATCTTTCCTTTCTACGTCGAATCTTTTCTCTCTATGTAGAATAATCTTGGACTAATAGAGTTAAGGTTAGGCACATTCGACCATAGGTTCAATGGACACAGATTGTTATTGTCAGCGTCGAATCTCCTATCTATATCGAACTGTTGTCACAACGAAAATAAAGCATTTGTTTATGTCGGATCTTTCGTTTTTCGGATTCTGCACTTTCGTTATCGTTTGTTAAAACGATAACGAAAATACCTGAAATTCGGACGAAAATGCATTCGGACGAAAACGAATGCACATGTCTAGTTGATATCCTTATATCCAATCTCCCAAGTTAAACTGCATCAAAGGGTGTAGGTCACACTATGACAGGCTCATTTCAAATCATATGGAAAAGAAAAAAACAGCCTCCATAGTGTAATCTGGTAAAACAATTTATTAAAATCCACAATATACCACCCTTTAGGACCTGCCCTTACAAAATATCACATAATAAAATGCATAACATCAAACAAGATTCTGTTGGCAGACCACAGCAAGGATAGCGCGGTGTCTCCTACCACAATATGGTACCTTTCCGGCGGTAGTAGGCTCTGTGTCTCCGAGCGGCATGCTGTGGTTGCTCACTGGATGTAGTTAAGCCACACTCTGACGCGTTTCGTCATCATCATCCACCAGCTTTGCATATCTAGAGAGTGAAATGTTTGCCCATTCTTCTTTGCAAAATAGCTCAAGCTCTGTCAGATTGGATGGAGAGCGTCTGTGAACAACAATTTTCAAGTCTTGCTACAGATTCTCAATTAGATTTAGGTCCAGATGTTGACTGGGCCATGGATATGCTTTGATCTAAACCATTCCATTGTAGCTCTGGATGTATGTTTAGGGTCGTTGTCCTGCTGGAAGGTGAACCTCGGCTCCAGTCTCAAGTCTTTTTCAAAACTCTAACAGGTTTTCTTCTAAGATTGCCCTGTATTTGGCTCCACCCATCTTCCCATCAACTCTGACCAGCTTCCCTGTCCCTGCTGAAGAAAAGCATTCTCACCACATGATGCTGCCACCACCATGTTTCACAGTGGAGATGGTGTGTTCAGGGAGATGTGCAGTGTTAGTTTTCCACCACACATAGCATTTAGGCCAAAAAGTAAAATTTTGGTCTCATCTGACCAGAGCACCTTCTTCCACATGTTTGCTGTGTCCCCCACATGGCTTCTCGCAAACTGCAAACGGGACTTCTTGTGGCTTTCTTTTAACAATGGCTTTCTTCTTGACACTCTTCCATAAAGACCAGATTTGTGTTCAGGCAGGGTTGTCGCAAAAGGCAGAAGCAGAAGAGAGGCATACAAGAGAAACCAAGGAAATTGATTCGAAACAGGTTTGTTAAATAGGCATTGATAAAAGCTTATACAGTCAATAGCAACCATAAGGAAAAGCACTATTCGAGCCAGTCTTGTGCGGACAGATAAACAGGAAAAAATCAATAAGAAGAACCATTTATCGATTTATTGTTGCCATAAGATGATTTTTTTATTGAAAAAACAATTAAAATTCTCTTTTGAATAGATGGTAGACAATCAGCTTGCTCACCACTATAATGGTACCTTATGGCAGCGGCCAATGGACCGGCTCGTTGATAGATTTGCTGCAGTGATGGAATCCTCATGCATCCCCTATGAAATCCACACAAACGGGGAAGGGGGATGGAAAACCCAACTTTTGTGTGGAGCCTCGACCTCAGGCCTGAGGAAGGGCTTTCCCCCGATACGCGTTGTCAAGACAACAGCCACGCTTTCTCCTTGCTTCCCTCGGCTTGCTCTCCACCATCTTGAGCTCCAAGCCTCGCTTTGAATCTGGTCTTCCTGAGCGTCATGCCCGGAAGTCCCACACACATTGGTTCCTATTGGGGCTTGCTTTGACTGTCTCCCGGCACCGTTTCCACCTACGACCCCCTAGCTGTGCTGCCGCTCACCGCTGGATACCATCAGGGACTCAGTCGAGGCTCTACATTGTCTCCCAGTCCACACAAAAGTTGGGTTTTCCCTCCCTCCCCCTTCCCCGTTTGTGTGGATTTCATAAGGGATGCATGAGGATTCCATCACTGCAGCAAATCTATCAATAAGCCGGTCCATTGGCCGCCACCATAAGGTGCCATTATAGGGGTGAGCAAGCTGATTGTCTACTATCTATGCAAAGGACATTTTTTAATTTTTTAAAATAAAAAAATCATCTTATGGCAACAATAAATCGATAAATGGTTCTTCTTATTGATGTTTGCCTCTTTATCTGTCCGCACAAGACTGACTCGAATAGCAATTTTCCTTATGGTTGCCATTGACTGTATGCACTTTTATCACATCTCTCCTGGTGTGTTCATCCATATAGCTGCTTATTGGGCACAAGTAGGACATAAAGAATTACTCCCAATGTTACAAATGTCCCAGTTTTCTGGTGCCAGACTTTTTTTTGCTGTTTTCATTGATAAAAGCTTAATAGAGGTGAAGACAGATGCAGACTGGAAGTTAAAAAGGTGATGGGGATGTCCACAACACAGCGGTAGAAGAAGAGTTAACAGGTTAAATTAAAGATTGGCTTATAGTAAGATGGCTTATAGTAAGTATGCTATAGTATGTGATGGTGATGTTGAATGGCTCCTGTCTCAGTGGAATGCCTATTTAGACATTAAGCTGTCCTAGGTACACTATATGGCTAAGAATTGTGGAGACTGGATCATCACACCAATGTGAGCTTGTTAGGACATCCCATTCCAAAGACATACGTTATTATAGATTCCCCCAATCACCCCCTTGTACTGTAGACATAAAAGTCTTTACCCTTCTTGGAAGTCTTTCCACAAGATTTTGGAATATGCCTGTGGGCATTTGTGCTCATTCAGCTACCAGAACATTTGTTTGGGCAAGCTATGATATTAGATTAGAAGACCTGGCTCGCAATTGGTGTTCCAGTTCATCTCAAAGGTGTTCAGTATGGTTAAGGTCAGGCCTTTGTGTGGGCCACTTGATTTCCTCTGCGCCAAATTGGTTAAATCAAGTCTTTATAGTCTTTTTATGGTGTAGCATTAACGATACACTTTACTGGAAACATGCTTTTGGCCATATAGTGTGTGTATAAACTGTATATTGTACATTTATGCATATACACATTTACATATAAATGCACTGTAAAAAAGACTATAGTATACTTTTAAAATCAAACCCTGTTTTCAGAGAACCCTATAACGCTGATTTACAGTACATTTGTCTCATCACTAAACTGTAATCTTCTGCAAAAATCATTTTGGAAATGTTTCTTTCATCTTGTGTCCACTCTCCCCTCATCACCAACACACCCAACCATCCAGAGCGGGAGCCTCCACCACATCACCACCACATCCAACCATCCAAAGCGGGAGCCTCCACCACATAACCACTACACCCAATCATCCAAAGCAGGAGCCTTCATCATATCACCACCATACTCAGCCATCCAAAGCGGGAGCTTCCAGCACATCAGCACCGCACCCAACCATACAAAATGGGAGCTTCCACAACATCCCCACCATACCCAACCATCCAAAGTGAAAGCCATCACTACCACACCCAACCATCAAAAGTGGGAGCCTCCACCACATCAACACTACACCCAACCATCCAAAGAGGGAGCCAACACCACACCCAATCATCCAAAGTGGGAGCTTCCACCATATCACCACCACACACAACCATCCAAAGTGGGAGCTTCCACCATATCACCACCACACCCAACCATCCAAAGTGGGAGCTTCCAACACATCACCACCACACTTAACCCTCCAAAGTGGGAGCCTCCACCACATCAACACTACACCCAACCATCCAAAGAAGGAGCCTCCACCACACCCAATCATCCAAAGGGGGAGCTTCCACCATATCACCAGCACACCTAACTATCCAAAGTGGGAGCCTTAACCACATCACCACCACACCCAATCATCCAAAGGGGGAGCTTCCACCATATCACCAGCACACCTAACTATCCAAAGTGGGAGCCTTAACCACATCACCACCACACCCAATCATCCAAAGTGGGAGCTTCCACCACATCACCACCACACTTAACCATCCAAAGTGGGAGCCTCCACTACATCACAACCACTCGCAACAATCCAAATGGGAGCCTCCACCACATCACCACCACACCCAACCATCCAAAGGGGAAGCTTCCACCACCTTCACTTAAGGAGAAGTGGGGTCACTTTCTTCCAATAACATGTCTACTTAGGATTTCCATGTAAATAGCATAAACATTGCACAGCTAAAGCAAGAACTCAGACCTTTCTGTGTTCGAGTCATTGTTAAGGCATAATAACAAAACCATTCCAAAAAAGATAAGACACAGGAGCACTTAAAGCATACTGTTTCTTTATTTGTAGAATTAACAAAATATAAAAAAAAAAAACTATTAAAAATGTTATCCGGTCAGTGACCCGTTCAATCTGCATGCTTTCTCAAGGAATTCAGTGAAAACAAAACCATAAAAATAGACATAAGGGAAGGGGTGGGGGTGAGGGTAGTTACTGAGCCACCTTGCTATCACATATAACAAATATGAAAACCTTACATCGCACTAAGCTCATTACATCACACTCAGTGGTCATTACCTATTCTGAAATTCACTTGCTTGATAGTAAATATGAAGAGACAATACGCTTGATTTACTAAAACTGGAGAGTGCAAAATCTTTGAACAAGCTGAAGTTAGAAGATGATTGGCTACCATGCAGAGCTGCACCAGATTTTGCACTCTCCAGTTTGAATAAATCTCCCCCCATCGGCTACCAATTCTTTGGATGTGTCTGACTCCCTAAAAGCCAACCATCTTGGGTCACTTTTTCAACATGACAGGTTCCTTTAAGGCCACTTTTTTATTAAAAGTTGTCATCACAGCACATGAAAATACAATGTAAAGCTACAATTAAGATCTGTAAAATGTACCATGAAATGAAATTGCTCTATGTCATTGTGGCCTGAGGTGCATTCATATGTTTTCGGTCATCAAAGGGTTTTTCGCACCTTAACAGAAGCTATTACATTAAAACCCTTCTGCAATCCCACAAAATTTGGGTCAGAGCCTATAAAAAGACATTGTACGTATTTCATTTCTTTTAAACGCACTTCTTATTCCGAGATCGTGAAACCAAATGGATAGCTTCACGGGGAAGTACATATGTCCATCTGATCATACCTTGGGGCCAGCTATTATAAACCAATATGGACATGAATATTTAAATTTTCCTTGCAGACGTCAAATCGCACTTGCCCGAACGTCAAGCGGGGGGTCCTCCGGGAAAGCTTACGTCTTAAATGGAAGGCTAAAAATAAACGGGTATATAAAATAATATATGTTCCATGAGGAATGTACATTGAGATCTTGTGCCATGCACAATAGAGTATTACGGTGATAGTTAGTGATGTGACATTGTTCCCAAAATAGCAAGGAACGCCCTTCCAGTTTTGGTGGCAGAGCGAGCGATCCCAGAATGTTCTGCCTAAGAGGACGATGAACCATATGACATCGCAGTTATCTATCTATAAAGCAGATGTCTACTATAAACACCAAGGTTCATTAAGAGAGAATGGGATGTTTGCACGCTAAAATCGCATAACACGGGCGCCATGCTGAAGTCTCAAAGTATTACACACTGCTCCCTGCAGTCCCCTCCTTGACACTTTTTGAAGGTCGTGTTAGAGAGGGAATTTCTAGGATCACAGATGACAAAAAGAGTTTGCTGAACACAAATCTCATCTTTGGTGCACAAGTAGGAGCATATCTAGCTGTAGACCTAGGAAGATAGAGTTCTGGACATTACCGGGGGAACTTCCAGCAAGCATATTAGAGGATTGCCACTTTTCTATCTCTTCAGGGTAAGTTGATGAAATTAATAAAAGTTTGAGTGATGAATTTGAACCCCATTGAGGTTATTGGCATGGAGGCTAGGCACTGCACTGGGTAACATGGTTCCTGGTTATCTATGAAAGAAGGGGGAGAGTGCATGCCCCTCCTTCTGAACCATACCAGAGCACATGCCCTCAACATGGGGAGAGTATCTAGCCAGGGGGGGACTCCTCTGGCAAAGCACCTTCTCTCCATGTTGATGAGGACAAGGGCCTCTTCCCCAAAGTCCTTGTCTGGTGGAGGTAGGGGTCTGCAGGCAGGGGCCTATCATAATATAGAAGTCCCAGTTAAAAATATGAAGATACCACACTCCTTTTGCACGTAAATTGTTTTTTTTCTTGTTTTTTGCATGGGGTTCCCACTTGAAATACAAATCAGATTTGAAGTGCCTCGTATGACCCCATGGTATTTTTTTACACTATCCCCACTTGTTTCTTTATTTTCACAGCTGAGTGGGGATTAGTCATTGGTTGTTAGGACAACAGCAGCTGCTGGCTCCCTAACAACCAGGATCCCTGAGCAGGAAGCTGTCACATTTAGCAGCAATACTAATGCCACTGCTGAAAATGTCACTTCCCGATGAAGCCAGAGAATTAATTGTCTCAGCAGAACACCCATATTTTTGGTCTGTTTGCCAAATCTCTGCGCAGTCAAAACTGAACCGCCAGCTCATCCTACTATTGAAGACAGAGAACAACTATAAGTAATGCTGCATACACAAGATCGGAATTCTCGTCGGAAAAAACTCTGACGTTTTTCCGACGGAATTCCGACGGAATTCCGCTCAAGCTGTGTTGCCTACACACGATCACACCAAATTCCGACGGTCAATAACACAGCGGCATAAAACACATTCGACAGCACTATAAAAGGGAAGTTTAATTCTTCCGAGCATACGTCAAATAGTTTCCGAGCATGCGTCGGAATTTTGCGTGTCGGAATTGCATACACACGATTGGAAAATCCGATAGAAAGGTTTTCCGTCGGAAAAATTGAGAACAGGTTCTCAATTCAAAGTCCGTCGGAAATTCCGACAGAAAAAGACCGTTGGGCATACACACGGTCGGAAAATCCGATGAAAAGCTCCCATCGGACTGTTTCCATCGGAAATTCCGACCGTGTGTACGCCGCATTAGTATAAACAGATGGTTGAAAGTTAAGGGAGCTGTCATTTGGCTATGTGTAATGTTGGGATTAGTTGTGTAAGGCCGGTGGTCGGCAAGTGGAGAGCATCATGATTTACAATGGGGGATGCTTTTTTTGTATTTTTTATAAAGGACCTGTCAAATGTTTTTTTTTTTTTACTTCTAGGTGATGTCTTTTTTTGTGAATGAGTAGGGGAATGTGTACTCCGTACTCATTCATGTAAGGCAGGGGCAGTATCTTATTTTTAAAGGAGGCTTCTCCTACAGATCCCCACAAGCATTGGGCCAGGGTTGTGGTGAAGAGGCCCTTGTCCCCAAAAACATGGGGACAAGGTGCTTTGCCAGGGGAAAGTTCAATCAAATTTATTACCCTTCTATATCCCAATACATGCCTGTTACAGGCTTGTGACATGTTATATATATTAATGTTGCTTGTTATCCTTTACAGATATGTGTAAAGACAACTGACTACAATCAAATGGGAAAGTTTTGACTTCTTGGTCCCCGAAGAATCAGATGTTATCCGTGAAATGTGCCGGTATTGTTCTGTGCAAATTCTGGAATTGTTTAAATACAATTTAAGATGCGTTAGTTAATGTGCTCAGTGATTGTATATTGTATGTTGATGTGCAAAATTATCCAAGCATTTGAGTGGACGGTTGTTCATATTTTTTTTTTTATAATACTATCAGTAAACACTTTTGGCTTTTATGATATTTATTTATTACAGGTGCTTATATGGCGCCATCAATTTATGCAGCGCTTTACATATATATATTGTACATTCACATCAGTCCCTGTCCTCAAGCCACACAGGCACAAGGAGAGCATGCAAACTCTGTGCAGGTAGTGGCATAGTTGGGATGTGCACCGACGACGACCCTAGTGCTGCTAGGCGGAAGGGCTAACCACTTAGCCATTGTGCCGCCCATATGGTCTCAAGTGCTGAAAACCAAAGTCTCTTCCATTTATTCAGTACATAGATATTACAAGAGCTTCCATTGGTGGCAGGGTTTTCTGCACACCGAGTGCACGCTCCCAGCACAGAGACCAAGTTGTCAAAGACAGCTCTCGCTCTCTACTGAGAACTTGGTGCTGACTGGATCAGTTCCTGAACATGTGACCAATGTGACATCCAATCACAGCCGACCACAGTGTTCACATGATCGTCCAGTTTTTGGAACAGGAAGGGGTTAATTAAAATAACAACACTGTTCAGCAGGGCTATCTTGCATGGACAAGCTTTGCAGGGAGAAGCAGCAAATTGATTTTTAGTAAAAAAAACAGCACACATTACACACATTAACACACTTAACCCATGGATTACCCAAAGTTAACCCCTTCCCAGCCAGTGTCATTAGTACAGTGACAGTGTATAGTATTATCACTTATCACTGTTGTAGCACAACCCCGTAGGGGTTGCAGATGAATGGGTTCCCCACTCCTGCACAACCAAGCAGATAGCATTCTCCAGCTTTCATCTGGAACACAGAGAACAGTCTTTGAGCTTGGTTTTATGTTTTATTGGGAGGGTGGTTATAACTTGGATGGGTAATGGGAATTATGGGATGTCCAACTTGGTAGCAATAAACTCAGGGACAACTTCCTCTATGTACAGCTTCAGCTCTGCTTCCTCACTCAGCACTGATAGTCCTTTAAATGGAAAAAATGCAACAGCCCCTTACAGGCTAGGAACTCTCAGTTCCTTTTTGGAAGTAGCACTAAGAGTTGTGAACTGTATCCTGGAGCACCTCCAAACTCCCTTGTAGACACTGATTCCAGCTCTACCTTCTGCAGGAAATGCCAGCCCACCTTACTTCACCAGTCTACCCGACTGACTCTTCACCAGTCTACCCGACTGACTCTTAACCAGTCTACCCGACTAACTCTTAACCAGTCTACCCGACTGACTCTTCACCAGTCTACCCGACTGACTCTTCACCAGTCTACCCGACTGACTCTTCACCAGTCTACGCGACTGACTCTTCACCAGTCTACTCGACTGACTCTTCACCAGTCTACTCGACTGACTCTTCATCAGTCTACCCAGCTGACTCTGGAGATCTCCCAGGGCAAGGTTAGAGAATATTTAAGCACACTGCTATCTTACAGAGAGACCTGCTACATGTAGCAGTCTCTCCCCAACTTACACTGTCCTCTTTACTCCTTACAACTTCTTCTGTGGTAGGTTCCTTTCAAGTCAGCACCTGAGCCCCAGTCCAAAGCAGAGCACCCTCTTTAGACTAGGGGGCTCAGTTCAAGGGCCACCAACAGTCCCCTCAGCACTCCATCTCCGTATTCCACCCAACTTCCCTGCCGGCATGACTCATTCATACTTAAAGCATTTGTCAACCCAAAAAAAATAAAATAAAATGGATCCTGCTCCTTTGAAGCATTTTATATAGCACAGTGCTCGTGCTGTGTAATTTGGCCCTCCCCTATGTAAACTGACCACGGTGTATCATGGCTGCTGAGCCCTGACACCGTGGTCAGTTTACGTGCCTCCGTCATCCACAGCCTGCTATCTGCAGCTCTCCTCTCTGCTACTGTGTCCTCCTCCCCCTCCCCTCCCTGCCTGTCGCCTAGTGACAGTGCCGTTCCACCACCCTCATGCTGCAGGAATAACAAATATATCTGTATACTATCCGTTCTGTCTCTTAATGCAGTGCTCTCCAGTCTCTGTGTTTTATTAAAAAAATGCCTCCTTTACCGTATTTCACGGTGGCTCCCGGCGATCATGTGACCAGCTGGCTCTCTCTCTCCTTCTCACGTCCTGCTGATGTCAGCAGGGGAATCTCTGCCCCTCCCACTGCATCTGTCAGACGGGCAGAAAGGAGACATGGCCGGTCACATGAGCGCTGGGAGCCACCATGAAATATGGTAAAGGAGGCATTTTTTTTAATAAAACACAGAGACGGGAGGCACTGCATTAAGAGACAGAACGGATTATGTGAACTATTGAAAGTGGGTTAACAACCACTTTAAGAGCTAGCCTGACCACCCTGGTAGGTCCACCACCTAGGGATTGGCTAAGCTCCCCTAAGTATGCAGGATAGCCCTCCTAGCTTCCACCCTCTAGATTCCAAAATGTTCTCCAACATTCCAGAACCAGGGGAGGCACCAGAGAGCTGCCTGCATGAGTCATCCAGCCCTGAACTCAAATAAACCCTGACCCAGATTTTTTTTGACTCAGACTTAACCTGAACAACACTATGTTTTGCCTACTCTAACACTAGTAGCACACTAAAGAGTGCCACACTATATTACTGTCACTGGTGATGTCAGTGTCAGTTATTCAGTTCCCACCAAGCGTCAGTTAGTGTCATATTTCTTGCCGAACTATTACAGTCCCACTATAATGCCTTGTACACACGGTCGGATTTTCCGCCGAAAAATGTGCGATCGGATTATGTTGTCGGAAAATCCGACCGTGTGTGGGCTCCATCTGACTTTTTCCGTCGTAATTTCCGACGGAAAAAGTTTGGGAGCTGGATCTCAAATTTTCCGACAACAAAATCTGATTGGAATCGGACTTTTTCCAATCGTGTGTAGAGAATTCTGACGCACAAAGTGCCACACATGAAAGCTATTGGCTACTGGCCTCTACGTAGTCCCGTCGTACGTGTTCGACATCACCTCGTTCCGAAGGATCGGATTTTCCGACAACTTTGTGTGACCGTGTGTATGCAAGACAAGTTTCGGCCAAAATCCGTCGGAAAAAATCCGACGGATTTTGTGGTCGGAATGTCCGACCGTGTGTACGGTCACTAAGTCACTGATCACCACCATTACTAGTATAACATTTTTTTTTCTAATCCAGTATATACAGGCATACCCCACTTTTAAGTACACAATGAGGTTTATTTACTAACGTTGGAAAGTGCAAAATCAGTCTCACTTCTGCATATAAACCAATGAGCTTCCAGGTTTTATTACCAAAGCTTAATTGAACAAGCTGGGGTTAGAAGCTCATTGCTTTCTATGCAGAAGTGAGCCTTATTTTGCACTTTCCAGCTTTAGTAAATAAACCCCATTGTGTACTTAAAAGTGGGGTATGCCTGTAGACCATAGTTTGTAGACGCTATAACTTTCACACAAACCAACCAATATATACTTATTGGGATTTTTTTTTTTTACCAAAGGCATGTAGCAGAATAATTTTTGGCCAACATATATGAAGTTCCAGTCTTCATAGGAAAGAATTAACAGTGGGCAGTGGAGTCTCCAGCCACTCTGTTAGCTTGGAGAAGGACGTGGGAGGAGCAGGGGAGTGCCTTGTCATATGCTATAGGGGTGTGAGTTTCTATTGATGCACACAGTGATGGGAGACACAAATCTAGTGCCTGCATGCAAGGGTGGCTCCATAAGATGCCGCAGGCAAAAAGGAGACACCCTGAAACGGGACACCTGGGGCAGTGGTCATAGCACCATCTTCATTTGTATCATAGACAAGGATTAAAAGATAAAGAAGCTGCATATTCAGTAAGGCGTTAAATCAGCTGCTGAACGTGTGGGTTTAATATTACTTTAAAAGCCTTAGTCAGATATTTAGTACACCAACCATGGCCAAAGGATCTCCATTCGTATTGATTTCTCTATTTTCTAATCCTCTCTTTTACTTTGTAACTCTTCTCTTCTAAATAAACGTTTGAAAACCTTTACGGCGAGCAGAGGTTGCTGATTTTCTTATCCACATGGCGGGTGTTGCTGGGTGGAGGGGAAGGAAGACAAAAGCATCCATTCGTTGATCTACTCTAGCTAGTGTAGCGCTAACCCTGTAGGGGCCGCTGGATTAACTGGTTCTTTCTCAAAACAGCACAGAGATACCATTCACGTAGCCAACAGTCCATTCACTTTGGCTCCAGTAACGGTCTAGGGCAGTGATGGCGAACCTTGGTGCCCCAGATGTTTTGGAACTACATTTCCCATGATGCTCATGCACTCTGCAGTGTAGTTGAGCATCATGGGAAATGTAGTTCCAAAACATCTGGGGTGCGAAGGTTTGCCATCACTGGTCAAGGGATTGTCTTTTTAGGGTTTATTGCTTGTAGAACTTGCAACAGGAGAGGGGTTGGGTGGTGTGAGATACCCCAAAACAGCAAGGAACAAAAGAGGACATTCTAGACCAGGGGTCTGAAAAAAAGAGAAAAGTGTTGGGACTTTGTATGAGACCATGACCATCCAGTACAGAGGTATCCATCCCTGTTTATATGAAAAGAAAGGGAAAATTAGGGGCAGATGGGGCAATTGGGACTTTGTGTGAAACATATCACTAGGGCAGAATAAGTCATCAAATGTAAATAGATTAATATATTTATTGGTACCCCATGAGAGCACAATGCAATAAATGATACAAACATTAAATCAATAAGTAGGGTACAGAGTAGATAAAAAATGATAATTGAATCACATTATAGTAAAATAATAGTATGTTAAGCACTGTAACACATGATAGTAACATTCAGCACTACACCCAACATGTATATACACAAACAGAATTGTATTGGAATAAAATTGATGACTTAGACATTGAGACCCCATGATAGGTACATGATTGCTGTGACATGACATCAAATATGAATGCTCAACGCGTTTCGTGGAAGTTTGTCCACTCATCAGGAGCAGCTAAATGGGGATCCCTATAATATAATATAATTATAATAGGAAGAGAGGGAGCAAAATGTCTGGTCCTAACACTCTTACCTATGGGTATATAGTATGATAGTAGTAAGGCATATGTGATAATGTTCATGATGATGGGAGGCATCAGGGGATGAGTATAGCATCCCCCTGGGAGCTGAGGAGGTAACCAGATGGCAGCAAAGCAGGGCAAACCAGGGATCATGTGTGAAAGTAGACAGCAAGAGAATTCCCCTTCCAATACTGTAGTGTAGAATATGAACCCAAAGGGTAACTGTAATATATAATTATGTATGATAGTGAGCAAAATGGGTAATATACTAAGAAGCCACAAGATGGAGGGTAAAGTATGGGGAAGTAGTGAAGGAACAAGTGAAAGGGCATGTAGAGAGCACAGCAGGTGTGCAAAATTGCAGCAATGCAAGAAAATTAGAAAATATGGACAAAGAACAACCCACCAAGAACACCAATTGCCAGAGAAAACCAGCAGTGAATAACCTAGATAAAGGAAAAAACATGTGAGGTTGAAAATAAATGTGTCAGAGTGCATAAGGTAAGAAGTCCGTAGATACCTGGAGATGCCAGATAAAAGCCAGCCAGCAAAGTCCCCCCAACGTCACGCTGGGTCGTGCTAAAAGAGGAACCGGCAGCAGCCACATGCAGGCAACTAGCACCTACATATAGGAAGCGCCCGCCTCCATCAATGAGCATGCCAGATCGGCAAACACGTCAGCACGCGGCGGCAATGTGACATAAAACGTGCCGGCATAAGGGGAGTGGCGTCGACGCGCAGGGGTCTCAAAATACATTGAGATGTCTGGATAAGACTGGTGGAGTTCAGTTGCCCTGGAGAGACATTGTCAGTACTGACCTGAGCTCAGGATCCTAGTGACTGTGTGCTGATCTACTTTTGGGGGAACCAGTGGTAGCTCCTTCACTGAGACAGCTCTCATAGTGTCTCAGATACTGGCCATTCCCCTGTCCTCAACAGGATTCTGGATCGTGAGCTTTGTGAAGAGTGCCCTCCTGTACTGTGCAGTGTTCCTGAAGTTGCACTGGTTACCAGCTGTGCAATTGTGCAAGGTAACCAGGTGGCAACAAGACTTGTCTTATGGTCCCCAACTGTAAGGCTTTAGGACTGTTTAGAAAAATGCCTCATGGTCTCCAGCTGTGAGGATTTAGACCAGGGGTCTCAAGCTGGTGGCACTCCAGCTGTTGCGAAACTACAGGTCCCATGAGGCATGGCAAGGATGACCGTTACAAGCATGACTCTCACAGGCAGAGGCATGACGGGACTTGTAGTTTCGCAACAGCTGGAGGGCCACCAGTTTGAGACCCTTGCTCCAAACCCTCACAGCTGGAGACCATGAGGCATTTTTCTAAACAGTCCAAAAAGAATTTATGAATTTACAAATTTTCGAATTTATGAATTTTTGAATTTACGAATATTTGAATTTACGAATTCCAATACCTTTAATTTAATAGTTAGTTATTATTAGTTAGTTAGTTATACTTTCGAATTTTTGGATTTTCTTTCTTATTTTTGAATTTACGAATTTACAATTTTTCTAATCTTCGAATTTACAAATTCCAATATCTATAATTTAATAGTTAGTTATTATTAGTTAGTTAGTTAATTATTCTTTCGAATTTTCGGATTTTCTTTCTTATTTTCGGATTTACGAATTTACGAATTTACAAATTTACGAATTTTCAAATTTACAATTTTTCTAATCTTTGAATTTACAAATTTCAATATCTATAATTTAATAGTTAGTTATTATTAGCTAGTTAGTTAATTATTCTTTCGAATTTTCGGATTTTCTTTCTTATTTTCGGATTTTCGAATTTACGAATTTTCGAATTTACGAATTTTCGAATTTAGAAATTTATGAATGTTTTAATTTCCGAATTTTCAAATTTACGAATTTTTGAATTTACGAATATTTGAATTTACGAATTCCAATACCTATAATTTAATAGTTATTTATTATTAGTTAGTTAGTTAGCTAGTTAGTTATTCTTTCTAATTTTTGGATTTTCTTTCTTATTTTTGAATTTACGAATTTACAAATTTTCGAATTTACGAATTTACAAATTCCAATATCTATAATTTAATAGTTAGTTATTATTAGTTAGTTAGTTAGTTATTCTTTAGAATTTTCTGATTTTCTTTCTTATTTTCGGATTTTCGAATTTACGAATTTAGGAATTCCAATATCTATAATTGAATACTTATATTATGTTATTATTAGTTAGTTAGTTATTCTTTCTACTTATTGAATTTTCTTTCTTATTTTAGAATTTTCAAATTTACGAATTCACGAATTTACTAATTTACGAATTTTCACATTTTCAAAATTTACGAATTCCAATACCTATAATTGAATACTTAGTTATTATTGGTTAGTTAGTTAGTTATTCTTTCAAATTTTCGGATTTTCGGATTTTCTTCCTTATTTTTAGATTTTCGAATATAGGAATTTAGGAATTTTCGAATTTACGAATTTACAAATTCCAATACCTATAATTGAATACGTTGTTATTATTAGTTAGTTAGTTCTAATTATTGGATTTTCTTCCTTATTTTCGGATTTACACATTTTTAAATTTTTTCGAATTTACGAATTGTGATCTTATTTTAGAATTTTCGAATTTACGAATTCACGCATTTACTAATTTACAAATTTTCCAATTTTCTAAATTTACGAATTCCAATATATATAATTTAATAGTTAGTTATTATTGGTTAGTTAGTTATTCTTTCGAATTTTCAGATTTTCTTCTTTATTGTCGGATTTACGAATTTTTACATTTTTTCAAATATACGAATTTACGAATTGTGATCAAAACGAATGACCTGAAAAACGAAAAAAACTAACAAATAAAACAAATTTGAATGAAAGGAAAACAAACACATTTTTCGGCAGTGCACATGTCTAGTCGTTCATTTGGACGCCGGCAGCTAGAAGGTTGTAATGGTGCATAATGAAAGCCATCATCCACATGCCGGTTTTGTATACAATTTTTGGGCAATTTTTAGGCATTTTGCCTTTTGCACCCCTGAAGAAACCTCAAGGCACCCCAGGGTGCCTGGGCACCCTGGTTGAAAAAAAACTGCTCTATGTGATATAAATAAAGTTTTAGTGAAAAAAAGTAAAAAAAAAAATAAAGCTACACGCCAACACTTACCCCCTCCAAAAAAAAAACATAAATGCACCCGTTTTTTGCGATACACATTACATATGATCACGCACATCCAAGTCAGAGCAATACTCACAGTTACATCTAAACTGAGGAACTGTAGGGGCTTTTCAAGTGTATAAAAAAAGGAGGTACAGAAGTTTGTCATCATTTTGTGAGCATGTACAATTGTAATGCTTGACACGTTGGGTATCTCTTTACTCGGTGCAACCTTAGCTTTTATTTTTGCCCAAAAATCGGGTAATATATTGCACTTACATGCCCTAAAACTGACTTTAGTGTACTTTTTACAGAACATTTGCACTTGATAAACCTTTGCACAAACATTGTGTGACAAAATTGAACACTACCACCACTTTATGCTCCAGAAAATATATAATGTTTGGGGGTTTAACTAATCTTCAGGCCTAAAGTTATTATTTAACCACATGCCGACCAGCGCACGACGATGTACGACGGCACAATGGCACGGCGTGGGCGTACAGGTACATCCCCTTTAAATTGCGGCATTGTGGCTGCGTACTCCGTGCCCGTGGGTCCCGCACACTCGTTATTATTAGTTAGTTAGTTATTCTTTCTAATTTTCGGATTTTCTATCTTATTTTCGGATTTTCGAATTTATGAATTTACGAATTTTCGAATTTACGAATTTTTTAATTTTTTAATTTTTTAATTTTTTAATTTACGAATTCCAATATCTATAATTGAATAGTTACCGTATTTATTAACATGCACTTTTCCCCCCTTAAAATCGGGGGAAAGTCGTGGGTGCGTGTTATACGCTGATCCCCAAAAAAATGTGGCAAAAAAATCAAACGGCGCTGAAAAATAGCGACCGCCGTCAAAAAAAACAAGCGCCGACGAAAAAGACCGATCTGACTGCTCGGCTCCGCTCGCAGTCCCGCCTCCCTGCGCTCGCTTCCGAAACAGCAGGGAGGCGGGACTGCGAGTGGAGCCAAACAGTCGGCTCTGTCTTTTCCGGCGGCACTCGCTCTGTATTTTCCGGCGGCGCTCGCTCGGTCTTTTCCAGCGGCGCCAGCTCGGTCTTTTCCGGCGGCGCTAGCTTGGTCTTTTATTGGCGGCGCTCGCTCGGTCTTTCTAGGCGGCAAATTTAAACGTGGGCAAGCTGCAAATGATGCTGGCAAGCTGCAAATAACACTGGGCAAGCTGCAAATGACACTGGGCAAGCTGCAAATGACGCTGGGCAAGCTGCAAATGATGCTGGGCAAGACTGCAAATGGCGCTGGGCAAGGCTGCAAATGACGCTGGGCAAGCTGCAAATGACGCTTAAATGTAATTTTTTTTTTTCCCTAAACTTCCCTCTTAAAATATTTTTTCCTTAAAATGCCCTCCTAAACTTGGGGTGCATGTTATACGCCGGTGCGTGTTATACGCCGATAAATACGGTAGTTATTATTAGTTAGTTAGTTAGTTAGTTATTCTTTCAAATTTTCGGATTTTCTATCTTATTTTCGGATTTTCAAATTTATGAATTTACGAATTTTCAAATTTAGGAATTTAGAATTTAGAAATTGAACACTACCACCACCACTCCAGAAAATATATAATGTTTGGGGGTTTAACTAATCTTCAGTCCTAAAGCCATTATTTTATTTAACCGCATGCCGACCAGCGCACGACGATGTACGTCGGCACAATGGCACAGCTGGGCAAATGGGCGTACAGGTACGTCCCCTTTAAATTGCGGCATTATGGGCACGTGCGCCCAGCTGCGTACTCCGTGCCCGCGGGTCCCGCAGACTCGTTGTCCGCCAGTGGCTTGCGATCGTGTCACGGAGCGACAGAACGTGTTCTGCCTAGCAACATGACAGAGATCTCCTGCTCCCTGTGATCGGGAGCAGTGATCTCTGCCATGTTGTAGTGAGGCAATCCCCCCTACAGTTAGAATCACTCCCTATGACACACCTAACCACTTGATCGCCCCCTAGTGTTTAACCCCTTCCCTGCCACCGTCATTTACACAGTATTCAGTGCATTTTTATAGCAAAAGTGTCCGATGTGTCCACCATAATGTCGCAGTCATGATAAAAAAAATCGCAGATCGCCACCATTACTAATGAAAAAAAAATGTATAATAAAAATGCCATAAATCTCGGCATTACTAATAATAAAAAAAAAAATAATAATAATAAAAATGCCATAAATCTCGGCATTACTAATAAAAAAAAAAATAATAAAAATGCCATAAATCTATCCCCTATTTTGTAGATGCTATAACTTTTGCGCAAACCAATCAATATATGCTTATTGCGATTTTTTTTTACCAAAAATATGTAGAAGAATACGTATTGGCCTAAACTTTTTTTATATATATTTTTTGGGGGATATTTATTATAGCAAAAAGTAAAAAAATATTGCTTTTTTTTTTCAAAATTTTCGCTATTTTTTTGTTTATAACGCAAAAAATAAAAACCACAGAGGTGATCAAATACCACCAAAAGAAAGATCTATTTGTGGGGGAAAAAAGACATACATTTTGTTTGGGTGCAGCGTCGCACGAACGCGCAATTGTCAGTTAAAGCGACGCAGTGCCGAATCGCAAAAAGTGCTCTGGTCAGGAAGGGGGGTAAAATCTTTTGGTCTGAAGTGGTTAATGTGTGCAAAAAAAAAAATGCATAAAAGGGCTCTGGCAGTGAAAGGGTCCAGATAGCGAACCCTGTCGCTTTGATACATGAGAACTAAAAAAAAAAAAAAAAAAAAACAACAGAGCACCCATCTGTCTTTTGCCATTGCGGATTTACGGAATGTTCTTTTACTGGTGAATTATTGTAAATATAAAAAATGATGATCATAACAATAAAAATCATCACCGCCATTATTACTGATGATAGTTATTCAAGGGTGATCAGATCTGTATAACTGCATTGAAAATATCCTGGCACGTCTGCTAAATTTCCTTTCGTCCGACGTCAGAAGTGATTGATTTTTAAATTTCCCAAAGATGACACATCTCCTCGCCGTGCCGGATTTATGCGGAAACCCTTGTAGCACCGGTAACCAACAACAAACACACATCAATAAAACTATTTGTTTGTGTGATTTCAGATTCGAGAGAACATGGTAACATTTTGTTTTCAATTACTAATGTCCTTTTAGTAATAGTCGCAAAGGTTGCCTGAGTTAAAAAGAATCGAGCCGGTAATATGAGGAGGCGTACTGACCAATGGGAACATTTTGCACCAAAACCGATTATGGTGGGTGCTATTGTCATCTCAACTAAATCCATACAATTGCTGATGACTTCATTTTCAAGGAGCGAAATGATTAAAACGAATATGTTTTAGCTATAAAAAAATGACAGATTCTACCCTAAGACTCCCAATTTCAATAACTGAGCCACGTAGACGAAAATTGTTGTGTACCGTATATACTCGAGTATTAGCCGAGTTTTTCAGCACATTTTTGTTGTACTGAAAATGCCCCCCTTGGCATATACTAGAGCAGTGATGGCGAACCTATGGCACGCGTGCCACAGCTGGCATGCAGAGCCATCTCTGTGGGCACACGAGAGGGTCCAGGACAGAGCTAGAGGTCTCTCTCTACTCTCAGCCCCCCTCCCTCTTTTTCCATCCCCCCCCTCTTTGTGTCCCCCTCTCTCTGTTCCCCCTCTCTCTCAGCTCACCCCTCTCTCAGCATCTCTCTCGCACCCCTCTCTCTCTGTCCCTCTTCTCTCTTTCTGTCCCCCTCTCTCTCTCTCTCTCTCTCTCTCTCTCTCTCTCTCTGTTCCTCCCCTCTCTCTCAGCTCACCTCTCTCTCAGCATTTCTCTCACACCCTTTTCTCTCAGCCCCTCTCCCTCTCTCTGTTGCCCCTCTCTCTAAGCATCTCTCTCACACCCCCTCTCTCTGTCCCCTCTCCCTCTCTCTCTGTCCCCTCTCCCTCTCTCTTTGTCCCCTCTCACTCTCTCTCTCAGCCCCTCTCTCTCAGCCCCCCTCCCTCTTTCTGTTCCCCCTCTCTCTCAGCATATCTCTCACATCCCTCTCTCTCTCTTTCTCTGTCCCCTCCCCCCCCTCCCTCTCTCTCAGCCCCTCTTTCTGTTCCCTCTCTCTTTCAGCATATCTCTCACACCCCTCTCTCTCTCTGCCTATCTCTCTCTTAGCCCCCCTCCCTCTCAGCATCTCTCTCACACCCCTCACTCTCGCTGTCCCCTCTCTCTCTCTCGCTGTCCTCTCTCTCCCCCCCCCCTCTCTCTCTCTCTCACCCCCCTCTCTCTCTCACAACCTCCCTCTCTCTCACACACAACCCCTCTCTTTCGCTCAGCCCCCCTCTCTCGCAAATTGCCGTGTTGGCACTTTGCAACACAAAACCAATGTATTTATTTCAGTTTGGGCACTCGGGGTCAAAAAGGTTCGCCATCACTGTACTAGAGTCAAGCACTTTTCTGCAGCAGAAAATTACATTTTCCGACCCGACTTTGGGGCCCCGTATCTCGGGGGCCACTAGGTGCCAAATTTGGTGTGCAAACCAAGTGGAACCAGCACTACAACATATCCAAAAATGTGGTATTCCTAGCACCAAGTGGCCCCGAGATACAGGGCCCCAAAGTCGGTTCGGAAAATGTCAAGTACTTTTCTGCAGCAGAGAATGACATTTTTCGAACTGACTTTGGGGCCCTGTATCTCAGGTGTGTTTGGATATGTTGTAGTTTTAGTTTCACTGGATTTGCACACCACATTTGGGGTTACTAGCACCAAGTGGCCCCAGGATACGGGGCCCCAAATTCGGTCAACTGTGTCCATCTGCAGCAATGTCATTTCAGGACCCTGTGGGTCCATAGATAGGGGGCATCTAGGAACCCTTAACTACCAAGTTTGAAGTTCGGGGGACCTATGGCTGCAAATGGGCACAGTGAGGCTGCAAATAGGCATTGTTGACCCTCTTTTCCACTTACAATAGCTGCGCATTTCTCACCCTAGGCTTATACTTGAGTCAATACGTTTTCCGATTTTTTTGTGGTAAAATTAGGTGCCTCGGCTTATATTCGGGTCGGCTTATACTCGAGTATATATGGTATTCAGGGTAGTTTTATTTACTTTATTTTAGGTCCATTTATACTTTCTTGTTACGGTACTGTTGGGTTGAGTTACTAAAACCTGGAGAGTGCAAAATCTGGTGCAGCTGTGCATGGTAGCCAATCAGCTTCCAACTTCAGCTTGTACAATGAAGCTTTGACAATAAAACCTGGAAGCTGATTGGTTTCTATGCAAAGATGCACCAGATTTTGCACTCTCCAGCTTTAATAAATCAACCCCTATGTGTGTTACCGAAAATGCCATTTAACCACCTGCTGTCCAGCCACTGCATTAAAAATAGCTGGACAGTGGCTTCCTCAGGAGGGCGTATTAAAATGTCTTCCTTCTCCTGTTGCTTGTGCGCACTCTGTGATCACAGATTTGGGAAAAGGGTGTATTAAAACGACCCCTCTCACTTGCTGCTTGTGTGCTCACTCTAGGGCATGCAGCGATGCTCTCTGCGATCACTATGTCCTATGGACACAGAGGATCACTAAAATTACACAGGACGTTGTTTAACCTCTCCTGAACGATTTAAGTTGACAGCTAGAATCCGACGTTTAAAAACTTCCTTTTTAGACGGGTTTACATGCTGCGTTTAGCAGCGTTTACCTGCGCTCTGCGATAACTATGTTCTATGGACACAGCGGATCACTAAAATTGGCCCTGTATCATGTTATCTCTGTGACCAATCACACAGATTTTGCAAAGTTACAGTATTTGTAAACAAAGGCTGCATGTTTCGACCCTTGATCTATTTCCTCTCGCATCAAGTGAAAAAAGTTGCATTGGTTGAAAAAAATCTCATGAATTGCAAAAAAGTGAACAAACACACTAAATCTATAAATCCAAGTGCATAGTCCAATAAAGTGCAATAATTCCGGTGTGAATGAAGACAAATCTTCATATAACAGTTCATGCGAAAACAATTTAGTAGAAAAGTGCATGTGCAAAGAAAGATCGGTTTCAAACTCCTCCAATCCTTAGCAGCAATCCGTGGTACGCCACACGATTCCCCCAGCCTCTCACCTCTATGCAAGACCCCTACGGGTCAAGTAAAGCCTGCAATCAGGAACCAGATGGAAAGCCAGCAATCGACCGATCTCCTCCGATCGTCTCAGCACTAAAAGGTCACTGGTAGAAGGCTTCAGACTTGGCAAGTAAGATGAAGGCATGTAATATAAAGGAATATCCCCATCTTGTAGTAGTCCAAGACAATTTTATTATAAAACGAAATGTAGTGACTTATAGTAAAAATTCTGGATAACCAACACAGAGTACTTCCTGGTCTCGACCGTGACCTAGGAAGTGATGACACCTGACTCCTCCCTGACGCGTTGCATCACTGCTCACGTGACTTCATCAAAGGGTGAACTTCACCCTTTGATGAAGTCACGTGAGCGTCAGGGACCTATAAGAAATAACACATCAAATGATGGCATCAATGTGCGTGACAATGACCATGTGGGAATTACCTACAGCCTGCCCAGGAACACCCACTACTTCAGATTGACACCCTCCCATTAACCACTTAAGGACCGCCTCCTGCACATTTACGTCGGCAGAATGGCACAGCTGGGCACATCAACGTACAGGTACGTTGTCTTTAAGAGCCCAGCTGTGGGTCTCGCGTGCGCAGCCGGTGGCACGCTCGCGTCCTGGGCCTGAGCTCCGTGACCGTGGCTGCGGGACCAGCGGACCCGATCGCCGCTGGTGTCCCGCGATCGGGTCACAGAGCTGAAAAACAAGGAGAGGTATGTGTAAACAAACCTCTCCCCGTGCTTCCTAGTAAGGCTGTCACTGATCGTCTGTTCCCTGTCATAGGGAAAGACGATCAGTGATGTCAAACGCCAAGCCATGCCCCCTACAGTAAAAAAACACACAGGGCTCACTTAACCCCTCCCCGCCCCTAGTGGTTAACCCCTTCACTGCCAGTGTTATTTACACAGAAATCAGTGCATTTAAATAGCACTGATTGCTGTATAAATGACAATGGTCTCAAAAATGTGTCAAAAATGTCCGATGTGTCCGCCAAAATGACGCAGTCACAATAAAAATTGCTGATCGCCGCCATTACCAGTAAAAAAAAAAAAATATTAATAAAAATGCTATAAAACGATCCCCTATTTTGTAAACGCTATAACTTTTGCGCAAACCAATCAATAATCACTAATTGTGATTTTTTTTT
Source organism: Lithobates sylvaticus (assembly GCA_028564925.1). Classification (NCBI taxonomy): domain Eukaryota; kingdom Metazoa; phylum Chordata; class Amphibia; order Anura; family Ranidae; genus Lithobates; species Lithobates sylvaticus. The sequence goes on from CM053028.1 coordinate 538,193,279, forward strand.
ACCAAAAATATGTAGAAGAATACGTATCGGCCTAAAATGAGGAAAACAAATGTTTTTATATATTTTTTGGGGATATTTATTATAGCAAAAAGTAAAAAATATTGAATTTTTTTCAAAATTGTTGCTCTATTTTTGTTTATAGCGCAAAAAATAAAAAACGCAGAGGTGATCAAATACCACCAAAAGAAAGCTCTATTTGTGGGGAAAAAAGGACGCCAATTTTGTTTGGGAGCCACGTCGCACGACCGCGCAATTGTCAGTTGAAGCGACGGAGTGCCGAATCGCAAAAAGGGGCCTGGTCCTTTAGCTGCAAATTGGTCCGGGGCTGAAGTGGTTAAGGCCTTTTGATATATTCATATGTGTGTGCACAGGGTGGGCTGGATGGGCACACCCTAATCGCTCCATGCGCATTCGCATTATCGCTTTGTGTGCAGGAAGGACGATGGGAAAGATCCCCCTCTCTCCAGCTCTGCCATAAGAGTTTACGCACTTCTCTTTCACTGTGCAGGCAGGGATATCAATGTGCCGGGGTCATATATATGTAGACCCCCTAATGCAATAGGCTGTGGACATCTATGGCTATATGTGTAACTCCGCCAAAGAGCCAGCCCCCTGCTTGCATCCGGAGTGAGGGCTCTTGAGAGGAATACTGGGGCAGGGTACCCTGATATTTTCAAGAAGCAATGTATAACACCCTGATAGCTCCTCCTGCCATCCATGTTCTGCCCATGTTGAAGAACAGATATACAGTATAAAGAAAATGGATGCGGGGGGAAGGAGGAACCAGAGAAGGCAAAAAATAATATCTGAATACACTTCAACTTTAAAATGCTCATGTGGTTCCTGACCATTTGTAGGATACTTTGTAAGGAAAACAGTTTTCACTGATTAAGATAATGAGCCAGCCATGCAGTAAATGTAATAAACCCAGCCTGACCTTTTTAGTTTATATGCGGTCACTGAACTTTCAATGTCCCATCCGTTCTCTGAGGACTGTCACTTTTATTTGCAGTGAGTCAATCTATGAAATAATTGGAGGCTAATGAGGGCAAGCTACAATACTCATAGTGAAGCCATTAAATACATCCTAGTGATAAATAAAAATAAATAGCTATTTTGCTTTTGATATCTAGCCATACCATCCGTAGCAACTAGCTAGCCCATAATAATCATTTGTATAAAATTCGACAACAATTGTCAGCTAAGCTAACCTCTTGCCGCCCACATAACGCATATGTGTAGCGATAAATAGACATGTGCACTGACAAAAAATGTGTTCATTTTCGTTTTTGTTTCATTAGTGTTTTTGCTTTTTTCGGAAATTCGGAAAATCGAAAATTCTGAAATTTGGAAATTCGTAATTCGGAAATTCGTAATTCGGAAATTTCGGGAATTTTCACATTTCTATTTTCCGAATTTCCTAATTTCGAATTTTCGGATTTCCGGATTTCCGAATTTCCGAATTTTCGGATTTTCGGAATTCGGGAATTCAAAGATTTGAAAGTCCCAAAATTTGAAAATCTGAAAAAAAGAAAGAAAATCAGTTTAATTAATAACTAACTATTAAATTAACGAGTACGAATTTATCCCAAGTTACAAATTATCTGAAATAACGAATGCCGCATCTAAACAAATGAAACGGAACAAATTAAAAATAAATAATTAATAATAATAAAAAGGTTTTATTATTATTATTGTTATTTATTATTATTATATTGTTACATTCCATTTGGTTAGATGCGGCATTCGTTATTTCAGATAATTCGTAACTTCGGATAAATTCGTACTCGTTACATTCACTAACAGACAAATTTGAAAGGGAATTCCAATACCTATAATTTAATAGTTAGTTATTATTTAGAATTAAACAGATTTTCTTTATTTTTTTCAAATTTTTGAATTTTCTAATTTTTGAATTTCCGAAAATTCGGAATTCGAAAATCCGAAATTCGGAATTCGAAAATCCGAAATTCGAAAATCCGAAAATTTGAAATTCGGAAATTCGAAAATTCGGAAATCCCAAATTCGGAAATTCATAATTTCGGAAATTGAAAAATTTGGAAATTCGCAAATCCGGAATTAACGAATTTGTCAAAATTCGTTAAAAAACTAATTAGGACCTAAACAAATTGCACATGTCTAGCGATAAAGAGACTAGGCTTTAAGGCCCATGTGCCTCCATGGTTGGCCAAGGTATCTGTGCTGAGAGCGGGCTTTCTGCACACTCCCAGCACATTGACCACACTGTCATAGACAGTTCTCAGTCTCTAGTCATGAATGAGAGCTGGCAAGATGGGCTTCTGATCATGACAGCCAATCAGGGTGGTAATGAGATTGGGAAGTCCATCCTGTCCCTGGGCATAAAGGGACGCTTGGGCTGGGAGGGATAGGGTTAAAGGGCCAGTCTACCCAAAGGTGTTATTTTATTTATAGATAGAGTTTGGTAGTCGAGGTCAACCTATGGCTTCTTGTATGTATGATATACTCCAACAGCAAACCCTCCCTGCTTTAATTTCTGACTCCACCTTGGAATATTTGGTGTTTTGGCTCCTCCTATTGCATTTTCAATGATATATTTGTTAAAAATCCAGCAGGTAGAAATATGAACCCTCAGAATCCCTGCAGGGCTGAAGACATGCTAATTGAGTCTGGGTTCACTGTTTATTTTGATACGGTTCACAGCAAGGGTCCGGTGTGTCCCTGTTCTCTGTTTCGGGGACGAATCAGACACAAATTTTTGCCTGAATTCAGACCTGAAACGGAGCCGAAGACGCACAGGACCCCTGGTATGTGCCATCCCCTCTTGAAATGGCAGTTCGGGTACTTCCAGTGAATGGAATTGTTAATACAAAGACATTTTAGACAATGGTGCTTATACAAGTGTAGCGCCGGCTCCTAATGAGCAGACGCTATTATTTTTCAAAATGAATTTGCCGGAGGCCACAGTTGGGCTTCAGGCTAATTTCTCTAAATTACTGGTTTCTGTACCAGTCCAGCTGGGTTGCACTGCGTTCTCCTTGACCGCAGGAGTCGCTGTCACCGCTGGTAAGAGTAGAAACGCAGTTTAGCTGGATGCATTGAATGCCACCTATTGCTCGGAACCAGCCCAGTGGGAGTGTTTTCCTGCTGTGCTGGGAGATGGTATTTAAGGTACCGACGCCAGGTGGTTGGGGCCTTTGGCTTCTTTTTGGTTCTTCATTGGGTCCTCTTGACCCAGACCCCGTGGCCCTCCTGGCCTGGGGTGCGGAGCTATGTGTCCTGTGTCTCGGGGCTGGCTGGCCTGAGACGACGCAGCTGAGAGGATAGGCCCGAGCGAATCTCGGAACCTAGTGATCCAGGGATGGTCCGGTGCCGTCATATCTGAAGGGAGAGGCCCAGAAACCGAAGGACCCAGGGGAGGACTCTTTCAGGAGAAGACCGTGCGCAAGGCTGGTATCTCTGGAGGAGCCTGGAGACTCAGTTGAAGGACACAACCCGGATCATTATACCTACAGTACCGCCGGTTTGGCTGAAAGAGACTGGTATTGTATGGAAATATTCTTAAATCTCTCAGTGACGCTTAAGTTTAAATTCACAAGTCTGTGGCAGAGACTGGTCGAATACCCCACCGGCTGCTAGGTCCAGTGAGAGGGGCGTATCCGGTGGTGGCTGGATCTAGTGAGTGGAACTATTGTCTTCTTGATCTAAAAAGAGATCTTAAACCCGCAGTACTAGGTGCCTGAACTGATCCTTAACCCTCTGACCCTTTTATTGAAAGACTTTGCTTTTATTTTGAATGAATAAATAACCATAAAAAGCACTAAGTATTGGAAATTCACATTCTTTGGGTCACTTTCCACGGGGTCCCCAAAACGGAGATGCAAGCAGGTGAGGTAACGGTAAGCCCAAATAAAACCAACAGCTCCTTCGGGGGTTAGTGCTACACAAGCTGGTGGTAACAGTTTGGTGAAGACCCTTTTCTGTTACAGCATGACTGTGGCCCTGTGTACAAAGGCAGATCCAAAAATACATGGTTTGACAAGTTTGGTGTGGGGGGAACTCAGGTGTACTTGGCCTCCCAAATGTACTTTTGGCTGAATGGCCTATGCACAGCCTTGACCTCAACCTTACTGTTGGCCAAGTACAACTCGAGTGTACGTGGCCTCCCAAATGTCCTTTTGGCTGAATAGCCTACACACAGCCCTGACCTTAATTGTACTGTACAACTTTGGGATGAATTGAAATGCTTAAAGGGATTGTATACCCTTTTTTGTTATTTTTACCTACAGGTAAGCCTTAAAAGGGGGGTTACCTGTAGGTAAAATGAATATCTCCAAAACCTGTACCGTTTAGGAAATATTCACTTTGCATGCAGCCGCTGACGTCAGCACCACATGTGCTGCGAAGGCCCGGCTGAAGGTCCGGCAGACGCTGCCGGACCTTGCCAGGAAGAAGACTCCCGCGTGCATGTACGGGAGGGACGTAATCGCGGCCTTGGCCACTTACAGCGCCGGAGCTGCGAACCCGGAAGAAACGCTGAGGGAACATGTCAGTTCCCTCGGCATGGACCGGGATCAGATGCCGAGGCCTCGTTCTAAGGCGAGTATTTCATAATGTGCATACTAGCTCATTATGCGTTTGCCTTACAGGTTTTTTTTGTTTAAAAACATTTTCAGTGCGGGTATACAACCGCTTTAAGAAGAGCCAGGTCTTCTCATTCAACATCAGTACCTGACCTCAACCCTACTTCTCATCCAATACGGGTACCTGAGCTCAGCCCTACTAAACACTTTTGGGATGAACTTGAATACCATTTGTGACCCAGGTCTTCTCATCCAACGTGGATACCTGATCTCAACCCTAATGAACATCTTTGGGATGAACTGGGACTCCAGTTGTGATCCAGGCCTTCTCATCCAACATCAGTACCTGACCTCAACCCTACTTTTCATCCAACATGGGTACCTGAGCTCAGCCCTACTGAATGCCTTTGGGATGAACTAGAATACCAACTGTGACCCAGGTCTTCATATCCAACATGGATACCTGAGCTCAACCCTACTGAACACCTTTGGGATGAACTGAAACTCCAATTCTGATCCAGGTGTTCTCCTCCAACATCAGTACTTGACCCCACAAATTAACACAAATTCCCACCAACAAGTGTACTTGGCCCCTGAAATGTTCTTTTTGCTAAATAACCTACACACAGCCCTGGCCTCAACCCTACTGTATACCTTTGGGATGAATTGGATTGCTAATGGAGAGCCAGGACTTCTCATACAATATCAGAACTTGACCTCAACCCTACTTCTCATCCAACACAGCTACCTGTGCTCAACCCTACTGAACACCTTTGGGATGACCTAGAATACAAATTGTGACCCAGGTCTTGTCCTCCAACATGGGTATCAAAGCTCAACCATAATGAACACCGTTGGGATGCACTGGAACTCCAATTGTGATCAAGGTCTTCTCATCCAACATCTGTACCTGACCCTTAACCCTACTTTTCATCCAACATGGGTACCTGAGCTCACCCCTACTTCCGGACACCTTTGGGATGAACTAGAATACCAACTGTGACCCAGGTCTTCATATCCAACATGGATACCTGAGCTTAACCCTACTGAACACCTTTGGGATGAACTGAAACTCCAATTGTGATCCAGGTCTTCTCCTTCAACATCAGTACTTGACCCCACAAATTGACACAAATTTCCACCAACAAGTGTACTTGGCCCCTGAAATGTTCTTTTGGCTAAATAACCTACACACAGCCCAGGCCTCAACCCTACTGTATACCGTTGGGATGAATTGAAATGCTAATGGAGAGCCAGGTCTTCTCATACAACATCAGTACTTGACCTCAACCCTACTTCTCATCCAACACAGAATCACAGATACCTGTGCTCAACCCTACTTAACATCTTTGGGATGACCTAGAATACAAATTGTGACCCAGGTATTCTCCTCCAACATGGGTATCTAAGCTCAACAATGCTGAACACCTTTGGGATGAACTGGAACTCCAATTGTGATCCAGGTCTTCTCATTCAACATCAGTACCTGACCCCACAAATGAGCACAAATACCCATAGACACAGTCCAAAAGCCTTCCCAAAAGAGTAGGGGCTGTTAAAGACCCAGAGGAAGAGCAACTCCATGTTTATGTCCAATAGTCCATAATATTGCAGTGAGATGCCCCTAACATGGGATAGCGTATACATTTACAAAACCTTTAACAAACATGAATTTTTATAAAGCACAGTTTTTTTTAGCTTGTCGTTGCCGTCATCGGAATTCAAAATGCAGAATGCTACTTAACCGCTTAAAGCGGTTTGGTACTCAAAAAATCCTCTTTAGCTTATTAAAAGCAGTTAGTAAAGCTGATGCACTAATGACCATTTAAAAAAAAAAATAAAAATTATTTAACTTACCTGACAGCTTTTTCCTCTGGCTTCCGGTCTGTCCTCCCGTGGGAGTAGGCGTGTTTTCGGCTGTCCCCCGGCTCCGCAATGACTTCTGGGAGCTGTTCTGCATTCCTCCCATGAAGCCACGGGGGACGCCGTCAGCACGAAATCTCGAGAGATTTCGGCCGTTGTGATGGCAACCAGAAATTTTACGAACTGAGCATGCGCGGGATGTGGCATGCGCGGGATCGAGCGGTGAATGCTGGGAGCGCAGCATTCACCACATCCCGGAAGTAAATGCTTGTGCCCACAAGCAAGATGGAATCGTCCAGCAAGATCTTTTCTAAGTTATCCAAACGGACAGAATCGGCGATCGGCGGCGAGAAGAACTGCAGCAGGTAAGTGACATGTTTTGTATGTGTGTATTTTACACTGATTGGGGGAAAAAAAAAAACTTATTTCGGCGGAATCCCGCTTTAAGGACCGCCTCAAGCCGATATACGTCGGCAGAATGGCACGGCTGGGCACAATCAGGTACCTGTACGTGTCTCTTTAAGAGCCTAGTTGTGGGTTGCGCGCGTGCCGCCGGCGGCGCGCTCACGACCCGGTCCTGAGCTCCATGGCCGCGGGACCAGCAGACCCGATCGCCGCTGGTGTCCCGCGATCGGGTCACAGAGCTGAAGAACGAGGAGAGGTCTGTGTAAACAAACCTCTCCCTTGCTTCCTAGTGCGACTGACACTGATCGTCTGTTCCCTGTCATCAGGACAGACGATCAGTGACATCAGACGCCAAGCCACACCTCCTACAGTTAAAAAAAACACATACACACCTAACGCCTCCCTGCCCCTTAGTGGTTAACTCCTTCACTGCCAGTGTCATTTACACAGGAATCAGTGCATTTAAATAGCACTGATTTCTGTATAAATGACAATGGTCCCAAAAATGTGTCAAAAATGTCCGATGTGTCCACAATAAAAATCGCTGATCGCCGCCATTACTAGTAAAAAAAAAAAAATATTAATAAAAATGCTATACAACTCTCCCCTATTTTGTAAACGCTATAACTTTTGCGCAAACCAATCAATAATCGCGATTTTACCAAAAATATGTAGAAGAATACGTATCGGCCTAAACTGAGGAAAAAAAATTTTTTTTTTATATTTTTTGGGGATATTTATTATAGCAAAAAGTGAAAAATATTGCATTTTTTTCACAATTGTCGCTCTATTTTTGTTTGTAGCGCAATAAATAAAAACTGCAGGGGCGATCAAATACCACCAAAAGAAAGCTCTATTTGTGGGAAAAAAAGGACGCCAATTTTGTTTGGGAGCGACATCGCACAACCGCGCAATTGTCAGTTAAAGCGACGCAGTGCCGAAATCGCAAAAAGGGGCCTGGTCCTTTGGCTGCAAATTGGTCCGGGGGCTTAAGTGGTTAAAAGCCCAGCTCCAGCCTAGATGACTAAATGGCTAAATTAGGCCATTAGGCACTAGGTTCGGTCAAACATGAGTTTGGACCAAACTCAAGCTGAAGTTCTGAACTCAAGCTCATCCCTAGTTGTACCCCTTTGGAAAACCCATACTGAGTAATGCCATGAACCGCAAGAGGTGGTGGGAGATCAGCAACACTGAGATGTAACAAAGGCTGAAAAAAGTTGAAAGGCGAAAACATGGTAACTGTTTATGATAAACAAATGCTTTAGCAAACCAAATATCATTCTATATACATCTACTTTAAATGGCAACACTCCTCAAATACATGCATCTACCTCCTTCCCTACATGCATCTACCTCAAACCCCCTCAACCATTCCATGTCTAATGCGGCGTACACGCGGTCGTAATTTCCGATGGAAACAGTCCGATGGGAGCTTTTCATCGGATTTTCTGACCGTGTGTACGCCCATCAGTCTTTTTCTTTCGGAATTTCCGACGGACTTTGAATTGAGAACCTGTTCTCAATTTTTCAGACGGAAAACCTTTCTATCGGATTTTCCGATCGTGTGTATGCAATTCCGACACCCAAAATTCAGATGCATGCTCGGAAACAATTCGACGCATGCTCGGAAGCATTAAACTTCCCTTTTATAGTGCTGTGGAATGTGTTTTATGCCGCTGTGTTACAGACCGTCGGAATTTGGTGTGACCGTGTGTAGGCAAGACAGTTTGAGCGAAATTCCATCGGAATTCCGACGGGAAAACCATCAGAGCTTTTTCCGACGAGAATTCCGACCGTGTGTACGCGGCATAACAGACAGGTACACTTTCTTCCCTGTTATTTCTGATATCTTCTCCCTCTTGGTGAATTTCTCTACAGAGATCAGATGTCTGAGCATCTTTCAGTTTATTGGCACAATCTCATTATCATTCTCTTTAATTATATACAGCGGGGTGTCTGATGAATATTTGCAGAAACTCATATTTCATTAGCAGCGTCAAGCGATAAATCTTAAAGAGGAAAAAAATAAAAATTTCACACCTACGCTGGCATTTTTATTTTTTTTCCAGGTTTGCTCTGCGCCTCGAGGAAGTATGCTTCGTATTTTTTTACCCCAAAGAGTTTATTTCAGGAATATATTCACTTGTGTTAGAAAAACGCACAAATTTAATTAGTACAACTGTTAGGCTGTCTGTACATCAAACATCTGCAACTACAGGCTGCTGAATCCAGAAGGTTAATTAATGAAGCGTGAAGGCATTAATATCCTTAGTAATAGAGATAAAAGGAAAAAAATATCAGCGTTTAAAGTGAGACTCCAATAAAAAAATAAAAAAACAGGTCTACTACATATGTACAGTGCCTTGAAAAAGTATTCATACCCCTTGAAATTTTCCACATTTTATCATGTTACAACCAAAAACGTAAATGTATTTTATTGGGATTTTATGTGATAGACCAACACAAAGTGGCACATAATTGTGAAAGGGAAAGGAAAATGATAAAAATGGTTTTCAACATTTTTTACAAATAAATATGTGAAAAGTGTGGCGTGCATTTGTATTTAGCCCCCTCTGAGTCAATACTTTGTAGAGCCTCCTTTCACTGCAATTACAGCTGCAAGTCTTTTTGGGGATGTCTCTACCAGCTTTGCACATCTAGAGAGTGACTTTTTTGCCCATTCTTCTTTGCAAAATAGCTCAAGCTCTGTCAGATTGGACGGAGAGCGTCTGTGAATTTTCAAGTCTTGCCACAGGTTCTCATTTATATTTAGGTCTGGACTTTGATTGGGCCATTCTAACACATGAATATGCTTTGATCTAAACCAGGGGTCTCCAAACTGTGGCCCTTTGCTAGCCTTCATCCGGCCCTTGGGGCACTATTGCTCCCAAAGATATGAGGGAATATTCCTCCCAATGACACCAACAATGGGGCACTATTTCTTCCACTAATACCAATGATGGAGCCTTATCCCTCTTCCTACTGACCACCAACACTGAGGCTGTGTTTATTCTCACTAATGCCTGGGCCCGGGGCATTTTCTACCCCCACTGGTCAGAATCCGGCCCCCCTGAAGTCTGAAGGACAGTAAACTGGCCCTCTGCTTGAAAAGTTTGTAGGCCCCTGATCTAAACCATACCATTGTAGCTCTGGCTGTATGTTTAGGGCCGTTGTACTGCTGGAGGGTGAACCTCCGCCCCGTCTCAAGTCTTTTGCAGACTCTAACAGATTTTCTTCTAAGATTGCCCTGTATTTGGCTCCATCCATCTTCCCATCAACTCTAACAAGCTTCCCTGTCCCTGCTGAAGAAATGCATCCCCACAACATGATGCTGCCACCACCATGTTTCACGGTGGGCATGGTGTGTTCATGGTGATGGGCAGTGTTAGTTTTCCACTACACATAGAGTTTTGCTTTTAGGCCAAAAAGTTAAATTTTGGTCTCATCTGACCAGAGCACTTTTTCCCACATGTTTGTGGTGTCCCCCCACATGGCTTCTCTCAAACTGCAAACTGGATTTCTTTCACCAATGGCTTTCTTCTTGCCATAAAGGCCAGATTTGTGGAGTGCGCGACTAATAGTTGTCCTGTGGACAGATTCTCCCACCTGAGCTGTGGATCTCTGCAGCTCCTAAAGAGTTACCATGGGCCTCTTGACTGCTTTTCTGATGAATGCTCTCCTTGCCCAGCCTGTCAGTTTAGGTGGACGGCCATGTCTTGGTAGGTTTGCAGTTGTGCCATACTCTTTCCATATTTGGATGATGGATTGAACAGTGCTTTGTGAGATGTTCAAAGCTTGGGATATTTTTTTATAACCTAACCCTGCTTTAAACTTCTCCACAACTTTATCCCTGACCTGTCTGGTGTGTTCCTTGGCCTTCAAGATGCTGTTTGTTCACTAAGATTCTCTAACAAACCTTTGAGGGCTTTACATCGCTCCTCCGCCCCCCCTGCTGCCCCCATGCTTCGGCACATATGCTCTTTTTTTTAACTGTGGTGGTGAAATCACCTCCTACAGCGTTGGAGTCGCGGCTTTATGTATCGTGGGAGCAAACGCTGTTGCTGTCAAGATAAATAAATCCGCGCTGCAACTGAATGGCGCACCTGAAAAAAAAAAAATGCTTAACATAAAACACAGTAAACAAAATTACATACCTGAAAAGCAAGCATGATAAAACATGATAAAACATAATAAAACATTGCAGAATAGAATGGAGTAAAAAAGAGCAACAATAGAGAGAGAGAGAGAACAATAAAACGACAACTATTTTTGTTTTTTTTTTTATTTTTTTGAGATTCACAGGTAAAAAAGCTCCTGATGTTAGCGACTGAATCAAAACGCTACCACAAAAAAAATGTTAGCGATCGCAGGGGATCAGGCCTGACTCTGCGAACACTGCAGTTATGAACAGCTGTAGTGACACTGGCAAAAGGGGGTGAAGGGGTTAACTAGGGGCAATCAGGGGGTTAACCTTTATTAGGGGGGGGTAGGGGGGCTACCTGGACCTAAAACTAACTGCCCTGACAGTTATTACAGTCACACTGACACTAAATGCAGTGATCAGGCACACTGTGACTGGGGGGGGAGGGGTGATCTGGGGGGTGATCTGGGGGTGACAGGGGGGTGGATTGTGTGCCTATGTGTACTGGTGTCAGTGTACTGTTTGTGCACTAACCTTTACATCTTCTCTGCTCGGCGTTCCGGTCACATAGACCGGCGCACCGATTGTGAGAGTAAATTACACACAGGTGGACTCTATTTACTAATAAGGTGACTTCTGAAGGCAATTTGTTCCACTAGACTTTAGTTTAATTTTTGTAAAAAATGTTGAAAACCATTCAACATTTTTCTTCTACTGCACATTTATGGGCCACTTTGTGTTGGTCTATCACATAAAATCCCAATAAAATACATATATGTTTTTGGTTGTAACATGACAAAATTTGGAAAACTTAAAAGGAGTATGAATACTTTTTTAAGGCACTGTATACTGTATGTGCCAAATGGATGCAATCACCATCCTTCAAAAAAAAATGAATTGCTCTTTTATGGGGAGCTCATTCTTTATCTCCAGGCAGAGAGGAACTTATTGATCCCATTAATTTTAGCTGTGAAAATTCTGAATCTGTTTCTGAAGCTTCCTCCACACCCAGTGATGTCAAGGTATGGGGTTTTGCATTGGCAATGATGCAAACAGCCCCAAATCATGCTGTGGAACAGTGCCGGATGGTGAAGTTTTAGGATGGGTGGGCGCCAGACCCCGCCCTTCCTATTTGACCCCTCCCATTTGGTGAAAATGGGCACGGTTTCAGCTAAATAGTGGGCGTGGCTTAAATTGTGTGGCTCTAAGGGGGTGTGGTTAGCGTCTGGGATGAACGAGGGATGGAGGGAGGGGGTTTAACAATCAGCAGATAAAGATTCTCCAAACACCTGGTGTTAGCACTTCAATCATCCCAGCACCATGGTTGTTATGGTGTCCGGATGATTGAAGCACATTATTTCTATTATTAAATTGTAATATAAAATGAAATCATTCAACTCAGCAGAATCAGAAGGAGCTCTGAGTGTGTCACCTGCCATGTCGCCTGCCACCAGATGCCATCAGGTGTCCCCAGCGGAGTCCGTCCTTACATCAGGTGCCCCCAGCGGAGTCCATCCTTACATCAGGTGCCCCCAGCGGAGTCTGTCCTTACACCAGGTGCCCCCAGAGAAGTCCCTCCTTACATCAGGTGCCCCCAGCGGAGTCCCTCCTTACATCAGGTGCCCCCAGCGGTGTCCCTCCTTACATCAGGTGCCCCCAGCGGAGTCCCTCCTTACATCATGTGCCCCCAGTGGAGTCCCTCCTTACATCAGGTGCCCCCAGCAGAGTCCCTCCTTACATCAGGTGCCCCCAGCAGAGTCCCTCCTTACATCAGTGTCCCCAGCGGAGTCCCTCCTCACATCTGTGTCCCCATCAGCGGAGTCCCTCCTTACATCAGTGTGCCCAGCGGAGCCCCTCCATACATATGTGCCCCCATCAGCGGAGTCCCTCCTTACATCAGTGTCCCCAGCGAAGCCCCTCCTTACATCTGTGTCCCCAACGGAGCCCCTCCTTACATCAGTGTCCCCAGCGGAGTCCCTCCTTACATCTGTGTCCCCATCAGCGGAGTCCCTCCTTACATCAGCGTCCCCAGCGGAGCCCCTCCATACATCTGTGCCCCCATCAGCGGAGTCCCTCCTTACATCAGTGTCCCCAGCGGAGCCCCTCCTTACATCTTTGTTTCCAACGGAGTCCCTCCTTACATCTGTGTCCCCATCAGCAGAGTCCCTCCTTACTTCAGTGTCCCCAGCGGAGCCCCTCCTTACATCTGTGTCCCCAGTGGAGCCCCTCCTTACATCAGTGTCCCCGGAGGAGCCCCTCCTTACATCTGTGTCCCCAGCGGAGCCCCTCCTTACATCTGTGTCCCCAGCGGAGCCCCTCCTTACATCTGTGTCCCCAGCGGAGCCCCTCCTTACATCTGTGTCCCCAGCGGAGCCCCTCCTTACATCTGTGTCCCCAGCGGAGCCCCTCCTTACCTCAGTGTCCCCAGGGGAGCCCCTCCTTACATCTGTGTCCCCAGCGGGGTCCCTCCGTACCAAACAACTTATGTCAAATGGCTATGCCTCAATAAATTTATAAACATATGAAATATCTCTAGTCAAATTTAAAAAAAAAATTCTGTGTTAATATATGCAATGTGACTTTAAAACACCATCATACATAACAGGATGTAGCAAAAGAGAGCGAGATTCAACATAAACATAAAGCCTCCAAATGAAAGATGAAGAGTCCAAAGGTATAGTCCCTTTAAGAATACTACACAGGTGCTTTGTAAAGTCTTGCTATGTTCTTAACGTACATAGAAAACAGCAGAGGGTCCCACCACCATTCACACTCCGCTCTCACCTTAGCATGTGGACCTATTTAACTACAAATATGTCAAATGCACATTCCCCTTTAAGGGGGTTCACTCCAAAACAATGCTAATCCCTACTCAAACAGTCCTCCTTGGTAATTTTGAGATGTTATTCCTCCGGTAGCAAACTCTTCCAGGGCTCCTCGGCTCATAAAGAAAAAAGGGACTTTGATAGTGTAATACAATCAAAACCACTAAGATCTTTATTAAAAAAACATATCACACTCACAAGAAAAATGCACTAAATTAATAGTGCACCACTTAAATAGCACTTGTGCAAATAGAGGTGTGTGTCCCCTTAAGGCTCAGACTCCCACATCACCATTGCAGCATATTCTGCCACTACTTCCTGGTAGGCATGTGGAAGTCACTAGGCCCCTGGGCTGGCGCGTTTCGTCCCATTCTCAAAGGGTTTAGTATCAAACCATGCCTTTCTGAAGCTGGTTTTGTTTGCAATCAAGGTGCACACAAAAGGCTCTTCCCCAAACTGTTAGTACAAGGTTATAAGTACACACTTATATGAAATGTCTGTAGAATTAACAGTACCCTTCACTGGAAACACCTGAACTCAATTACCGCATTTGGAGGGTCCACATACTTTTCGCCATAAAGTGTATGAGTGAAATCTTTCACATCCACAAACAACATCTAACGCTACATTTGTAGTCTGGAAACATAATCTCCCTACATCAGTAAGTGCCTTGCTTGTGCATTAAATAGGTCTAAACTAGGATAGTTCCTAAGCCTAAGGACTTGCATCAACTAAAATTGGAATTGAAGTGGTGACTAAGATAAGTAAGTGTCCGGACGCAAGGAACCCGGCTCTTCAGTTCATTAAAAGCCATGCTGTTTTATGGAACCTCACTTCCATTGAAGTGCTTTGTGAAATATCCATCACAGGGGTTCACTTATAGTTTATCTTTTGAATAACCTCTACATAGTAATTCTCTAACTCAAGAACAGTTCACATTTCTGTTTTTTTTGCATATTTCCCATCAGATTTTACTACTCTCCAGACCTAAACCTATTCCCAAAAGAACGTAGCCTGTGAAAGGCATTTTCTTTATTATAAACTTGCACTTTTCATTGTTGAGAGTTAGGCCAATGACTTTAGTCTGAAATATTATGATTGCCCATAAAACCACGTAGAACATTAGAATCTCATATTGGTAAACCTCATGGGCAGTAGATATGCCAAACATCTGCCATTTGCAGGGCCACGGATCCTAATGACACTGGCAGGGAAGGTGTTAACATCAGGGGCGATCAATGGGTTAAATGTGTTCCTAGGGAGTGCTTGCTAGCTGTGGGGGGTGGTGTTTGTACTTTTGGAAGTCATAGATCCGTGTTCCTGCTTTGTAGGAACACAGGATCACGGCCTTCCTTTCTCACAGTACGGCGATTTACATAGGCCGACCGCTGTGCTGCCTGTGCCTCGAACGGTCGGTGGGTCCCGGTGGACATTGCGTCCTCCAGACCCGCCGGTTGGCTACCACTTTGTCCAGTCACAGCATGAGCGGGTCACCAGTGGTGCGTGTGCACGCCCCAGACCCGGAAGTGCAAAATTATGTACAGGTACGTGATTTTGCACAGGAAAGCCGCTTGTCATTGTATATATACAGTATACGGTTGGCAAGCAGTTAAATAAGAACTAAACCAACGTAGTTGCTGACTTCTGAGAAACCAGCAATTGTTGTACAATATAGCATTAAGAGTACAGTTGTCAGGAGCAGTGGCGTAACCTTCAGGGCCCTGGTGCAAGGAATCATGAAGTGCCCCCCTGACCCCCCAGTCGGGGCCCTTCCCTCCGAGCCCGGTGGCGGAACACCAGGGCGAAGACGCAAGAGCAACCTTTGTAACCCTGGCAGTTCCACCACTGGTGTCAGTAGTTTTTTATTTTTGTAATTTTATTTTTTATATTTTTTTTACAATTTTTTTTTAATATTATTTTTTTTATTATTTTTCACAATTTAAAGGAGACCTGTTGGGGGGCTTTGGTGAGATATCAGGATTCTAAACAGGCCTTAGCTGCACAGAATGAAAGGACAGGAATTGCTTTGTACAGAGCTTCCTGTTCATTCACAAACTTAAGCATAAGAAACACAGTTTACTATGTTTACTATATGGATCAATGACTCTCCATTCAGAAAAGGAAGGTACCAGTAAATTACACATTTCACAAAAAGAAAAAAGAAATCCAACGTGTTTCGGACGTCAGGCCTTAATCATGGCTGACGGCCGAAAAGCGGAGACTTTCTTTTTGACTGCTGTTCACATGCAATAATAAAATTATGTTTTAGCTGACTTTCATAGCACCACCATTTCTCTTTTTTTTTGCATGGACTATATGGAGGTTTACAGAGACTTCACAGGCTGAGTGCTGTGTTCTTGAGGCTCACCAAGCATTGCACAGGAGGTAGTAGCTCGGAGGCACCTGTTCCAAATGTAAAAGATGGGGTTGCACCAGGTAAATAGATACCATACATGTCAAGCTTTAAAATGCACCCACCTATGAAATCACAAAAGACTAAAGTGCTTTACATTTTTTTTTACAATTTTTATATATATATATATATATTGAATTTTTTTACACCTTTTTACTTTTTTTTTTTTTAGATAATCTTTATTTTACAAAACATTTTTTACAGATTTTAATATAACATTTACATACTCTAATATCATATATTTGTCTATATGGATTATTTTCTTCTGTCTTACTCCCATCACCATTCACTTCTTAGATCTTATTATCTTCTATTGATCTGTTTCTATGTTTATTTTCTTATTTAATCCATATATTTGCTGCTCTATTTGTTCCAATTCTACCCCTAATTTATCCCAACACTCACCACCATTCATACCTCTCATATCCCCCCATACTCCCAAAAAATACAAAATAAAATACAAAAAATAGGCCCCCAATATCTCCACTACCATTTAGTGCAGTTAAACAAGCACATATTTGGCTTGAATAGCCGCAGGCTTGGTTACACTAGTGGAGGAATGACAGCTATGACCCCAAAAGTGATGTAATATATGTTATTTCAGGGGTCATTAGTCACAGGGGAGATCGGGGACCAGAAGTTCCCCCGATCACCTCCTTCTCTAATTTTTCCACCAATTTTGTGCCGCAGATGGGGGTGGGGGTAGAGCTAGGTGTTGTCATTTCAAATCCCCATAAAAGTGATTGGGCAGCTCAGATCACTTCTATTGGAAAGCCCTTAACTGGCTGGTAAAGTCAGTACCAGGTAGAAATGTGTATGGAGAAAAAATTTGTTTTGCTTTGTTTCTGATTCGTTTGTTATGTTAATCATTTCAAAATTAAATTGTAAACTGTGCGCTTTGGCACTCCTAATTACGTAGCTGCCTGTACATTGATTATCCCTGTGTAGGGAAAACCTCAAATTAAGTTTAAACAAGTGTAGCGCTACTAAATTAAAATATAAAATCACTTTATTAGGTACACCGTCCTCGTACCGGGTTGGACCCCCTTTTGCCTTCAGAACTGCCTTCATTCTTCGTGGCATAGATTCAACAAGCTGTTGGAAACATTCCTCAGAGATTTTATGAAAACTTGAGAATGATTGTGAACCGGCACACCTAGCAAGACCATTCCTCCATCCCTGATACGTAAATGTGGATAAAAGAAGAAAAATGTTGGGACTTTACTTGAGGCATGCAATGCGAATGATGATATATATATATATATATGTAAACAGTATTGAGATACATATGGTCTAGACATGTGCACAATAGAAAAAATTTGTTTATTTTCGTTTCGTTTCTTTCTTTTCCGTTGATTCGTAACGATTCGTAAATTCGTAAGTCGTCGGTGTTCGTATTCGTAACGATTCGTATTTTCGTAAGAGTTATTTTTTCGTTGATTAGTTTTTCCGTTAGTTTAATTTTCGTTTATTCGAAATTCGGACGCATTCGTATTTTCGTAGATTTAGTTACATTCGTACTTTCGTTAGATTGATTTATTCGTACTTTCGTAACATTGTTTTCGTAGATTCGTAATCGGAGCATAATTCATAATTTTATGTAATGTGTATGCTATTATTACATTGTAAGAGACACGGAAAATTACGAATCGAAAAAAAAAGTTACGAATGTACAAATTTTTTCGTTCAATCCATTCGAAGCACGTTAAGCAGCGCCATTGTAAGAGACACGGAAAATTACGAATCGAAAAAAAAAAAAAAAGTTACTAATGTACGAATTTTTTCGTTCAATCCATTCGAAGCACGTTAAGCAGCGCCATTGTAAGAGACACGGAAAATTACGAATCTAAAAAAAAAAAAAAAAGTTACGAATGTACGAATTTTTTCGTTCAATCCATTCGAAGCACGTTAAGCAGCGCCATTGTAAGGGACACGGAAAATAACCAATTCAACAAAAAAAAGTTACGAATGTACAAATTGTTTCGTTCATTTTGATTTTCGTTGTTCCTGTTTTCGTTTTTCAGATTTTCTTCTTTCGTAGATTCGTTGTTTCTAATTATTTTTTTTCGGATTTTCGTTGTTTTTCGGATTAGTTTGATTCGAACATTCGTTATTTGTTAAAATTTGTTAGCGAATCGTTCGTTCATTCGTACGATAACGAATGAACAAAGATAACGAATTTTAAGGAAAAACGAAAAAAAAAAAAAAAGAATTGCACATGTCTAATATGGTCTACTTTAATTTATTTAGGTGTCACAATCACGTGAAAAACTTGGATGGACACATAACAAATTGATTCGTACTGATAATAATAATATTGATAAACATACTACTACTACTAATAATAGAAGTAATAATAATAATATAATAATAATTATGTAATTTTAATGTTTATTTAGTAATTAATTAGCATAACAATTGATAATCATAAAATGTTTGATACAAGTTGTCAGGGAAATTCTAAGCTTCTCCCTATAAGCATATCATTTCTTTGTGCTTAAAAGCACAAAAAGCCCTCTTATATATCGCTGGGAAAGCGCGCCTTTCTTTCTCTCCAAGTAACACAAACAGATGCTGGTATCACCTCGAGCTCAGTATCATCCTGCCCAGGTAGCCAAGCGGCTTTTATTTATATTAAACACATCGATAACAAAAGAGGCTGCTGACTTCAGAATCAGCCAATCAGCCAATCAGAAACTTGCATTCATTCAAAAGAACCAATGACACACATGCATATATTCAAATAGAAATGCAGTAGGGACGTGCGCAGACGGTGGTGTGCGAAACCATGCGGCAAGCACATGGTTTCGAACACAACCATGTGCACATTCCCACTGCTACCAATGATGGGCCATAATTTTGTATGGTTACACTATAGTTCCCAAGTACACAGACCTGCTTACTTAGGAGTTTAAATGCAAACGCCATAGAGTGGCCAGTTCCCTGGTGAGGCATGAACAAACATCCTTAAAAGAGCAAACAGATCCGCCGTGTCCACGGGAAGGTTTCTGCATCCAATGGTCTTCCACCAGCGTCTGTATGTGCGAATACCCTCACATGAGCGTATTACAGCAAAACTGACACTGGGGGGCATCTGACAACAAACATTAATAAAAATTTCCACAACAAAGTAATCAGTAAACATAATTGATAAGAATCAAAATCGCAATAATCACGATTGATGGATTAAATGCAGAAAAATAACATACATCCAATACAAATTGATACATGATACTGGAAATTTAAAATTCAAAAAAATTTCAAGATTCATCATAAAAAAAACGGCTTGTCAAAGTTACAAAAGAAATACTTGGGATGGCCGGGATCATTGTCCAAACCGGGCCAAATAGCTGGAACCTGGCCTCGTTTGGATGGACTCCTTTCCTGACGGTCCCTAGATGGATGATCTGCCATAAATAGTCAATACTTTACTTAATCAATCTTTATAAATGTTGTACTATTATTCTTCTAGCTTAATCTTAACCTCTCCAAATACTGTACTAACAATAATAATTATAATTTGATAAATGTAGAAAAGTTTACACATACTCATATAACTTATATTTGAGACATGAATTTATTATATTTACTCTTATATGTTTATTTGAGAAGTTTCTCTACTCATATTATATATCGTATTTTATTGCAAAATATGTACTAATAACATGTAATGTATTTTCTTCAATAAAATGTTTAAAAAGGAAAAAAAACGGCTTGTCTTGGCACCCTTTGTCGGGGACTCTGCGTGTTTCATGGCCTGTAGCCAATCATCAGAAATGAAACTATACTGAAAGATTAAAAAAAAATGTATAACTATTAATGTATGGTTCCCTCTAGAAAAGGGGGAACATACAGACAAACAACAGATAGCTAGTCAGTCACTTACGAATCAACTCAGAGGCTGTATCCAGCTTCTGAATGGGGATACGGTGGGTCCAAACAGTGTGCCTAACCCGGGGCTGAGACAGGGGACCCCTCACTTCTCCAAGAGGAAGAGGGGCCAGGGAAAACAGCCAAGGGGTGTACCAGACCACCACAGCACAATCCCTGTGTATGTGTTATTCAGCAATGTGTTTGCATGGGATGTGTTGGGGCGGCACAGTGGTGGGTAGCGCCCTGTAAAAGTGTCTCTGGTTCAAATCCCAACCACGACACTACCTGCCTGGAGTTTGCATGTTCTCCCATGCCTGCATGGGTTTCCTCTGGGTACTCTGGTTTCCTCCCACACTCCAAAGACATGCTGGTAGGTTAATTGGCTTCTGTGTAAAATTGGCCTTACATACTTGTAATGTTTTAGGAATGAAAAAAATCACTGCTCCCGGCCAAATTAGTTCTCAGGTAAGTAAACCGGTTGTGCCCAATATGAGGGTTTCCATCTTTTTGCATTGGTGCATGTTCCCCAGAGCAATGCCCATACCTAATGCTATTTGTTGACACCCCCTGCCTCTTAGCCCAGAAAATTGACATTTTAAGTTGACAGATTTTGCTCCCCTTGATTTCAGTGGGGTTTTGATTCGGCATCCAAACTTCTTTGAAGTTCTCCAAACAATGTTTGAAGCAAACTCAGACTCAGTTTGGCTCATCACTTATGCCCCGTACACACGGTGGGAAATTCCGACCACAAAATCCGTCAGATTTTTTACGACGGATTTTGTCCGACACTGGTGTTGCATACACACGGTCGGACAAAGTTGTCAAAATCCGATCATCCTGAACGTGGTAACGTTCGTTGCGTACGACGGGACTACGTAGAGGCTAGTAGCCAATATCTTTGGTCTTGTAATGTGATCTGAGCATGTGTGGCACTTTGTCCATCGGAATTCGCTACACACGATCAAAAAAAGTCCGATAGGACTTTGTTGTCGGAAAATTTGAGAGCAGGATCTCAAACTTTTTCCGTCGGAAATTTCGACGGAAAAAGTCCGATGGAGCCCACACACGGTTGGAATTTCCGACAACATGGTCCGATAGGACATTTTCCGTCGGAAAATCCGACTGCGTGTACGGGGCATTAGTCTGTAGTCCTAAAGTGCTGTGAAATTCTCTGACCACATGCGAATGAAAGAAATAATAAGAAAATAATCAAAGGTTAGGCATCTCCAGTTTTATGACATTAATCTCCTGGAAGGTGATAATATCAGAATGTTAATCATTGTCTGATACCTATAATGTGCCAGATGTCCATTAATGACCAATTAGTCAAAGTGGCATCTCAGGAGGCATTGCACCTGTATGTCCCAGCCATGGGCAAAGCCACAGGAACCCGTGACAGAGCGCCATTTGCAGCCTCCTGGAATTCAGGTGTCTTCCCGGGACTAGCTGTGGTTTGTAGTTCATCATACTCCAATGTGGAAATCATCAAGCAGTAGACATTGACTGTCACCATGGAAACTGTTTTGCTTTTAGCTCGCAGGTAGCTCACGTTTCTGGAACTTGATTATGTTTAGTTTGGTGTGAGAATTTCTGTTGCGCGTTTAAGATTTATCTGAGCAAAGTTAAAGGGCAATCTCAAATACAATGTAAAACCAATCAGCAAGCTGCCAGTCCAGCAGTAAATACTGCAAATGTGCAAGGCAGAACGACTAGTTAGCCTTAGAGCCCAACATCAGTTTTAAAGCAGATTTCCATTTTTTACATTTTATTTATAAAAATACCTGTATGATTGTCACCACTTATTCTTTCACAATTACCAATTACCTTTTTTTGTAGATGTGCAGCACTGATTACTCTTTTTGTTCTCCTTCTGCACAGAGCGGCCATCCTGACTGTGGGCATATGAAGCTCGCTGGTCCTCTCTTCCAGGATTCAGTGCATTCTGGCTACCCAGATCTCCGATCTTTCCCAGATGTGCAGTGTGAAGAAAGCGTGCCCCTGGCAACAATACAAACAAAAGGCTGCCACAGTACATTCCTTAATCAAAAATGGCGCCAATCTCCACCTAGCAGTGCGTCATTTCTGGTTTTGAAATAACGCAATGCTCGCAGCGGGGGATGCCAAATGACTCCTGGGATTGATGACACAGTAATCCCAGGAGCCAATGCAGATGCAGAAATGATGTACCTTGCCGCGGCGAGGTAGAATGAAAGTCGACCTTAAAAACACCAGCAAAAGTACTAAACAAATATAAAAATATAACCTATATCCAAATACGAGGGGGGTGGTCTATTGTACAAGACTGAGTTGTAGTTTGGCCTGGAACTCCTATTTAACTGGTACTTTCATTTTTTTTAGCAGCTGGAGTGTTAAAGCTCTTAACAACCTCTCTTGAGGACTCTACTGGTTAGATCTCTGAACTCTGCTGTGCCCATTATGAGGGACTCCCATTATCCCTGTGCTGAGTTCCTAAACCTGCACACCCTACACAAGCTGATAATACAAGCTGATTGGCTACCATGCACAGATGCACCAGATTTTGCCGTTTAGCAAATCAACCCCTTTGTATTAAAACTGCTTAGCTCTCTATGCAAATCAATGGAAAATGCAAAAGCAGCTTGAAGCATGTTGTTGCAGCTTATAAGGCAGTCTACTGCAGATTGGAATAGGGTCAATTGCATGTCAGAAGGAGGTATACGGTAGATAAAAAGGAGGTTAACTGCAGGTCTGAAAGAGGCCAACTGGAGATCAGAAGGAGGTCAACTGCAGGTCAAAAGAAGGTTTACTGCAGGTCAGAAGGAAGCCTACTGTAGATAAGAAAGAGCTATACTGCAGGTAAGAAGGTCTACTACAGATAATAAGGAGGTCAACTGCAGGCAAGAAGGAGGTCAACTGTAGATCCAAAAGAAGGCAACTGCAGATCAGAAGGAGGTCAACTGCAGGTCAGAAGAAGGTTTACTACAGGTCAGAAGGAAGCCTACTGCAGATAAGAAAGAGCTATACTGTAGGTAAAAATGTCCACTACAGATAAGAAGGAGGTCAACTGCAGGCAAGAAGGAGGTCAACTGTAGATCCAAAGGAAGGCAACTGAAGATCAGAAGGAGGTCAACTGCAGATCTGAATGATGCCAATTGGAGATCATAAGAAGGAGTAACAGTGCAGGACTGAAGATCTTAAGGGGGTCGACTGCACTTCTGAATGAGGTCAACTACAGGTCTGCAGGAGGCCAATTGAAGAACAGAAGAAGGGCAACTGCAGGTCAGAAGGAGGTCAACTGCAGGTCAGAAGAAGGTTTACTGCAGGTCAGAAAGAAGCCTACTGCAGATAAGAAAGAGCTATACTGCAGGTAAGGAGGTCTACTACAGATAAGAAGGAGGTCAACTACAAGCCAGAAGGAGGTCAACTGTAGATCCAAAGGAAGGCAATTGAAGATCAGAAGGAGGTCAACTGCAGATCTGAATGATGCCAATTGGAGATCATAAGAAGGTGTGACACTGCAGATAAGAAGGAGGTCAACTGCAGGTCAGAAGGAGGTCTACTGAAGATCTGAAGAAGGACAACTGGAAATCAGAAGGAAGTCTACTGCAGATCTGATGGAAGACAACTCAAGATCTTGAGGGGGTCAACTGCACTTCTGAATGAGGTCAACTACAGATCTGCAGGAGGCCAATTGAAGAATAGGAGGTCAACTGCAGGTCGGAAGGAGGTCAACTACAGATTTGAAGGAGGACAACTGAAGATCAGAATGAGGTACACGTATACTAAAGATCTGAAGGAGGCCGACTGGAGATCAGAAGGAGGTCAACTGCAAATTAGAAGATAGTTTACTACAGATCTGAAGGAAGTCAACTGTAGATCTGAAGAAGGCCACCTGGAGATCAGAAGGAGGTCAACTGCAGATCTGAAAAAGGCCAATTGGAGAACAGAAGCAGGTCAACTGAAGATCAGAAGGAGGTCAACTGCAGATCTGAAGGAGGCCAACTGGACATTAGTAAGAGTTCACTTGCAAATCAGATGGAGGTTTACTAGAGATCAAAAAGAGGTCTACTGCAGATGAGAAGAAGGTCTACTGCAGGTCAGAAGGAGGTCAACTGTAGTTCAAATGTCCCTGTAAATTGCCTCAAACTGATGTCACATGCAAGCTGAATGTATTTAAAAGTAAGCAGCATTTGCCTATTGACACCTAGCTTTAAGGAGTACAAAAGCTTATAGGAGGTCATTGTATTTTTGATTGATGGGAAAAAAGGGTGGCCACTAACCGTAAAGGAAAGAGCTTCCCCTTTCCTTCAGTAACTCATAGACACAAGCCTACTATGCCCAATTGTAATTTTGGTGCTGACATCCACATCACTGATTATTCAGAACAGATCTTCTTTTCTTGATATCGCGTATATCCAGATAAAACACTCTTTTTCTCTTCCTGCAACCACAGAGAACAGACAGCACTTAAAACATCATAACAACCCAATCAGCTACTTTTTAGTTTATTTTACATTTGTAAGATCAAAGGACAAATGCATTAGAATAAAACAATCTGCATAATTTTTTTCAGTACCCGAGTACAAATAGGAATAATAAAAAAAAATGAACAGCCATTAGCACGTCAAATTGGTTGCCATCCACGCAAAAACAAGAGAAATGTTCTTTAGCTTACCGCATAAATATCTGCACAGATTCCCCCGTATTTCATAAAAATGCACAAAGATTTAAAGCTGAAGTTTGAACTGCTTAGATTTTTTCCTCTCTGGTTTCTCCTCTCCCTCATCAACATGTTAATGATATATTTAAATAAAGCATTTATGTTTTCATTACATATTTTTTTTTTTTTTTTTAGATCCAGTGATGTGGTCTTGTCTTCTGATTGTTCAAATGCCATCATAGGTTTTTCCTTTTGTTTCTCTGGCACCATTGATGGGTAGTCCTTTACCAATGAACTGAATGGTGTTCATGTTATGCCATGTGAGTCCTGTTCAATACAGTAATGTTCTGGGTCCAGGCTGTGTAATGATGTTACTCTCAGGGGCGGATCCATGACAGCCTGGGCTCAGAAGACGTCAGCTGAATGATGCTAGATAGGTAAAGGTGTAAAGGTATTACAGCTCCAGATTAAAGGTAAATTTTGCAGCAAAGGCTTCTTCTTTTTTTTTTAATCTTTATTCTTTTTTGTTAATTTTAAAAGGATTCAACTACTAATTGGAATCTGTTCAGCATTTTTTAAATATTGTTGTTTTTTATTTAAAATTTTTTATTTTTTTATTATATTGTATTTTTTTAAATAAGCTCTTTATTGAAAGCTATTTTAATACAAGTAGAAGAAGGTCACATGTAGTAACATATTTCAGTTTGTGGATAAAGAGGATTACAATAACTAACAGGAACAGTTCAAGTTACAGAACATTACCATTAAGGAGGGAAGAAAGGACAAATTTGATTCTTTCAATGGTGGCAAGGCAGTTTTTTTTGGGGGGTGTGGGGGGCTGGAGGATATGGAGTAGGGAATGCGAAGGGAAGGGAGGCACAGGTGATAGGAAGGAAAAGAGGGACAGGGTAGACAGGGCCGTCTTTCATATTGATTGGACCCTGGGCAAAACTTTTCTTGCCCCCCCCCCCATGCAGTTTTGCTCTTCACCTGCTCTGAGACATACAATAAATAGCAGCTAGACTCAAAATCAATTTACTGAATCAGATCAGGCAGCTATTGCGATTGGTTGCCAGAGGTTACAGTGTTTGTAATGATACAATGTAACCTCTGGCAACCAATCGCAATAGCTGCCTCACTGACTGGTTGCTAGAGATTACAGCACACATTATGGCTCACTGATTGGTTGCTAGAGGTTACAGCACATGATTTCTGCTTGTTTATTGGTTGCTAGGGATTACTGTGGATATGACCTCAGGGGGGGCATGATATACATATCAATGCCACCGGCCGCCCCTATTTGCACATGAATGCTGCCGCTGTTTACATATGAATGCCGGTAATTTACATGTAAACACAGGGTCTGCAGGTGAGTCATCTGTACACAACAATAGGGCAGAGCTGGGCAGCATTAGTAGCAGCACTTCACACTGAGACGAGGGAATTTAAACCAGGATAGTTGGCAAGTATGAGGCAGCTGCTTTGGGCCCCACAACAATGACAGGGCCCAGGGCAGCTGCCCCTTTTGCCCTGCCTTAAAAACGGCCCTGAGGGTAGAAGGTATTGCTGCAAGGGTGGTAAGGTGAAAGGCTGGGTAGGGTAGTTTATGGTAAGGAAGGTGTGAATGCCCTGTACACAGGCACAGGTGCCACAGTCATGCAGAAATCAGTATTAAGGCAGAACCCCAACCTAGAAGCATGCTGTTTGCCTTGCACAGTTTAACTTGGTACACTGAGAACTTCTCTGTTAAGCACTTGTCCCATGTAACCATACACCTTCTCTTCTCTTCCGAATGCAGCATTTCTGGAAGGACACCACAGAGCCTGTGTCCTGCTCCACCAGCACAGCCATTAATGCCACCCCAGTAACAAAGCAAGAATCCTGACATTCACAGAGCTCAGACCTCTGTTGCTAACAAGTTTTAACATGTTGTGTGGATCCACTTCTTCCTCTCTCTCTTTCTGTAGCTCCAGGCTAGATCCATAGGTTCCCTGTGCCGCAATGTCAGCTCCGTGTATGGGGTTCCGATTGCCAGGGAGTGGGCGGTAAGGCTCACCAAACCCCTCACTACCAGAGTTACTGTCTCTCACGCCAAGGCACTAACCTTCTGCTGGCTGCTCTAACATTCTTAAACACTTCACTGGTTACCCATGGAAACAACCCTAGGCCACATCTCCTGCCAACTCCACAGCAAGATTCACCCTTTTATGGTGACCCTCTTGCATTTTCCTCTTCATCACCTTTTAGTACAAGCCCTGTTCTTTTATGCACCTTGCATGTACCCCTTTGTAGGACCTTTAGACCTAGCATTTGATAACTTTTTCAAACTGTTACTTAAACGTGTTGTAATTACAGAATTAATATGACACAGCATCTCAGAAGATCCTTCCATACACAGCTTTAGTTCATCCTAGCTTAGGTTGCCCAATTCATACCTTCTAGGTAAGAAAATTCCTTTCATGGGAGTCCAGATCCCACTTCGGGTATCCCAACTGGGTACCCCAAAAGGAGGCCACGTGCTTAGCACAGCTCTACATGATGCAGAATTCCTTCCAGTAATATCCCATGCAGGAGGCCCAAAAGGATTGAGAAAGACTGCTTCCCTTTGTGTTTATTGCTTGCCACAAGGGGATAGAGCTTTGAACACCCGGGAATTATCAGCCTTAGCTTCTTCCTAACTCCCCGGAGAGCCTTTTACACAAAAACTCACTAACACAGACTTTATTATAACACAGTGTAAACCAGCAACATGGGTCAGTGTACACCCCAAAAGTAGGCACCTGCCTACAAGGGTGGAGGGGTAAAGGAGGGATGTGGTATGAGGGCCTGGAAGAGGGGGTAGATCCAGTAAGGATCTGAAAAATACCTATAGGGACCTAATAATTCTATAAACAATGGTACTCTTCAGTAGCGTATTGTCAAGGCCTAGACTTGAACCTGGGACCTCTGTTGTGTCTGGCAATGACTCTTCTCGCTGAGCTAACTTTGATGCTGGACAGTACATTGCCTGATCCATTGGACAACCCTGCCTTGTGCCTTGCTTTATGCTGAACCTTGTACTCTTTGCTCCTCCCATGAACTTCCTAATTTAAGCCATGTCTTTGCACTTCCTGTTTTCCAGATTATTGTGCTTCTCACATTACCCTGCCTGCTGCCTCAAGCTACTTCAATTGCTACTTTGAATTGACCTTGGCTTGTGACCACTGCCTACAAAACTCTTCTGCACCGACCTTGGCTTGTGACCCCCGTCTACGAAACTCTTCTGCACTGACCTTGGCTTGTGACCCCCAACTAGGAAACTCTTCTCCTGCACCGACCTTGGCTTGTGACTCCGACACCGATCATCAGTCTAGCGGTTCAGACAACTCAACCTCTTAAGAACTGAGAACTGCACTTAGCCTGACATTTTTGGCCATTTGTCTCCACTCACTACAGGTGTTCTCCTAACACCTATCCAGACAAATCATCTAATGCAGATTCTATCATCTGTACCCCTGAGAGAGCTGGTGAGGTCCTCTATAGTTGTAATATCTCACAATTTGCCGCTGCTTTATAGCACTTTGATTGCTTATAAAAGCAAGGCTTAACCAGAGTAACCGAGAACTGAAAGAAGTCAACTCACAATCATTCTTCAGTGTTACTTTATATTGTAGAATTTAAACGATCACAGAAATAAGGTAGTTTACAGAAATGGGACAACACATGTTGCAGGCTACACACTTCTTCAGGTAGAAAAGGTCATGCCCTTCAACAAGGCACATCGATAACAGCAATATAACATGAGCTTACAGACCACAAAATGCCAGAGGAGCATCTTGGAGTCCAATACCAGATTACTGGGTTGGCCTGGATCCCCAAAGTCCTTGCACTTTATCTAGCTGATGGTGGGAGACAGTGGCGGCCTGTCCTTTAGGGGTGCATGGGCGCCGCCCCCCTATCCATATGTCCGGCCCCCTGATCTTCATACATGGCGCCGGACCATGGATTCCAATGGGGGGGGTGTATATTTTCGAAGCATGTGATTCGAGTCAGAGGCTCTAATAGGCTTCAAAAAAGGGTGGGCTTGGGGGTGCAAAGCACTGTGCTCCAAGCCCATCCAGTTGTGTGACAATAACGAATGAATAGGAGGAGGAGACGTACGGCCGAATACAGAGCTTCCAGTTCATTCACAAACTGAGGCATAGCAAACACAGTTTACTATGTTTCAGTTATGAATGGACATGGATGGACACGGATATGGATCACTGACTCTGTCTATTCAGAAAAGGAAGGGGAAGTAAACTACATACTGTATTTAGAAAAGGTCTAAATAAAAGGACCTTTTCTACTACATACTATAGATATCTGATAGTACTGTCAAACTTCTACATACCTGACGCTCGCAGATGCTGGGAGGTAGACAGTCCTTCAACAGCAGGTATGTATGCTGGAACACAGGCAATGGGTGCTGAGCAGGAGCAGAGCAGGCAGGTCAGGGCACAGGCAGGGTTCGGCAACAGGCGGGCCGCGAGGTATAGAGGAACAGGCAGAAGCGGAGTCAAGCAGGCCAAGGCCAGATGCAGGCAGGAGTCAGGGGTATCTGAGTAGCAAGCCGGGTTGTCAGGAGATCAGGAACACAGGTACGGGTAACAGGAGCAAGGCACAGGGGAGCTGATGATCAGGCAGCACCGAGTGCACAGCTAACCTAAATAGGCCGATTGGCGCCAAACGCCACGCACATGCGCACGCACATGCGCGCGGGCGCGCGCACACCTGCGCCCTCTCATGCCCAAACACCGGTGCGTACACCAACGCCCAAACACAGGCACGCACACCAGCGTCCGAACACCGGCACGCACACCAGCACCCACAGGATCGTGCACACCAGTGCCCACAGAGGCGCGCACACCGGCGCGCACAGGAACGCGTACACCGACGCGCACCAGATCGGCCAGCACAGCATCCATCAAGGTAACCTCTCTGACATCCAGTTCAAGCTATGTGTGTGTGTTCATGTAGATAATCATTTCCCATATCCCTGTAAATTGTGTTCGCTAAGATGCACATCCAAGAGTCTATTTAATACTTCCTGCTGACACCACCTTTCTGTCGGGTCTCCTTTTGTTGGGTACTGTGGTTCCTTCCTTTGGGTCTTATTTTTCCTCTCATTGGGTGCTGTGGTTCCTCCTGCTAGGTGCTATGGTTCTTCTAACTAGGTGCTGTGGTTCTTTCCACAAACCACTGTGTTGTTTGCCACTAGTCATTACAGGACAATGTAGCACCTGGCATGAGTAACAATAGCACAAAGTGAGGAGCACTCTACCCACTATTTCCTTTGAAATACGTTGGTAATACAGGGATGCTACCAAGTTCCAGGGATCAGTAGCCTATTGTATCTCATTGACTAGCACCGGCCTTGAACGGGGAATCATCTAATGGGAATTTGTTGCTGCAATGTCTGGTGTACACTATAATTTGTGAGTGGGATGATTGGTGTTATTTATTAAAGTTGCTTTTAAACGATTACACAGGGAGAAGCATGTCTTCTATCTATGTCATTACACGCTATTGCCGAGTGCCAGCTATCGGAGGGCTTGAGGAAGCTAAGATTGACGGTAACGCTAGGGGAATTTTAACTTTGCAGTGTCTGAGGAATAATGTGTAACTGGTGGGATTCCACAAAAGGTACCCTTTATAGAGTGGGGGAGATGCACGCTTGCATTCTCTTTTATAATTGTCAATACACCTAGAAATGTCAGATAGCTGTGGTGTTCTTAGCTCTGCATGAAAGAGAAGATTTGCAGCGCCTGCATGGCATATCTCAGACTTGCAGACTTAGGAAGGGAGGGGAAACACTATGAGCCAATCACGTGTGCTGCAGTGGACATGTGTGAACAAACAACATGCTGGTAGTAGGATAAAGCAAAGTGACAGAGAGGTGAGCTCATCAGTCTGCTGCTCCTCTCTTTATTGTGCAATCACAGGCTGGGGGCAGGACAAGACGTGTACGTGTTAATGAACTGCAACAGAGAAAAATCAGGTCTCCTGCCCGTATAGGACAGCTGTGTAAATCTCAAGGCTGAATAGACAGAAATACAAATCCTTTGGCGGGATATACAGCCCCTTTATGTGTGTTTTATATGCGTGTGTAGCGGCCATAACCCTCGATGGGGCGGCCTTAACTTTTGGGCTTACCGGTTACCTCCGCTTGGCTTGTTCATCCAGGTCTAGGGGTTCCCAGAGTTAATACCCAACGACTTTGGACGCTGACACCATACAAGTCCTTTAGAAAGGTTTTTATTTGCAGCGGTAACATCCAACAGACACAGTCTCATTGTGGGAACAGAGGGCAAGGGTGAAGAAACTCAGGCACCTTGAACTGCAGACTAGTTGAAAGTCTATAATGCAAACCCAGAGAGTAGCCACTCACAGCTGGGTGCTTCAAAGCTGAACAAATCTCTAGCCAGACAATATGGCAGTCAGCACTTGAATTCAGAACTTGCAAAGTCTCTGACCTTGAAGAAAAGTTGCACGCAAAGTGAACAGGAACCTTTCCTCAGTACCTGGAACGTTCTCTGTCTCCGTGGCAGCACTGGGAAAGCATGGATTCATCAGTGTTCTTGACAACCCAGCAACCAGGCACTTCTTGAGATGCCAGCTTGTTGGCCCTCCTCCGAAGAGTCCTCCCCCGGTCGCTTACACGGGCTGTGGAGCCCCTCCAAGTTGAGAGCGCACCCGGATGCCTTGAATCCTCCCTCAGTTACTGCGCCTCGGACCAGCCGGTTCCGAGACTCGGGAACAGACGGATCCTTGCCCCAGACCAAGCGGGTCCTATGGGGTTAGCCAAGCTGACCATGTTGCGGGGCGGCCTTTACTCCATGACCGGGACCCCTCGTGGGGCTACCCCGGTCAAGGTTCAGGGACAGGCAGCTCCGGACGAACGAACCCCGAATATGTGACTCCAGCATCTTAAGTACCCTTTCCCAGACTCCTCTGCGGGGCCAGACGCACCCGCTGATTGGCTCTGGGGAATGTTGATACCCAAACCATCCAACCAGGCCTGGTTCTGGGCCTGTCATGTGCACCTAACAGTACACATGACCAGGCAGAACTCCTACACAGCCCAGCCAAACTGATGCCAAAGTTAACCTACACAATAAAGAGGAAAAATACTAAATTTAAACATATCGGACACCTTGTAAAAGTGTCACCGCTACACGTGTTTAGATGTTAGGATGGAGTTTAGCTTGAAGACCCTAGGTGACAGGTGATCGTAGGTTATCTTTATGAGGACTGAAGTGGAAAAATAGCTCTGGACCCATAAGGTCATCTTATTGGGATTGCTATCTTAAACTGATGTTGATGTAGGTGTAGAACTCCTCTGACACCCCAAAGGCAGGATAGCACTTTCAGAGGTAGGTGCAAGCTAGCATTTCACTGCAGGTCTGTGTTCATGACTAGAATGGGGGGCCCAAGAAAGCATATTGGGATCCAGTACCTTTTCTCTTTTTTTAAGTTTTATTGCAAAACGGTTCAGGAGATGAGGGTCCCAGATTCTATAGCAGAACAGTTATAGACTCTCCAGATCCAGATCAATGTCCAACTTCCCATTGTCAGAACCTTTACGCTGACCCAGCAATACTCCAAGTGAGTCACCAGGCCCTTCTGAGAGACCACCCTTCTTGGCTCTATCCAGTAAGTGGCCTCCCCTGGGACTCCTCTTTGGCACAGCTTCCTCCAGACCAGGCAGGACAGCTTATGACTTTATTCCAAGTCAATGGGATGATCCGAAGAGTAGTCAATGCATTCTGGGGTTCCAAAACACTCACCCTTCACCAAGGCTCGATATTGTTGCTGCCAAACCAGCTGTTGACAAGACCTGTGCTGGGAGAAATACCACGAAAGGTCTATATCAGTTCTAATCCATTCACGTTGTTTTCAGTGTCAAGCCCTGGTGAAGGGGATGTTTTTGGAACCCTGAAATTCATGGGATACTCTTTGGATTGTCCCTCTGACTTTTATTGGAAGTTGTAGATTGACCTTTCAGCAGCGGTGTGGCACTTTAATTCACATTTTTGTTACATATTTATTTAGATGTCAGGGGTTTGGATAGACCCCAATGTCTCTCTTTTGGGATTTGGAAAGAAACCAAGGACACAAATTCCCGGACCTCCTTCTCTGATGACACCCACCACAGCACTAATGCCCCGTACACACGGTCGGAAAATCCGACCACAAAATCCATCGGATTTTTTCCGACGGATTTTGTCCGACACTGGTGTTGCATACACACGGTCGGACAAAGTTGTCGGAAAATCCGATCATTCTGAACGTGGTGACGTTTGTTGCCTACGACGGGACTACGTAGAGGCTAGTAGCCAATAGCTTTGGTCTTGTAATGTGATCTGATCATGCGTGGCACTTTGTCCGTCAGAATTCGCTACACACGATCGGAAAAAGTCCGATAGGACTTTGTTGTCGGAAAATTTGAGAGCAGGAGATAAAACTTTGTCCGTCGGAAAATCAGACGGAAAAAGTCCGATGGAGCCTACACACGGTCGGAATTTCTGACAACATTGTCCGATAGGACATTTTCCATCGGAAAATCCGACCGTGTGTACGGGGCTTAATACCACAGTCAGTTACATGCACAGGAGAACTGAGTGCTTGTGAGCCATGTTCACCGATATTGTTGCTATCCAACATAACGAGCCGGTGATGAGACCAGCAGGAAGACAGGATGTCAGTCAGGATGTCAGGTGAAGGTAAGCACCGTATTTCTGTAAGGATCACATTTATTCGCAAACATAAAAAGCCTTGGGCACAACATTGCTGTAAGCCCTTGGTTGCTAAAGTGAGCTTAAATCCCTAGACCAGGCTTTCTTAACCACTTCAGCCCCGGATCAATTGGCAGCCAAAGGACCAGGCCCCTTTTTGCGATTCGGCACTGCGTCGCTTTAACTGACAATTGTGCGGTCGTGCGACGTGGCTCCAAAACAAAATTGGCGTCCTTTTTTTCCCACAAATAGAGCTTTCTTTTGGTGGTATTTGATCGCCCCTGCGTTTTTTATTTTTTGCGCTATAAACAAAAATAGAGCGACAATTTTGAAAACAATGCAATATTTTTTGCTTTTTGCTATAATAAATATCCCCAAAAATATATAAAAAAAACATTTTTTTTCCTCAGTTTCGGCCGATACGTAGTCTTCTACATATTTTTGGTAAAAAAAATCACAATTAGCGATTATTGATTGGTTTTTGCAAAAGTTATAGCGTTTACAAAATAGTTTTATAGCATTTTTATTAATATTTTTTTTTACTAGTAATGGCGGCGATCAGCCATTTTTATTGTGACTGCGACATTATGGCGGACACATCGGACATTTTTGACAAATTTTTGGGACCATTGTCATTTATACAGCAATCAATGCTATTTAAATGCATTGGTTCCTGTATAAATGACAGTTGTAGTGAAGGGGTTAACCACTAGGGGGAGGGGAGGGGAGGGGTTATGGGCTGTGACGTGTGTGTTTTTTTTTTTTACATTAGGGGGCGGGGCTGGCGTCTGACGTCATTGATCGGCTTTCCCGATGACAGGGAACAGCCGATCAATGACAGGCAGAGTAGGAAGCGCGGGGAGAGGTTTGTTTACACATACCTCTCCCCGTTCTTCAGCTCTGTAACCCGATCGCGGGACACCAGCGGCCGGGGTCACGGAGCTCCCGACCAGGTCGCGAGCGCGCCGCTGGCGGCGCGCGCGCGACCCACAGGCAGGCACATGCACGATCACGTACAGGTACGTGATTTTGCCTGCCCGTGCCATTTTGCCGCAGTATATCTGCGTTAGGCGGTCGGGAAGCGGTTAACCTTTTTCAACCTTTTTACCCCAAAGGAACTCCTAAAAGAAATATCAGGTCTCGGGGAACCCTTACTAAAACCATTTCATCAGGTAATAAAAAACGCGTGACCTGATGGGACCCCAACGCAACATACACATGCCTCCATCCCTGTAATTAATAAAAGAAAACAAAGAAAGTGGGCTGTGGGACTTTAGATGAGGCATGGATTTGTGTTTGAAATAGTCTAAGATACCTAAAATTAGATTAATTGTCACTGTCCCTGCTGGGAAGATCTGTGTAACCATAGAGAGTTGCTAATTAATCCAATAAATTAAATAAAATTAATGAATAATAGATATATATAATGTATTATAATATATAATACATAAACCATGCAGAATAAAGCATAATAAATTGCAGTAGTAATGATATTAACATATTTAATGTATATAATGGATGGACATAATTGGTACAAACAATCACAATTATAAAAATTGAATGGATATATAGAACAGTGAAACATCCTAATAAATGTAGATAATAAATGCAGTTAATGAAATTCATGATTGAAGCAAACTTGACTTGCCATCCCTGAGTGTGGACTCTACGCGTTTCATGGCGTTTTCAGCCAATCATCAGGAGTGGGATGCATCAAAAATGGCTAAAAAAAGGTAAAATAGATAAATAAGTAAATGGGTCAGTACAATCTCAAATACAAAATCATGCTTTCAGAAAGAGAGCGGATTTTAAGAGTAAATGCATTACCTTTGGCAAAGCCCAGGTGAATAATCCAACAGACCCAAAAAGGGAATTTATCTATTAAATTAATACGGTGCTCACCTTCACCTGACATCCTGACTGACATCCTGTCTTCCTGCTGGTCTCATCACCGGCTCGTTATGTTGGATAGCAACAATATCGGTCAACATGGCTCACACGCTCTCCGTTCTCCTGTGCATGAGGGGGAGGCTGAAAACTACATGAAACGCGTAGAGTCCACACTCAGGGATGTCAATCAAGTTTGCTTCAATCATGAATTTCATTAACTGCATTTATTATCTACATTTATTAGGATAACCATGTTTCACTGTTCTATATATCCATTCAATTTTTATAATTGTGATTGTTTGTACCAATTATGTCCATCCATTATATACATTAAATATGTTAATATCATTACTACTACAATTTATTATGCTTCATTCTGCATGATTTATGTATTATATATTATAATACATTATATATATCTATTATTATTATTATTATTATATATCTATTATTCGCCACCAATACAGCGCCTTGAGGCGATTCAGTTCGCATTGTAGCGCTATACAAATCATTCATTCATTCATTCATTCATTCATTGTATTTAATTTATTGGATTAATTAGCAACTCTCTATGGTTACACAGCTCTTCCCAGCAGGGACAGTGAAAATTAATCTAATTTTAGGTATCCTAGACTATTTCAAACACATATCCATGCCTCATCTAAAGTCCCACAGCCCACTTTCTTCGTTTTCTTTCATTTCATCAGGTGTCAATGGGTAAAAGGTTCTTTATGGTGGAGGTCAGTAGGAAGGATGCGACCCTTAAAGTGGTGATCAAAATTCCACACTTACAGACAGCTAAAAAGATACTTGGGTCATTCTGATGGTGTTGCCAAGTAATGTTGGCCCTAGAATTATGCAGACAGTTTTAGATCAGATGGCAGGTCAATCAGCCAAGGCTCAAGGAGCCCTTTGCAACCTCTGGAGCAACCATTCTCAACCAGGGTTCCTCCAGTGTTGACTAGGGGTTCCTTGAACCGTGGCTAACTGTCCTTCCATCTGATGGTGCCTGCATAGTAGACATGTGCAATTCGTTTCGTTTTTTTTCTCGTTTTTCGTTAAAATTCGTTATATTCGTTCATTCGTTATCGTATGAATGAACGAATGATTCGCTAAAAATTTTAACGAATTATCGAATCGAACGAATATGAAAAACAACGAAAATCCGAAATAACCAAATTAGAAACAACGAAACTACGAAAGAAGAAAATCCGAAAAACGAAAATCAAAATGAACGAAAAAATTCGTACATTCGTAACTTTTTTTTTTTGTTGAATTGGTAATTTTCCGTGTTCCTTTACAATGGCGCTGCTTAACATGCTTCGAATGGATTGAACGAAAAAATTTGTACATTCGTAACCTTTTTTTTTTTTTTTTGCGATTCGTAATTTTCCATGTCTCTTACAATGGCGCTGCTTATTGTGCTTCGAATGGATTGAACGAAAAAATTCGTACATTCGTAACTTTTTTTTTTTTTTTTGCGAATCGTAATTTTCCGTGTCTCTTACAATGGCGCTGCTTAACGTGCTTCGAATGGATTGAACGAAAAAATTTGTACATTCGTAACTTTTTTTTTAGATTCGTAATTTTCCGCGTCTCTTACAATGATGCTGCTTAACGTGCTTCGAATGGATTTGAACGAAAAAATTCGTACATTCGTAACTTTTTTTTTTTGCGAATCGTAATTTTCCGTGTCTCTTACAATGGCGCTGCTTAACGTGCTTCGAATGGATTGAACGAAAAAATTCGTACATTCGTAACTTTTTTTTTAGATTCGTAATTTTCCGTGTCTCTTACAATGTAATAATAGCATACACATTACATAACATTATGAATTATGCTCCGATTACGAATCTACGAAAACAATGTTACGAAAGTACGAATAAATCAATCTTACGAAAGTACGAATGTAACTAAATCTACGAAAATACGAATGCGTCCGAATTTCGAATAAACGAAAATTAAACTAACGGAAAAACGAATCAACGAAAAAATAACTCTTACGAAAAAACTCTTACGTTACGAATACGAACACCGACGACTTACGGAATTACGAATCGTTGCGAATCGTTACGAATCAACGGAAACGAACCGAAACTAAACTAATTTTTCTATTGTGCACATGTCTACTGCATAGTTCCAGGTCCTATGCCACTTGGCAGAGCCAGCAGCATTACTGCAAGGGTATCATTCTGGCCACCCCACTAAAGGGTAACATTCTTCAGACTTACCACCACCAATGTAAGGGGCATTTTTCCAAGGACTCCTGGAGGACTAATCTTACCAGGGGTTTCCTGGGATCTGAAAATGATTTCAATGCTTACTAAAAAGGTTGAGAAAGGCTGCTCTGGAGGAATCCTAGTTTTCTGCTGAACCCTGGTTGAGAATGACTGCCTTACACATTGCATTCACTGTAAAGGTTAACTGAGACGGCGTGCTTCGAACAGTTCTTCTCTCCCATAACAGTTAATGAGTTCAATTGCCTCTGAAGCCTCGTTAGTGTTAGGTGGACCAAAATTTGCCAAGAGTGACATTTTAATAACACAGAGGATGGGAATACATTATGAAAATTAACAATTTATTGTTCTGACATCCCATGCAGTCAGTCTTTCGAGCAGCAAATGTAAAGCAAGCCCTGCACACCGTACTCATCATTAGACATGTGCAATTCGTTTCGTTTTTTTCGTTTTTTCGTTTTTTTTCGTTATTTTCGTTCGTTCGTTTTCGTACGAATGAACAAATCATTCGAATCGTACGAATACGAATAACGAATCGTAACGAATCGTTCGAATCCGAATAACGAATCATTCGAATCCGAAAAACAACAAAAATCCGAAAAAAAACAAATTAGAAACAACGAATGTACTAATGAAGAAAATCCGAAAAACGAAAACGAACGAAAAAATTCGTAACTTTTTTTTTGTTGAATTGGTCATTTTCCGTGTCCCTTACAATGGTGCTGCTAAACGTGCTTCGAATGGATTGAACAAAAAAATTAGTACATTCGTAACTTTTTTTTTCGATTCGTAACTTTTTTTTTTCGATTCGTAACTTTTTATTTATTTTTTTTCGATTAGTCATTTTCCGTGTCTCTATTGAACCAAAAAATTCGTACATTCGTAACTTTTTTTTCGATTCGTAACTTTTTTTTTTTCGATTCGTAACGTTTTTTTTTTTTCGATTCGTAACTTTTTTTTTTTTTTTTTCGATTTGTAATTTTCCGTGTCTCTATTGAACCAAAAAATTCGTACATTCGTAACTTTTTTTTTCGATTCGTAACTTTTTTTTTTTCGATTTGTAATTTTCCGTGTCTCTATTGAACAAAAAAATTCGTACATTCGTAACTTTTTTTTCGATTCGTAACTTTTTTTTTCGATTCGTAACTTTTTTTTTCGATTCGTAAATTATTAAAATGTAATAATAGCATACACATTACATCAAATTATGAATTATGCTCCGATTACGAATCTACTAATGTTACGAATGAACGAATAAATACGAATGTGTCCGAAAATTTAACGAAAAAAAGAATCAACGAAAAAATAACTCGTACGAATCGTTACGAATCCGAACAACGACGACTTACGAATGTACGAATCGTTATGAATCGACGGAAACGAAAAAAACGAAACGAAAAAAAAAACGAATTTTTTGGTTGTGCACATGTCTAGTACTCATACACACATGAACAAAAAAATGCAGTTTGCAACTTTGCATGACTCCTATCAACATTTTTTAACAACTGTATACAGTGATTTGAGAAAGTATTCACACCCCTTGACATTTTCAACATTTTGTCATGTTACAACCAGAAAGGTAATGGTATTTTATTGTAATTTTATTTGATAAACCAACACAAAGTGGTGCATAATCGTGAAGTGGAAGGAAAATGATAAATGGTTTTCAATTATTTTTACAAATAAATATGTGAAAAGTGTGATGTGCATTTGTATTCAGCCCCCTTTACTCTGATACCCCTAACTAAAATCTAGTGGGACCAATTGCCTTCAGAAGTCACCTAATTTGTAAATAGAATCCACCTGTGTGTAATTTAATCTCAGTATAAATACAGCTGTTCTGTGAAGCCCTCAGAGGTTTGTTAGAGAACCTTAGTGAACAAACAGCATCATGAAGGCCAATAAACACTCCGGACAGGTCAGGGACAAAGTTGTGGAGAAGTTTAAAGCATGGTTAGGTTATACAAAAATTTATAGAAAAAGAATATACAATATTCCCCGTGGGGTTTTTTGGCAGCAAAGGAAAACACTATCTTGAAAAAATCAACAAATTTTATTAATATAGTATCCAAAACACCATACATGTAAATTTATATTATTAAAATGCGAGCTCTGGTTTACATTATACAATCTATCTAGGCAAGAAGAGGTACATGCAAGAATCTATATAACAATATTTTTGATTCATAAAACAGCTGTGGTAAAGTAGATTTCAGGGAAAAAGATTTGTCTGGCGAAGGTGCACCCCAATGCCCCAATGCATTTCGACCGTATTTGTGGTCTTCTTCAGGGGGGAAAAAAGAGGGGGGGTCACTTTATTGCATTTCTGCGAAGCATCAGAAAAAAGATTTTAGATTTATAATTTATTATCAATCATTAGTGCATAGTCTATTGCAGTTGCATGCATGTCATAGTTACCCCTTTGTCAAGATATGTAGCATGGACCAGAGACTTGTTTAAAAACCAGAAGCTTTTTCTTTCTATCTCATGAAGATCCGCACCGACTCCGTCAACCTGAAGTGCCTCCTCAATTCCCCGGTTATGGGAAGAGAAAAAGGACAAATCTTTTTCCCTGAAATCTACTTTACCACAGCTGTTTTATGAATCAAAAATATTGTTATATAGATTCTTGCATGTACCTCTTCTTGCCTAGATAGATTGTATAATGTAAACCAGAGCTCGCATTTTAATATAAATTTACATGTATCAAATTTTATCAACAAAAAATTTTATCAACAAAAAATCAACAAATTTTATTAATATAGTATCCAAAACACTTTGGATACTATATTAAGAAAATTTGTTGATTTTTTCAAGATAGTGTTTTCCTTTGCTGCCAAAAAACCCCACGGGGAATATTGTATATTCTTTTTCTATAAATTTATCCGGGGTGAGCAGCCAGCTCCAAAATTAATAACTTTCATTGGTACACCCACATCCCTCTTTTCATAGGTTATACAAAAATATCACAAGCTTTGAACATCCCACTGAGACCGTTCAATCCATCACCTGAAAATAGAAAGAGTATGGCACAACTGCAAACCTACCAAGACATGGCCGTCCACCTAAACTGAAAGGTCGGGTGAAGAGAACATTAATCAGAGAAGCAGCCAGGAGGCCCATGGTTACTCTGGAGGAGCTGCAGAGATCCACAGCTCAGGTGGGAGAATCTGTCCACAGGACAACTATTAGTAGTGAACTCCACAAATCTGACCATTATGGAAGAGTGGCAAGAAGAAAGCCATTGTTGAAAGAAAGCCATAAGAAGTCCAGTTTGCAGTTTGTGAGAAGCCATGTGGGAGACACAGCAAACATGTGGAAGAAGGTGCTCTGGTCAGATAAGACCAAAATGTAACTTTTTGGTCTAAAAGCGAAACGCTATGTGTGGCAGAAAACTAACACTGCAGATCACCCTGAACACACAATCCCCACCGTGAAACATGGTGGTGGCAGCATCATGTTGTGCGGATGCTTTTCTTCAGCAGGGACAGGGAAGCTGGTCAGAGTTGATAGGAAGATGAATGGAGCCAAATGCTGAACAATCTTAGAAGAAAACACCTGGCAATCACTGGCCCCCCAACCCCCCCCCCCCGTTTTACTTACCTGAGCCCCTTCATCTCTCCGTCAGGGATGTGCTGTCCCTCTCTCCACTGGGTTCTCGGCTCTTGATTGGATAGATTGATAGCAGCGCAGGGATTGGCTCCCGCTTATGTCACTCAAATCCATTGACCCGGGCACTGGGGCCGAGTCCGGCATTTGTGTCCGTGGACGCAAATGCTGGACTCGGGAGTGCGCTCGCCATGTAACCCCTTGGGAGAGCGCTTCTCTTAGGGGGTTATCTGATGCGGGGAGGAGCCGCGAGAGCCACCGGGGGACCCCAGAAGAGGATGTTCGGGGCCACTCTGTGCAAAACGAGCTGCACAGTGGAGGTAAGTATGACATGTTTGTTGTTTTAAAAAAAACAAAAAAATGATCCTTTACAATCACTTTAAGCTATTTTGCAAAGAAGAATGGGCAAAAATGTCGCTCTCTAGATGTGCAAAGCTGGTAGAGACATCCCCCAAAAGAATTGTAGCTGAAATTGAAGCGAAAGGAGGTTCTCCAAAGTATTGACTCGGGGGGCTGAATACAAATGCACGCCACACTTTTCACATATAATTTTCCACCCACTTCACAATTATGTGCCACTTTGTGTTGGTTTATTACATAAAATCTCAAAAAAATACATTTACGTTTTTGATTGTAAATGACATAATGTGGAAAATTTCAAGGGGCATGAATACTTTTTCAAGGCATTGTACCTCAGAGTACAATACACCCA
The DNA here is from genome assembly GCA_028564925.1 of Lithobates sylvaticus. Taxonomy (NCBI): domain Eukaryota; kingdom Metazoa; phylum Chordata; class Amphibia; order Anura; family Ranidae; genus Lithobates; species Lithobates sylvaticus. The sequence goes on from CM053028.1 coordinate 538,235,204, forward strand.
ATCATACATTCCACATAATTATCTATTAGTAACATCAACGCTAAAGGCTTCCTCTGGGGGTTTGACTCATTCCTTTAAGTATAGGAAATCAAGAAGATGACAATCGTAGTATGGATTTGAAGAATGTTCATAATCAAAAGAAGTTAAAGAAAGGAGATAATAAATGATCAGGTAGGCCTTTTGTTGATTATTTCTGGGTTATTTTCTAAATTAGGAAAGGCATCTTAAGATACTGCCCGTTGGCTCCTCTTGTCATCTCCCGCCTTTGGAAATCCACCTCTCCTCCACGTATTTTGTTGTGGGCCAAAATACTCAATGACATCATGACAATGGAGATAATGGTAGTGGAGGACAGCATTGAAATAGAAAAGGTGCATACCACTTGGACCTGTTGGTGGTCCTATAGCAACTTGTATGCATTCCAAGCCTTATTTACGCCGTGGCGTAGCCTTATCCCCTTGGATCCCCATTTCCAGAACTTTCAAAATCTCTGGACCTTTCTTTGTCTGTTATAATGACAAGGTAGACCCACCTTTTTACCTTTGATCACCCCCCTTGGTCTCCCACTCCACTTACAATCCCTTCTCTCTCCCCTTGTTTTGTTTCTGTTTCTACACATCTAGTTGCATTATGGCTCTCATATGCTTCTGTAAGGCCATCAGACCTTCAGCCTACCAGTTATGCCCCGTACACACGGTTGGAAATTCCGAGGGAAAATGTCCGATCGGACCATGTTGTCGGAAAATCAGACCATGTGTGGGCTCCATTCCGACGGAAAAAATTTGAGATGCTGCTCTCAAATTTTCCGACAACAAAATCCGATCTGACTTTTGCATGCTCAGATCAAATTACGAGACCAAAGCTATTGGCTACTAGCCTCTACGTAGTTCCATCATACGCAACGAACGTCACCACGTTCAGAATGATCGGATTTTCCGACAACTTTGTCCGACCGTGTTTATGCAACACCAGTGTCGGACAAAATCCGTCGGAAAAATTCCAACGGATTTTGTGGTCGGAATTTCCGACCATGTGTAATGTTAAAAAAATAAAAATAAAATAAAACAGCCTAATGCCCCTTAGGCTGTTTTATTTTTATTTTTTTAACTATCAATCTTTATTAAAATTTTGCAAAAGAAAAATACACATTGGAACAGTATTGTTTGTCAAAAAAGCTTTGTTGAGATAAAACAGTTACATCAGCATATACAAATATGGGTTAGGTTGATGAAAAGGAATTCGAGAGGACAGCAATAGAGAGGGCCATTAAAGACACTTAATGGGATATATTCAAACTTGGTAGGATTATCACACACACAAAATAAATATATATATATATATATATATATATATATATATATATATATATATATATATATAAATCAAAGATCAAATAGGTGAGGTTGATTTGCTTTTAACATGCACTGTAATCTTTTTCGTATAATTTAGTATTTTGTATGCTGGCTTACTTTACCCTGTGCCTTGTACTCTATTAAAAGCCACTGAATAAAGAGTAATTTGACTCAATAAATGATCAGTCAGGTGTATATTTTTAAAGGGATATTCTATAGTGTGCACAGTGCTTCCATTTCCAAAAGTCACTAAGCCTAGGTTCACAAAATCGCCCCTCGTGTTTCAGGATGGAGAATGGGGGAAGGGGCTGGTAAATATGTGATTTACCGTCCCCTTCCTTTTCTAAATGAACACAGTGAACACACTCACCCACCATGTTCACCAGTTTGTGAATGGAGAGGAAGCCGCTCAGCCCAGAGCACTTCCCATTCATTCACTGTCCTCCAGTACAGCTGAGGCTGCAGAGAAAGACATGTATGTTTAAGCTTTGGGGTGCACACCCTAATACAATAGGCTGTGCACACCTATGTGTGCCACGTTAATGCGGGCACAGCAGTCCATTCATTTAAATGGGCTGTTTTACCTGTGTTTCCTGCAGGATAAAGGTGCCTGGACCACAGCCTAAAAGAAAGAAAACTAACGCAGCCACCACATCTTAGAACTGGTAAGCTAAAATATAATAAATGTTTGCTCTTGGGTTTAATACCACTTTAAGTCAACATTATACAGTATACAAAGGAATTGAAGTGCAGGAGGGGAGAACAGTTCAATTCAATCCCACCCCTTCCCCACAACACACAAAAGTGCAGCACACACAGCTCACTTTTCAGTATCTAGATCAACGGAAAATTCTGCACTCCAGTACACACAGCTCACTCCCCAGTACCCATGTCCCCAATAAGAGCACCATTCCAGTACACACAGCTCACTCCCCAGTACCCATGTCCCCAATAAGATCCCAACTCCAGTACACACAGCTCACTAACCAGTATCCATGTCACCAATGAGATACCCACTCCAGTATCCATGTCACCAGTGATATCTGCACTCCAGTACACACAGCTCACTCCCCAGTATCTGTGTCACCAACGACATCCCCACTCCAGTACACACAGCTCACTCCCCAGTATCCATGTCACCAATGAGATCCCCACTCCAGTACACACATCTCATTCCCTAGTATCTATGTCACCAGTGATATCTGCACTCTAGTACACACAGCTCATTCCCTAGTATCTATGTCACCAGTGATATCTTCACTCTAGTACACACACCTCACCCCCCCAGTATCCATGTCACCAATGAGATCCCCACTCCAGTACACACAGCTCACTCCCCAGTATCCATGTCACCAGTGATATCTGCACTCCAGTACACACACCTCACCCCCCCCCCCCCCCCCAGTATTCATGTCACCAATACGATCTGCACTCCAGTACACACAGAATCAGTATCAGAACCAGTATCAATGTCATCAGGGGGATCCACAGTCCCAGTACACACAGCCCACTCCCCAGTATCCATGTCAGCAGTGAGATCTACACTCCAGTCCACACACTTTACTTTCCAGTATACATATCATCAAGGCCCATGACAGGAGGGTACCACCAGGCCTCCTGTAGGGGGCCCAGACACACAGGGGGGCCCAGACAGTAGGGGGATCGGTGCAGCGTAATAGGAGGACAATTACAGAATGATGCACTGTGTCTGTGTGGCAGCTGAAAGTCAGTTTTGCCTGGCTTTCAGCTGCTGGAGGGAGACACACAGACACAGTGCATCTTTCTGTAAATGTCCTCCGATCCCTCCGTTTACTGCCCACATCTAATTCCCCCCCTGTGTGCCCGGGTGCCCCCTCGTCCCCCTTGCCAGGTTTCCACTCCCACTGACTGCTACAGTTACACAGGGTGATGGAGAGTGGGGAAGGGGCTGGTAAATATGTCATTTACCAGCCCCTTCCTTTTTTGAATGGACAAAGTGAGTGATCAGTACTAATCACTCCTGTGTCCATTGATAACTGAGTATAGTAAACTGTGTTTACTAGGCTGCAGTTTATTAATGAACAGGAGCCTCTGCTTCCTGTTCATTTATCTTCAGTGCAGCTGAGGCTGCAGAGAAAGGAACTGAAGAATCTGTGTTCTCAACTCCTCTCTCTGTCTCAAAGGAGAGATGTCAGTGGTCTGTTTAGTATGTCATTTTATTGTGTTGGACAAACAAAAAAAAGTGCCATCTGAGATCTCTTTCTTTATTAAATTTAAAACTATTTTAAAAGGGGCCTGACAACGTCATTGATGATGAAACGTGTAGGGAGGAGCTGGGACGCGTGACGACATTGCGTATCGGGATGTGGTTGCCATTTTGTTGGTTGGAAACGATCTGCAGATTTAAATCAATGGCACACACTTTTAATAAACATTTTTTCGGAACATACTGCACTATGATATGGACTTTTGTTCCTTCTTGTATGGAATGCGAGTAACCGACAGACCTTGGGCAGTGGATATATCCAGTAAGAGTACTAAGAGACATCCCTCTAAGACGTCACTCCAGCTGACTGTTTTGAACAGGCCTGACCTCTGTAATGGGGGTCCATGCTTAGCGGTAAGAGGTGAACAGGTGTTGGTGGAGGCTCTCCTTTGGATACTTTTTGGTCCGACCCATTATTGTTTTGGCTCTTTATAGAGACTACATATATTACCATTACAAGACTGTCAATCTGTTTTCAAGCGCTGCACTTTAGTCTTTTTTTATTACTGTCTATGTTGTCCAGTATTTTAGTGCTAGCTGCTATTCCTCAAAATATTCTTTGTCACTGTAACTCAATTTTCTAGCGCAGCTGGTTTTGGTTTTATATTTTAAAAGGGTGTCCTTTTTTTCTTTTTATTGGTAGCATTCTGATTTGCATGGTACCCCTATGACCAGTTCAGCAGAGAGGGATAATACAATGTGTGAGCTGTAGGCTATGACATTGCAAGTATCTGACCATTGATTCTCTGTTTGGGTGGATTGACCTACATTGGCCTACATTAACACTGGTCCACATTGGGCACACACTGGTTTACATTTGCTGTGCACCAATGGCATCACTCATAGTAAGTGTTTATTGAAGGCAGAGGAGAACTCACCGTTCTAGGTGAGCCAAGGAGATCCCACAGCAGGTAACCCCACAGGTGCTGGCCCGGCTCACTACCCCAACAAACAAGGAAACTTGGAATAAGCCTCACACCCCAACGGGATACCAATAAAAACATCTTTATTGTAATGTAGTCAGATGCTGTCACAGGAAGGAACGAAAGGTTAGCATGTTTCACACATCTTGTGCTTAGTCATAACCTATTGGGTTATGACTAAGCACAAGATGTGTGAAACATGTTAACCCTCCATTCCTTGTTGTGACTACATCTTTCTACATTACAATAAATAATTGTTTATTGGTATCCCGTTGCGGTGTGAGGCTGCCTATTCCAAGTTTCCTTATGACATGTACACACGAGCGGAATTACCGACAGAAAGAGTCCGATGGGAGCTTTTCATTGTATATTCCGACCGTGTGTATGCCCCATCGGACTATTTCTGTAGAAAATTCAGACGGACTTAGATAGAGAACATGTTCTATATTTTTCAGACGGAACAAATTACTATCGGAAAAAACGCTCGTCTGAATGCTATTCCGACGCACCAAAAACAATGCATGCTCTGAAGCAAGTACAAGACAGAAGCTATTGGCTACTGGCTATTGAACTTCCGTTTTCTAGTCCCGTCATACGTGTTGTACGTCACCGCATTCTGGACGGTTGGAATTTGGTGTGACCGTGTGTATGCAAGACAGCTTGAGCGGGATTCTGTCAGAATTCCGTCGAAAAATCCTTCAGAGTTTATTCCGACGGCAAAAACGGTCGTGTGTACGCGGCATTAAGTGTTCATTGAATCAGCACAAGCACACTGTTAATCCCCACCTACAGGCTGTTTCTCGTTCCACCCTTACATGATTAGTCATAGAGAGTCATTGGGTTGTTAGGTCTTAGCCATCTATACGAGCCCATAAGGGTGAAGCACATCAGAGAAGGGCAACCTGTAGGTGGAAATGATCAGTGTGCTTGTTCTGGCTCAATCAAGACACGCTACAAGGACCGCCTACTTAGAAAATAACAATAAAAACAGTCAAAGGAGCTACACCACAATAGTGTAAAAAAAAACTGAAGAGGAATATTCAACTGTAATTCCTCAATTCAGCAACAAAACACCATCACCTCATTAGTGAATAGCCACAGTGGCGGAACAACCAGGGTCGCACCAGTCGCACTTGCGACTGGGCCCTGAAGTTCCGTCACTGTGGGGGGGCCCACTGGCCCGCCCGCACGTTCTCCCCGCCTGGGACCGCCCGCACGTTCTCCCCCGCCAGGGGACCCGCCGCACGTCCTCCGCTGTCCTGGGGCCCGCCCACACGTCCTCCCCCGCCGGGGGCCCGCCCGCACGTTGTCCCCCGCCGGGGACCCGCCGCACGTCCTCCGCTGTCCAGGGGCCCGCCCACACGTCCTCCCCCGCCGGGGGCCCGCCCGCACGTTCTCCCCCGTCGGGGACCCGCCCGCACGTTCTCCCCCGCCGGGGACCCGCCGCACGTCCTCCGCTGTCCAGGGGCCAGCCCACACGTCCTCCCCGCCGGGGCCCGCCCGCACGTTCTCCCCCGCCGGGGACCCGCCGCACGTCCTCCGCTGTCCAGGGGCAGACGCTGGAAGGTAAAGTCAGCTGACACCAATGCAGCTCTGGAGCGACTGACAAAGTAAGTGACTAGTGCAACTGATCCCAACCTCTGCCTCTTACTGACCCCTGTCACTACCACAGATCTTATCCCTATCCCCCATGGGATAGGGATGAGATCTGTGGTGGGGGGATGGGATCAGTATGAGGCAGAGGTGGTGGTGGGGGAGGATAGCACCACCACTGCCACTGCTCCCACCCCCCCTCACCACCATCACCGCCACTAATCCCACCAACCCCCACCACTGATCCCATCACCGCCGCCGCCACTGATCCCACCACCATCACCGCCACCACTGATCCCATCACCGCCACTAATCCCACCAACCCCCACCACTGATCCCACCCCCGCACCACCACTGCCACCACCACCGCCACTGATCCCATCACCGCCACTAATCCCACCAACCCCCGCCACTGATCCCATCACCGCTGCCGCCACTGATCCCACCACTGATCCCACCCCCCTCACCACCACTGTCACCACCACCGCCACTGATCCCATCACCGCCACTAATCCCACCACCCCCCACCACTGATCCCATCACCGCCGCCGCCACTGATCCCACCCCCCTCACCACCACTGCCACCACCACCGCCACTGATCCCATCCCCCACACCACCACTGATCCCACCCCCCTCACCACTGCCAGTGATCTAGCCCCCCTCACAGCCAAAACTGATCCCATCCCCCCACCACTGCTGCTACTCATCCCATCCAACCCCCCACCACTGCCACCACTTATGCCATCCCATTCTCCCGTCACTGCCACCACCGCTCACTGCCACTCATCCCAGCCCCATGATTCAGGGGGTCCATGTGTCACCCCTGTACACCTGGATAGGAGGGGTAGCGGGCGGCATATAGAGGAACCAATACCCTCCATTTTCCTCCTGAAGTCATGGCTGCAGGAAGAAAATGGAGGGGATTGGGTCCTCTATATGCCGTCACCGCCGCTCTTCCTATCCAGGTGTACAGGGGTGACACATGGGCCCCTTGAAATATGGGTCTGGGTCGCCCCGGGGGTCAGGGGGGCCCTTCATGGTTTCTTGCACCGGGGCCCTGAAGGTTCTAGTTACGCCTCTGAATAGCCATGAGGTGTGTCTCTCTAGATCAAAAAGCAACATATATAGAACGTGGATAAGAATCCAAAGTGAATCTTCAAAGAGAAACAGCCGGTGATAGAAAAAAACACTTTATTGAAAAAAAAACAAATTCAACAATTAGCTAAAATTGCACCTCCACCACATTCGTTTAAAATTTGACAATGTTGTCAAGATACAGGTAGCTACCACATTCATTCAAGCTTTACACACTTATCCTAAACAACTAGATAGAAATGGACTTATATGGTAAAGTTGATATCTGTTATGTTGCAGGAGCGACCCTCAAATAGATAGGGCGCAGCCCTGTATGTTATAAGACACAGTCCATCTTAGGTCTTCAGTGTAGGATAGTGAAGTGTGATCCAGTAACTACACTGAAGTCTTAAGATGGGCCGTGTCGTATAACATACTATGTATTTGAGCGGTCGCTCCTGCAACATAACAGATATCAACGTTACCATTTAAGTCTATTTCTATCTAGCTGTTTAGGATGAGCGTGTGAAGTTTGAATGAATGTGGTAGCTATCTGTATCTTGACAACGTTGTCAAATTTTAAACAAATGTGGTGGAGGTGCAATTTTATCTAATTGTTGAATTTGAATTCGTTTTTTTCAATAAAGTGTTTTTTTCTATCACCGGCTGTTTCTCTTTGAAGGACCACCTACTTGCCTTCATGAGAGGCACATAAGCCCTCTCCCTTGCTGGCTCCCTTTGCTGGAAAATGGGGGCGCCAAAGGCATATTTTTTGGAAACCCCTTCAAAACTCTTCCTGAAGGACATGCTAGTTGCTGTCAACGTGACAATGAGCTGTCTAGAAATCAGAGAAGCATACTGTAGAAATATAGAAATGACAGCAGAATAAAGAACCAGTGGTCCATCAAGCAAGCCCAATTTTTTGTTTTTGTTAACTTTTTTGTCTGAGTATAGATCTGCAACATACTGTATGTTTGTCCCAAGCATGTTGGAACCCACTTACTGTTGACTGACTCACTACCTCTGCTGGAAGTCTATTCCAAGTATTAACTACTCTTTCGGTAAAAACGATACTTTCTAAGATTAGTTTTGAACTTTTCCCCTGCTAGTTTGAGGTCATGTCCCCCATGTTCTTGATCTTGGCTTCATATTGAAAATTCGGCCCTCCTGAACCTTATTCACCCCCTTCATGTATTTAAAGGTTTCAATCATGTCTCCCCAAATCCTAAACATGTGTTAAAAACATAATTTTTGTGCTCCCACAGGCAATCATTATAAAATTCAATGATTTGACACAGAGGCGTACTAAGTGGGGGGCGGGCCGCCCCAGGTACCACACACTGGGGGGGGGGGGGGGTGTCAGGCCGGCACCCCCCTCCGCGATTGAAGCGGTGGCACTGCGCCGCTGGATTAGGCTGCAGCGCAAGTGAAAGGCATGGAGAGGCGAGCGAGCTATCGTGATGTGGGGGGGGGGGTGCAGCGTGACACCGCTGCACCTTCCATCCCCTCCTCTTGCGGCCGCGGGCTGTCTGCCTGTGCGATCCCGCCAGCGCAAGTGACAGGCAGGGAGAGGCGTGAGCGAGCTGTCGTGATGTGAGGGGGGGGTTCAGCGTGACACCGGGCACACGGGCTGTCTGCCTGTGTGATCCCGGATGTCACACAGGCAGAGCCGAGCAGCCGCCTCCCCCTCCTCTCTGTTTATGTGTAAACAGAGAGGAGGGGATCTGCTGAGCATGTGCCGCCGCGCTGATCTGAGGTACTGAATGGGGGGGGGGGGTCTGCACTGAACGGGGGCTAGACTAGACTAAAGAGGGGGGGTTGCACTGAAGAGGGGGGGGGGGCTGCACTGAAGGGGCGGGCTAGACTGAAGAGGGGTGTTAGACTGAAGAGGGGGGGCTGCACAGAAGAGGGGGGCTAGAATGAAGAGGGGGGGCTACACTGAAGGGGGTCTGCACTGAAGAGGGGGGTCTGCACCGAACAGGGGCTACACTGAAGGGGGGGTCTGCACTGAACGGGGGCTACACTGAAGGGCGGTCTGCACTGAACGGGGGCTACACTGAAGGGGGGGTCTGCACTGAACGGGGGCTACACTGAAGGGCGGTCTGCACTGAACGGGGGCTACACTGAAGGGGGGTCTGCACTGAACGGGGGCTACACTAAAGGGGGGGTCTGCACTGAACGGGGTCTGCACTGAACGGGGTCTGCACTGAACGGGGTCTGCACTGAATGGGGGGGTCTGCACTGAATGGGGGGGTCTGCACTGAAGAGGGGGTCTGCACTGAACGGGGGTCTGCACTGAAGAGGGGGTCTGCACTGAACGGGGGCTACACTGAAGAGGGGGTCTGCACTGAACGGGGGCTACACTGAAGAGGGGGTCTGCACTGAACGGGGGCTACACTGAAGAGGGGGTCTGCACTGAACGAGGGCTACACTGAAGAGGGGGTCTGTACTGAACGGGGGCTACACTGAAGGGGGGTCTGCACTGAAGGGGGGGTCTGTGTAACATGCAGGGGGTCCAGAGCTGCAGGGTGTTGTGTAATGTAAAGGGGTCCAGAGGATCAGGGTGTTGTGTAATGTAAAGGGGCCCAGAGGTGCAGGGTGCTGTGTAATGTAAAGGGGTGCAGTGGCTGTGTAATGTAAAGGGTCCAGAGGTTCAGGGTGCTGTTTAATGTAAAGGGGTCCAGAAGGGCAGGGTGCTGTTTAATGTAAAGGGGTCCAGAAGGGCAGGGTGCTGTTTAATGTAAAGGGGTCCAGAAGGGCAGGGTGCTATGTAATGTAAAGGGGTCCAGAGGTGCAGGGGGATGTGTAATGTAAAGGGGCCCAGAGATGCAGGGTGCTGTGTAACGTAAAGGGGTCCAGAGGTGCAGTTGTGGAGAGGGGGTACACAGTAGTGACAAAGAGATATTGAAGGATGCAGAGGTATGCAGGGGGCACAGTGGGGTATTTTTTACATTTTAATGGGGGGGGGTGCCAGATATAGGATCCGCCCCGGGTGCCAAATGCTCTAGGTACGCCCCTGATTTGACATCTCCAATGTCAGATGAATATCAGGTGAATGCGCAGAAAATGTAACATTCACCCTAAAGCTACAGTTTACACTCAACGTATTTTCTCATTGAATGAGTTGCAGCAAAATGCATTTTTTTACCCGGCGAATGTTCAGCAAACTAGTATGCTTTATAAATAGGGTGAATCTTGTTCAGTGAATGATGGGTGAATGTTTGTAAACCTTTAGCAAATTTGCCATTGAATCTTTTATAAATATTCCCAATCATTTTTTTGGACTAAACCACGTCCATTGAATTTTACCAACTTGGATAAGTCACATCCTGTTTTGACCGCCGTATGCACAGCTTACTGCAATACCGTTTCACTGCCACCCCTATTTGGTTTTCTATGAATTACCGGTGACATCCTTGCTTCCACACATGGCTCACCTCCCCAATGCACGCTACCAATGTGGTCTGACATGAAAACAAAATCCAACCCTTTCTCCTTACTGTACACAAATCAAGCCTTTCTGAGTTTATGAAGAAGGAAATAATGTCACTACGATTTTCCTTTCTCCTTACCTAGAGCATTACATATCCTGGAAGGAGTTTGGAGCTGTGTCTCTTCCTGTCTACCAGAGAATCTTATATACACAACAACATATCTTCTATCTCCACTCATTCCTCTCTGTGCACCACTAGATCTTTATGATGGTGACTGCTGGCCTGGTAGTATGATTTGCCACCTCTACTTCCACTCTTGCTTCTTGTATCACTACAAGAGATATTCAAATTTATGTCCAGATTAAAGCTGACCATACATAATCCAGTGTGATTGTGCAACCTCTGTAAAGTCTTAGCCCCCGTACATACAGTCGGAAATACCGACCACAAAATCAGTCAATCATTTCTTCCAACGGATTTTGTCCGACACTGGTGTTGCATACACACAGTCGGACAAAGTTGTTGGAAAATCCGATCATTTCGAACGTGGTGACATTCGTTGCGTAAGACAGAACTACGTAGAGGCTAGTAGCCAATAGCTTTGGTCTCGTAATTTGATCTGAGCATGCGTGGCCTTTGTCCGTCGGAATTCCCTACACACGATCGGAAAAAGTCTGATCGGATTTTGTTGTCGGAAAATTTGAGATCCTGCTCTCAAATTTTTTCAGTCGGAAATTCCGACGGAAAAGGCCCACTAGAGCCCACGCACGATCGGATTTTCCGACAACATAATCTGATCAGACTTTTTCCATCGGAATATCCGACCGTGTTCAGCATTAATATATAGTATAGTATATAGTATAAAGTATTTGCATAATTCATTGACAAAATAAGCCTGCAAATGGCACAGCAGCCTAAACATGGCAATGTCTATGTGTTTGATACTGTAATTGTCACATACAGTTACAGTTTTAAAATATAATTTATTAAAAATAGCAAAAGACAGAGCGAGGTACATTGGGCACACACTGGTTTACATTGGCTGTACAACAATGGCATCACTCATGGTAAGTGTTTATTGAAGGCAGGAAGGCAGAGGAGAAATCACCATTCCAGGTGAGCCGAGGAGATCCCACAGCAGGTAACCCCACAGGTGCTGGCACTACAAGAGATAAAGAGTAAGAAAAGAGTAAAATTTATGTCCAGTTTAAAGCCGGCCATACATAATCCAGTGTGATTGTGCAACCTCTGTAAAGTCTTAATATAACAAAATATTTGCATAATTCATTGACAAAATAAGCCTGCAGATGGCACCGCAAGCCTAAAGAGGGCAATGTCTATGTGTTTGATACAGTATTTGTCAAATACAGTTACAGTATTAAATTAATTAAAAATAGCAAAAGACAGCACAGGGCTTTTATTAAATTAACTTAAAGCATATACAGAATAAGACAAATATACAGTACTCTAATCAGCCATAGCTTTATAATCACTGATATGTAACAGCATTGATTTGCAGGAAGTAAACATGTTGTCTATGAAGTTGGTGTGTTGAAAGCAGAAAAAATGGGCATCCTGGTTTGTTGAGTATAGGGCTATGTAGCTGCAGACCGGTCAGGGTGCCCATGCTGACCTGTGTCCACAGCCAAAAGAACCTACAATGGGCAAGTGAGCATAAGAACTGGACCACAGAGCAATGAAAGAAGGTGGCCTGGTCTGATGAATCACATTATCTTTTACATGATGTGGCTGACCGGGTGAGTGTGTGTCACATACCTGGGGTAATCTACAAGCTTTAATTTAAAAAAGAACACTGGTAGCTGAATACTACCATGGGGGTACCACAGCGAAAATAGCCTTTTAAAAACAGTGCAGAGATTATTTTTAATGCAATAGTCTTTTAATGGCAATAGTAAAAATACATAAATTTTTTACAAACATGCTTTGGGGATACTTTAAATCTGCATGTGAAGATGCGGATGTAGTTCGATGAACTCCTTTAAAAGTGACATTGTTTGTTTATAAACAGCGACTGAGGAGCTGTCATCTTGTGGCACCACTAAAGCCCCATACACACGCGCGGATTATCCGAGGACCAGGTCCGTCAGACCATGTCCGTCATACTTTGTCCGATGTTGGTGTTGCATACACACGGTCGGACAAAGTTGTCGGAAAATCCGATCATTCTGAACGTGGTGACGTTTGTTGCCTACGACGGGACTACGTAGAGGCTAGTAGCCAATAGCTTTGGTCTTGTAATGTGATCTGAGCATGCGTAGCACTTTGTCCGGTCGGAATTCGCTACACACGATCGGATTTGGTGTGATCGGACTTTGTTGTCAAAAAATCTATCCAGCAGGAGATAGGACTTTGTCCGTCAGACAATCTGATGGAAACTGTCCGATGGTGCCTACACACGGTCTGATTTTCCGACAACATTGTCGGATAGGACAGAATCAGTCGGAAAATCCTACCGTGTGTATGGGGCTTAAGGCTGCATTCACATCTCGGCATTTTAAATCACGGGCAAATCTGTTGCAATTCTGCCTGCGATTTCAAAGAGCCGAGGTGTGAATGACAAATCGCAGAACGTACGTATGAGATGCCATTTATTTGCAGTTCTGCCGCGATTGTCGCTCGATAAATCGTGCTGCAATCGTGGCAACCTGCATTGAATGAAGCTTGCCACCCAAAAAAAGTTCAGGAGCTACTTTTGGGCGACATGCTTCACGCGAAGCGGGTTTCCACGATTTATCGCATGACAATCATGGATGAACCGCACAGCGATTTTAGGTGCCATGCGAATGAATGGCATCTCAAATGTGTTCTGCAATTTTTCTCATTCACACCTTGGCGATTTGAAACCAGGGGCAGAATCGTGGCAAATCTGACCGCAATTCAAAACGCTGAGGTGTAAATGCACCCTAAATGGCAGATCCTTGCTGGCTTCTGTTTGTAAACAAGCATATTTGGTCAATCGCAGTGGCAGATCAACATCATTGGTTGGCTGATCACTACTATAAGGGTGGCATTCTGATCACCATTGTAAAGAGGTAAAGAGGGTATTGTTTACATTGACTACCAATGTAAGAGGGACACTCTTCTCACTGACCACTACTACAATGGTGGCATTCTGACTATCACTGTAAAGAGGGTATTCTTTCAAATAACCACCAATGTAAGAGGTACACTCTTCTCACTAACCACTACTAAAATGGTGGCATTCTGGCCATCACTGACACAGTAAAGAGAGTATTCTTTCAATTGACCACCAATGTGAGAGGTACACTCTTCTCACTGACCACTACGATAAGGGTGGCATTCTTATGACCATTGTAAAGAGGTAAAAAGGGCATTCTTTCCATTGACTACCAATGTAAGAGGGACACTCTTCTCACTGACCACTACTATAATGGTGGGATTCTGATTATAATGCCCCATACACACGGTAGGATTTTCCGACGGAAAATGTTCGATCGGATCATGTTGTCGGAAAATCCGACCGTGTGTGGGCTCCATCTGACTTTTTTCGTCGGAATTTCCGTCACACAAAATTTGAGAGCTGGTTCTCAAATTTTCCGACAACAAAATCCATTGTCGGAAATTCCGAACGTGTGTACACAATTCCGACGCACAAAAAGCCACGCATTCTCGGAATCAAGCAGAAGAGCAGCACTGGCTATTGAACTTCATTTTTCTCGGCTCGTCATACGTGTTGTACGTCCCCACGTTCTTAACGTTCGGAAATTCCGACCAATCCCTTTGTGTGACCGTGTGTATGCAAGACAAGTTTGAGCCAACATCCGTCGGAAAAAAAAACATGGGATTTTGTTGTCGGAATGTGTGATCGTGTGTACGCGGCATTAGGGGAGCACACAGGATTTATCTTTTGAAGTCTGTGAGGCGTAATGTATGCTCTATGTAGCAATTTATATTGGATCATGCGGTCTCTCAAGGATACCAGAGGTCGCAAAGGGAAATCCGACACACCTCTCCCATCCTCCATATCCAAATCTGGTATATCTCGCATTCACCTAGCTCTAAGACCCTCTAATGGCAAAATAGAAATAAAAGTAAGATGAGAATACAGTCTCGAGGTGGGCTTATCCAGGCACTCAGACCTGAGTGCTGATTCTAAAGTTGATTGTATAATCATTAGACTATCCTGTGGAAACTGTGCATGAGAAGCATGGAGAAGCTGGAAATAGCTAAATAAATTGAGGTAAGTGTAGAAAAGGTAGATAGTTTCTGATCAGTAACCACTTGAGAAAGTAATTTAATATTATAGTCCATGCAATAGGCTCTGGTACTTTAAAAAATTGAGGAAGAGTAGGTTTAAACCATAGAGGGACACTTGGAGAAATCGCGCCCTTGGGATAATGCTCACATCTAAGACCAGCCTCCCAAGCTTGGATAGTATTAAGCATTGAAGCAGTCAACTGGTAGGGTGCCCTGCAGCCCATAAATAAGAGTACATTAAGAGCTTCCATAGAACCTACCATTGCTGCTTCCAGCCAAGTAGAGGAGTTATATAAATCTAGGCTCAGCCACCATGCGGCCGTAGAGTATTTATATAGATCCGGAAAAGCTAAGCCTCCCTGTTCACAAAGGCGCATCAGGGTGGTTAATTTGTACCTGGGGTTCTTCGATCCCCATAAAAAAGATGAAAAAAGCTGATTTAATCTTGTAAAAAAAGGATACAGGGAGCCACTGAGGAGAATGTCTAAATAGATACATACATTTTGGTATAATTTTCATTTTTAAAAGTGTATTACGTCCCAAAAAGGACAGTGGTAGAGACTTCCATGCTTTCAATTTTGACCCAATGTCTCCTAGGATCGGAGTCAAATTCAGGAAAATAAATTCTGAAGCTTGGCGGGAAATTACAACTCCTAAATACTTGAAATTCTCTACCCATTGCAATGGAATATCATTCTTAGCCTTGATATGTATTGGGAAAAACAAGGACTTAGTCCAATTTACCTTCAGCCCTGTAACCATGGAGAAAGAGTCCAGTATCTTTAAGGCCCCTTGGAGCGAGGGTCCAGCGTCGGTCAAAAATAATAAGAAGTCATCTGCATACAAGGCTACCCTCTCCTTGTCCAGCTTCCCTGGACCTTCTTATGTGTAAATAACCAACCAATCCACAATCCCTTAATACTGGGGGAAGTGCGTAAAGCCTCCGCCACTGGCTCCATAGCAATAGCAAAAAGGGTTGGAGAGAGAGGGCAGCCCTGCTGAGTTCCCCTAAACAGGGAAAAAGAAATTGACAACCCTCCCCCCATTTTCACTGTAGCTCGTCGGATTTGGATGTACAGGAGCTCTGAATGTCTCTCTCGTTTTTTTGGGCACGGGTATCACAGGCAGCTACTTTGGTGCTTTTTTGGAGCGTTGGGCAGCCTCGTCAATTTACTGGCTTTGCTCCAAAGATGCAACAAAAAAAGTGTAAAAAAAGCGTGAAAAACTCAATTTTCCGGCTTCGCTAGATGTGGATGGGGCCTAACAATATCCAACAGGGTTTCTTATCCTTCAACACTCTATTCAAATCAAAACAAAATTAAATTTGGTTTGACATACTGTACACCTTACAGTGGACCTTCACCCTCTGCTATCACCTGGCCTAATTTTGTTTTCTACACCCTTCATTCCTAATGGCATTGCAATGTACCTTGCCAATGGATGTAGATGGATGAGTACTACCGTACGTTGTGGTGCTTTGTGCTATGTAAAAAGTACATGCACTTGTTTGGTTGGTTTTGGTTCAAATGAATGAGCTGCCCTGACGCAACCCATGTTAATGCAAGGCATAAAGTAAATCAACATGTTTGCACTAAATGCAACACAACAGTGTGAACCCAGCCTTACACTGTTCATTAAAATGGTTGAACACCTTTTCTTTTGTGCCGTAAACCATGCAGCCTAATATTAATAGGTATTATAATTAGGCTCCCTTTATATGGCAAAGCAACACCTGTCCCATTATTAGCCGCACAAACAGCAAGATATTAAAGGAGACCTGTCATGAAGCAAATATGTAGGCTGCCATTGCTTTTGAGACTGCATTCCAATCCAACGGCATAGACAGTCTGAAATCCAGGTTATCTTATGGTCATGGTTCTCAAAATTACAGTGCAGTGAATAGAGTACAGCAAGATGCATGTTTCCGTAACGCAAAAGTGCATTTAATTGCACGCAAGCACACTGCAACGCATCACGGTGCACATAAAAGCCCAAAGAAAGGAAGTGAACTCAAAGGACAAACGCAGATGGAAAAAAGCATGTCAACTGAATGTAAACACACATTATAAACACACATTATATGTATGCAAATGTGAGTGAAAACACATGCTGTAAACACACAGCTTCTGTTGTTATTGGGCCCCTAATTCCAGTGGTGTAGCATGGCTTGTCAGCGTCCGGGGCAAGACAAGTATATTGCGATAGATGTATATTGCTCCAGGTACACATACCAAGACCTCACCTCCCCTGCAGGAGTACTTTTAGATAACCCCATCCAGATCACACCCCCACTCTGATCACACCCCCAGATACTGCCCCCCACCCTGATCACACCCCCAGATACCCCCACTCTGATCACACCCCATCAGATACCCCCATCCTGATCACACCCTGATCACACCCCCCAGATACCCCCACCCATATTACACCCCCAGATACCCCAATCCAGATTACACCCCCAGATACCCCCCCACACTCTAATCACACACCCCAGATACTCCCCTCCCAGATTCCTCCACTCTGATCAAACCTCTAGATTCCTTCCACTCTGGTCACACCCCCAGATCCCCCCAGATTTCTCTACTCTGATCACATCTCCAGATCCCCCCCCCCCCCATCCCTCCACTCTGATCAAACCTCCAGTTCCCCCCTATCCCTCCACTCTGATCACACCCCTAGATCCCTCTTCTCTGATCACACCTCCAGATCCCTCCAGATCCCTCCAGATCCCTCCACTCTGATCACACACCCCCAGATCCCCCCTCCACTCCCTCTCCCCCCACTCCGATCACACCCCCATCCAGATCCCCCCCCCCCCAATCTTCCACTCTGATCACACCTCTAGATTCCCCCAGATCCCGCCACTCTGATCACCCCTCCAGATCCCTCTCATACCTGCAGATCCCACCCCCCAGATACCCCCCTCCCAGATCCCTCCACTCTGATCACACCCCCAAACTCCTCCATCCCTCTACTCTGATCACACCTCCAGGTCTCGCCCCCCATCCCTCCACTTTGATCACACCCCCAGATCCCTCACCAAATCCCTCCATTCTGATTACAGCCCTGGATCCCACCCCCCACCCCCCCATTCCTTCAATCTGATTACACCCCCAGTTCCCCCGCCTTTGATCGCATCCCTCAAATACCCCCACCCTGATCACACCCCTCAGATACCCCCCCCCCCGCACACACACTCTGATCACACCCCCAGATCCTTCCACTCTGATCACACCCCCAAACTCCCCCATCCCTCTACTCCGATCAAACCTCCAGATTCCTCCCCCCTATCCCTTCACTCTGATCACACCTCCAGATTCCCCCCATCCCTCCACTTTGATCACACCCCCAAACCTCGCCCTCCCCATCCCTCTACTCTGATCACACCTCCAGATTCCTCCCATCCCTCCACTTTGATCACACCCCCAAACCTCGCCCCCATCCCTCTACTCCGATCACACCTACAGATCCCCCCCCCTATCCCTCCACTCTGATCACACCTCCAGATTCCCCCCATCCCTCAACTTTGATCAAACCCCCAAACCTCGCCCCCCCATCCCTCTACTCTGATCATACCTCTAGATTCCCCCCATCCCTCCACTTTGATCACACCCCCAAACCTCCCCCCCCCCATCCCTCTACTCTGATCACACCTCCAGATTCCTCCCATCCCTCCACTTTGATCACACCCCCAAACCTCGCCCTCCCCATCCCTCTACTCTGATCACACCTCCAGATTCCTCCCATCCCTCCACCTTGATCACACCCCCAAACCTCGCCCCCATCCCTCTACTCCGATCACACCTCCAGATCCCTCCCCCCTATCCCTCCACTCTGATTACACCTCCAGATTCCCCCCATCCCTCCACTTTGATCACACCCCCAAACCTCGCCCCCCCATCCCTCTACTCTGATCACACCTCCAGATTCCCCCCATCCCTCCACTTTGATCACACCTCCAAACCTCGCCCCCCCCATCCCTCTACTCTGATCACACCTCCAGATTCCCCCCATACCTCCACTTTAATCACACCCCCAAACCTCCCCCCATCCCTCTACTCTGATCATCCCTCCAGATCCCCCCAGACCCCTCCACTCTGATCACACCCCCAGATCCCTTACCAAATCCCTCCATTCTGATTACAGCTCCGGATCCCCCCATCCTTGCACTCTGATCACACCTCCAAATCCCCCCCCATTCCTCCAATCTGATTAAACCCCCAGTTCCCCTGCCTTTGATCGCATCCCTCAAATACCCCCACCCTGATCACACCCCCAGATCCCCCCAGATCCCTCCACTCTGATAACATCCCCAGATCCCCCCAGATCCCTCCACTCTGATGACATCCCCAGATCCCCCCCACTCCGACCACACCTCCAGATCTTTCCAATCTTCCACTCTGATCACACTTCCAGATCTTTCCAATCTTCCACTCTGATCACACCCTTTAGATCTCTCACCAGATCCCTCCACTCTGATCACCCGTCCAGATCCCTCTCATCCCTGTACTCTGATCACACCTCCAGATCCCCCCATCCTTCCACTATGATCACACCCCCAACCCCATCCCCCCATCCCTCTACTCTGATCACACCTCCAGATCCCCCATCCTTCCACTATGATCACACCCCCCAACCCCCACCCCATCCCTCTACTCTGATCACACCTTCAGATCCCTCACCAAATCCCTCCATTCTGATTACAGCTCTGGATCCCCTCATCCCTGCACTCTGATCACACCTTCAGATCCCCCCCCATTCCTCCAATCTGATTACACCCCCAGTTCCCCCGCCTTTGATCATATCCCTCAAATACCCCCACCCTGAACACCCCCCTTGGATACCGCCCCCCCCCCCACACACACACTCTGATCACACCCCCAAATCCCCTTTCCCCAGATTCCTCCACTTTGATCACACCCCCAGATCCCCTCTCCCCAGATTCCTCCAGTCTGATAACACCTCCAGATTCACCACCAGATCCTTCCACTCTGATCACACCCCCAACCCCTCCATTCCTCTACTCCGATCACACCTCCAGATCCCCCCCATCCTTCCACTCTGATCACACCTCCAGATCTCTCACCAGATCCCTCCACTCTGATCACACCTCCAGATCCTCGCCATCCCTCCACTCTGATCCCACCTCCAGATCCCTCCACTCTGACCACACCCCAAACACCCCCAGTCCATCTACTCTGATATATATATATATATATATATATACTCAGCAGGAGAAATGAGACCCCCTTACTAGAATTCATAATGGCCAATCTTAGGAGACACCACCAGGAACTCTGGTGAACAGGTCTGCTCCTTTTTAAGGATATAGTAACCTATAAGAAATATCTCAGACCTGGGAACTCAGCACAGGGATAGGGGAACCCCTCATAATGTGCACAGCAGGTGTGTAGAGCTGGGAACTCAGAGCAGGGATGGTGGGAACCCCTCATAATGGGAATAGCAGGTGTACAGACCCAGGAACTCCACACGAGGATGGTGGGAACCACTCATGATGAGCACAGCATGTTTACAGACCCGGAAACTAAGCACAGGGATAGGTGAATCCTTCATAAATGGCACACAACAAGTGTGCAGACCAGAGAGTTCAACACAGGGATGGTGGGAACCCCTCAAATTGTGGACAGCAGGTGTACAAGCCAGAGAACTCACACCATCAAGTGTATCAAGAAATACACTATAGGATCATAAGACTGTGGGCACCTGATCAGCACACCCACCATATGGCCAAATGTTTGTGGGTAATGCTCAAAATTATTGAGTTCATGGGTTTCCAGTGAAGAGTAGCATCAATGCAACATAATTCTAAGACATTTTAGACCATTGTTGGCATCTAATCTTCTGATAACAGTTTGGTTAAGGCTCTTCTGTTCCAGCAGAACTGTACCCCTGCAGCAAAAAGACCAGTTTTGCGTGGAGTCTTCTCATTCAACATCAGTGCCTGACCCCAACCATACTGAACACCTTTGGGAAAAATTAGAATGCGAATTAAGAGCCAAGTCTTCTCCTCCACCATCAGTGCCTGACCTTAACCCTATTGAACATCTTTGGGATGAAGACATGATATGAACAGTTTGGTGTGGAGGAATTCAAGTGTCCTGCACAGAGCCCTGATCTCAACCCTATTGAGCACCTTTGGGATGAATTAGAATGCCAATTTTGACTAAGGTCTTCTCATCCAAACCAGTACCTGACCTGAACCCTAATTCTCATCCAGCATGGGTACCTGAGCTCAGCCCTACTGAACACCTTTGAAATTAACTGGAATTCAAATTGTGACCCAGGTCTTCTTTTCCAACACAGGTTCCTGAGCTCAACCCTACTGAACACCTTTGGAATAAACTTGAATTCCAGTTGTGACCCAGGTATTCTTATCCAACATGGGTACCTGAGCTCTGCCCTACTAAACACCTTTGGGATGAACTGGAATGCTGATTGTGGGCCAGGTCTTTTCATCTAACATCAATACCTCACCTCAACCCTACTCATCTAGCATGGGTACCTGAGCTTAGCCCTACTGAATACCTTTGGGATGAACTAGAATACCAATTGTGACCCAGGTCTTCTCATCCAAGATGGGTACCTGAGCTCAGGTCTACTGAACACCTTTGGAATGAACTAGAGATCTAATTGTGAGCCAGGTCTTCTCCTCTGACGTGGGTACCTGAGCTCAACCCTACTGAACACCTTTGGAATGAACTAGAATACCAATTGTGACTAAGGTCTTCTCCTCCTTAACCCAACTGAACTCCTTTGGGATGAATTGGAACACCAATTGTGAGCCAGGTCTTCCCATCCAACACCAGTACCTGACCTCACAAATGGACACAAATTCCCACAGACACCTTGTGGAAAGACACCCCTGAAGAGTGGAGGCCGTTAAAGCCCCAAATGGTGGGACCAACTCCAAATAGATGATCACAGCTTTGGAATAGGATAACCAACAAGCTTTTAAACCGTAGATGTGGTGGTTAGATGTCCACAAACATTTGGCTATATACCATATAAGAAAACGTCAGGTGGTTTCCCTCTCCAGCATCTACCAAACACCAAAATACCAGTTTAAGGTAGAATAACCCTTTAACGAACCCAAATCTAAGTGTGCATTTTATTGCCTAAAATGAATGTGTCTGTTCTCCTTCCATTCATGTACCCTTGCTCTATTTGTCTTCTTTAGTGTTTTGACAGCCTATAGGTCCTTGGCCAGACACATTGCCCTCACGGGAAAAGATAATAAGTAATTGCCTGATGTACTGAGTGACATCTCCGATAGCCAGAACAATGCGAAATGCGGGCGCTGCGCCACGTCGTCTGTGGGCATCACCCATTGATTTGAGGGAATCCGGTGACATTTTTTTTGCTGTGACGTTGCTTTCTCTTAAAGATAAGGAGAGGTAGGTAGGATAAGATTTGGTCTTCCTCTGCTTGACATAAGCATGAGGGGGTGGATACATACAGAGTAACAATGTGAGTGCCTGAGAGGTGGGGGAACCACTGTGTATAAATATACTGAGAGGAAAGGCACAGACAGGCACATATCAGGAGAGGTCCGGACACTGGAGAACACTCAGAGGTAAGACTGCCTTCCTATTATCACTATAGAACAGATACAGACAGAATCTTTACAATTTAATTCCCAATAAGAAATCCTAACTGAATCCTGTCTGCATAGTTCTGAGGATTCTCCTTTAAAAACCTATAGGGAATTGGGGGATTACATTGTATATTACCCATCTGGGGTCCTCATACATTGTCAGAAGCTCTCTTCTCCTCTATAAAATAACATTGTTACATTTTAAATAAATATTTGTATATTTTTTTGCTTTGCTCTTGATGAAAGAAAAATCTGCCTTGAATGAGCTTTTGATACTTTGTTGCATTTTAAATAAATATCTTTTATTTTATTATATTACATTTTTTTGCTTTGCTCTAGACAGAAGAAAATTTCAACTGTCTTTAATGAGCTTTTGTTACATTGTTGGATTTCAAATAAATAATAAGGATTTTTTTTTTTTTTTTTTTTTTGCTTTGCTTTGGATGAAAGAAAAATCTAAACTGCCTTGAATCAGCTTTTGTTACTTTTAAATATTTTTTTTTTTTTGCTTTTCTCTGGACAGAAGAACAGCTCAACTGTCTTGAATCAGCTTTTGTTACATTGTTGCATTTTAAATAAATATTTGTAGATCTTTTTTTTCTGGATGAAAGGAAATTCTGAACTGCCTTGAAGCTGCATTTGTTACTTTGTTGCATTTTAATATTTTTTTGTATTGCTTTGCTCTGGACAGAAGACAATTTCTTTGATCAGCTTTTGTTACTTTGTTGCAGTTTAAATAAATATTTTTATATTTATTTATTTTTTTCAATTGAATTAATTAATTAATTCATGAATGTTTTGCTTTACTCTGGAAAGCAGAAAATCTCAACTGTCTTGAATCAGCTTTTGCTACATTGTTTCATTTTGAATAAATATTGGTATATATATATATATATATATATATATATTATATTATATAATATTTATTATTTGCTCTGGATGAAAGCGAAAATATCAACTGCCTTGAAACAGTTTTTGTTACTTTGTTTCCTTTTAAATAAATAAATAAAAAAAATTATATATATATATATATATATATATATATATTTATATTTATCATTTATTTCTTTTTTTTGTATTATTATTTGCTCTGGATGAAAGAGAGAATCTCAACTGCCTTGAAACAGTTTTTGTTACTTTGTTGCCTTTCAATATATATATATATATATATATATATATATATATATATATATATATATATATATATACACACACAAATAAATAAATATATATATATATTATATATGTGTTTGTGTGTGTGTGTGTGTGTGTGTGTATGTATATATGTATATGTGTATATATATATATATATATATATATATATATATATATATATATATATATATATATATATATATATATATATATATATATATATATATATATATATATATATATATATATATTTTTATTTATTTAAAAGGCAACAAAGTAACAAAAGCTGTTTCAAGGCAGTTGAGATTCTTTCTTTTTTTATGCTTTGCTCTGGACAGAAGAAAATCTCTTTCCTTTAATCAGCCTTTTCTACTTTGTTGCATTTTATATAAATATTTGTATTTTTTTTATTTGTTTATTTATTTTATTACATTTTTTTTTTTTTATCGATCTATTTTTATTTGCTCTGGACAGAACAAAATCTCAACTATCGTGAGTCAGCTTTTGTGACATTGTTGCCTTTTTAATACATTCTTGTAGATTTTTGTTTTGGTAAATGTTAACATCTTAAACTCAGTTTGTATTATTATATTGTTGCATTGTTATTTTTAATTTTTTTAATTTTTTTTGGACAAAATGTTAACTGTCCTGAATCAGTTTAAACTCCTAGAAACTGTTAGCCATTATTTATTTTTTTATTTATTTTACTTCTGTTTAACTTTTTTTTATTAAAACAGAGTGAGCAGCACTTATTTTGTTGTACGTATTTGACCTCAAGTTGTAATATAGCGCAATTTGCATCCGCTTATAACCAGCTTTATTTTTCGTTGCTTGATATGCGGTTTGCTGTCTGGCGCAGAAGTGTTTTACGCTGATGGAAAACGACGTACCTAATGATACAGAACCAGATGGAAGAGTTAAGGGGAGGGGTGTATAATTATATACATTTTACTGAATGTGTAAGACGGCGAAGACGGATGCGCAAATCTGAAGCTTCGTCTCACCGCGGTGCGTTATCTGCTGTCCCAGTCTCAAGGCAGTGCTGGGTTTTATTAAATTACATTTATTATTATTTTATTATTGAATTTATTATTTCAAGTGCTGGTTTTATCATTTGTATTGCTGGAGGACATAATGTAAGAATTTGCAGTCCAGCGAGGTGCAGGAGGGTACTCAGTACATCATTTCCAGGCAGGGATAGGGGGGGAACCCCTCATCATTTATCAGTTTATTAACCTGCTATTCAATTGCCAGCTTCTTGTTACATTGTAACGCTAAATTCACTGTGCGCATGATTATTGTAAAGAATTCCTTGCAGCCAGTACCAGGGCAGGGTTATCCAGTGCCCAGGGCAAGGATGCAGAATTGTGACCTCCACCCCCCCCCCCCCTACTAATAATACATGCCGTAGAATGGGTGTACCACCCTGTGTCCATTTTTGTGCCCCTTTGCTTCACGGCGCCCAGGGCAACTGGCCCTGCTGCCCACCCCTTTGTCCCAGCCCTGGAAAGAGAGAGAAGGAAATCCCAGATGTCGCAGATCCACGCAGGGACGTAGATAAGAGGGGGGTCAGGGGGGTTCAAACCTCCACAGATCATCTTGCCAAAAAATGCAAACACATGATGTCCCTCTCAGTGGCGGAGTGTATCGCTGCAACAAGGTTTAATAGATCATTGGGCACTTGCCAAGCTCACGCTGTTTACCGCTGGAATGTCGGTCACGGCGCCCAGGTCAACTTCCGCTGCTGCCCATCCCTTGCCCCAGCACTGGAGAGAGAGAGTGAGAGAGAGGGAGAGGAGGAAATCCCAGATGCCGCACATCCACGTAGGTGTTCAGTGGTGAAATGACAACCTCAGCCTGGGCTCCCACCAGGCCACGCCCCCGACATCCCCGACGCCATCCAGGCACAGATCAATGTCACCTCAATAAAGAGCACTGGTGATTTTCCACTGCTGATTGCTTGGCAGGAATGTGAAAATGAAAAATAAATCATTACATTGTTTCATTCCCACCTGATAGGTTCGCTTTAGGCCCCTTTCACACGGAGCGGATCCCTCCGAGCAGAATCCGCCTGCTCATCGGCGGGGGGGGGGGGGGGGATCTCTCCGCTGATTCCCAGCTGAGCAGGCAGATGACAGGTCCTGTTTGCTCTGCATAGGACCGAGCCCGCTCTTCTTTATGGGGCAGTCGGATGGAAACAGACTGCATGTCCGTTTCCATCCGATTGTCACCCAATCCGACCCACCGGATGGATGGCAAACGTAGCGCCGTACGTCTGTTTTCAACTTATTTTGTCGGATCGGATGTCAGGC
Source organism: Lithobates sylvaticus (assembly GCA_028564925.1). Lineage (NCBI taxonomy): Eukaryota > Metazoa > Chordata > Amphibia > Anura > Ranidae > Lithobates > Lithobates sylvaticus. The sequence continues at coordinate 538,261,147 of CM053028.1, forward strand.
GGGTATCAGCGTACACTGACATTCGCCTCCCAATAGAGGGCAATGGGTGGTAGACATGTGCGATTAGTTTCGTACGAATCAGAAATTCTTACGAATTTTTCCAAATTCGTACATTCGTACGAATCCGAATTACAAATTTTTATGAATACGAATTCTGTACGAAATACGAAATATCGTTTACGAATTTCGGATCCAAATTATCCGAATCCAAACTACCAAATGATGAATTTCAACTAATATGAAAGAAATTATAGCGGATATAACGAATGATTCGAATGAATTCGAGATTCAGTATAACGAATATCGACACTCTACGAATAATAACGAATTATCCAAAAACGTATTAACGTTACATAACACATAAGTCTATTGTCTATTGTTCACCAATCACTCGGAGAGAGGAAGTACGAAATACGAAATTTCGTATTCGTAAACGAAATTTCGGATTTCGTACTTCCTCTGAGTGATTGGTGAAAAATAGACAATATACTTGTGTTATTACGTTTTCGGATAATTCGTTATTATTCGTAGATTGTCGATATTCGTAACGATTCGGAACGATTCGGAACGATATTAACGATTTGTAACGATTCGTACGAAATTCATATTTCGTACGAATCTGAATAAAATTTCGTACACGAATTACGATTTTTTTTTTTTATACGGAACGTAACGAAACGAAACAAATTTTTTGAAGGCTCCCATGTCTAATGGGTGGCCTGACTGGGTCTGCCTAAAAAACAGACAGGCGGACCCGATCGGTGAAAGGGGATTAAAAGAAAACCCACCCTGGGAGACGGCTGCCTCCTTAAAAAATGCTAGTCGCCTGGCTGCCATTGACTGCAATGCTTTCTAAATCACTCACCTGGAAGAAGCCTGCAGCTCAGGAAACTCAAAGCGAAGTCAACATCCGCATACTTGTTCTGAGTCCGCGAATCAGAGCACCGAAGCCAACGGATCAGTATGACAGGGACTCACATTTTCTGGCGAGAACGCCATCGATAGCCTCGGTACGGACTTTAAGGACACCAATGCAAAGGCTATTAGTATGTCGTATAATAAAGGCAAACAGCATCCTTGGTCATTGCTGCACAGGCTCACGCTGGAATTGAAGCGCCACATTTGAAACAAAAGGGTTGAAACGCGTCAGTTTTTTTTTTTTTTTAAATAGAAAAAAAGATCGGGGAGGGAGACTCTGCATTCTCTGTCTCCTCTCAATCCATAGATTGCCTTCTCTGTGTTTGCACAGATAAAACTTCAACTCCTTTAATCCATTGAGGGCTTATTAGGAGATTAACTAACGTAGCGAACCCCCACATGAGAGGAGGTAAAGTGGATGGAAAAGGATGGAGGAGCGCGTGGCTCCTAAAACGCCGTCGTTGTGATGCAAATTACTGGAGAGGCAACGGGGAATGAAGAGCAGAGAGGACCGGCGGAGACAATTCATCACCGAGCTACAGTGGGATGCTGGCGCGCTTTGTAAAGCCATAAGCAAGCCTAAGGGAAGGCTACAAGTGTCCTGATCCGTCCCTTTATATCAAATCCCTCAAAAACCAACAGGAATTCCCATGAAAAAAAAAAAACTCTTTTTTAGATGCTATCATTTGTGAAGAAGGTGTGCTCCAGTGCTCATGTGCTAATCAGGGCCATCTTTATTATTGATTGCAAAAATTTTATTGCCCCCCCCCCCCCCTCCCCCCGAATGCACTTATTAACTATTTTCCGGACATCGCCGGTACAAGGGGCAGCTGCTTTGAATCCCACAACAATGACTGGGCCCGGGGCAGCTGCCCCTTTTGCCCTGTGTTAAAGACAGCCCCCCGGTGCTAATGAGGAGCACGCTGATAGGAGGGGAGCGCAGAGTGACAGAGAGATTACCTCGTCAGTCTGCCGCTTCTCCTTTCACTCTCCTATCACAGGCTGGAGTAGAGACAAATTTCACAGTCTGCAATGCGGGCGCAGTGCTATTTCAGCCTATTCATTTGAATGGGCTGAAATTGCGCCAGACTGCAGCAAAAGTACTACTTTAGAAAAGCAGAGCAACCGGATCGCATGGTACTTCTTCACCTTGTGATTGGGTGCAGGAAAACGCACTGCTTTAGCATTGCTCTGACACCTGCTGCAGATCGATGAAGATTTCATTCGTACCATACGGGTGTGACAGAGTGCGGGAGTCTTTTGCCCCGTACACACGGTCGGATTTTCCGACGGAAAATGTCCTATCGGACCATGTTGTCGGAAATTGCGACCGTGTGTGGGCTCCATCGGACTTTTTCCGTCGGAATTTCCAACGGAAAAAGTTTTATCTCCTGCTCTCAAATTTTCCGACAACAAAGTCTTGTCGGACTTTTTCCGATCGTGTGTAGCGAATTCCGACGGACAAAGTGCCACGCATGCTCAGATCACATTACAAGACCAAAGCTATTGGCTACTAGCCTCTACGTAGTCCCGTCGTACGCAACGAACGTCACCACGTTCAGGATGATCGGATTTTCCGACAACTTTGTCCAACCGTGTGTATGCAACACCAGTGTCGGACAAAATCCATCGGAAAAAATCTAACGGATTTTGTGGTCGGAATTTCGGTGTGTGTTCCTGTGTGCAGCACGTAAGGGCAGCCCATTCATTTCAATACGAGATGTGAACTTAGGCTAACTGTTTCTACAACCCTTGATGCTCCATATTCTCATGACTGTATTTTATATGTTAGATATTTAAATGCTCCCTCTAGTGGTCATCTGTCAGTTTGATAAGCATCCCTGCTTATGGACTGCCGAGATAACCTCAGTTAATTTGTGGAGAGTCCTTTTGTTTTTAATCATGGCCAACCATAGGGATATATTTTTGGGGGCTTATTCAGACCATGGTGTCCTGTTGCATCGCATGAATACATGTGTGTGAAGGCATGGAACCGTGCTTTGCATTAAGGTGGCCCATTCAAATAAATGGGCTGCCAATGTAAAAAAATATCTTCAAAAAATGGACATGCATCATTTGTGGCAATGCAGCACACCACAACGCATGCGCGATGGAGCTGTATTGCCTTAGGCCCCTTTCACACTGGGGCGGGGAGCCGCGGTGACGGTAAAGCAGCGCTATATTTAGCGCTGCTTTACCGTCGTTTTAAACCGCGGTATTCGGCCGCTCGCGGTGCGGTTTTACCCCCCGCGAGCGGCCGAAAAAGGGTTAAAGACCCCCGCAGAGCGCCGCCGTAGCGGTTTCCCATTGAAATCAATGTGAAAGGGGCCTTACTGAATTGCTAAAGCACTTAATGTGTGTTAACCAGGGGCATTGCAAGGTCTACAAAAGATCTGGGGCTAGAGCCCATAGCAGCGTAGTAAAGAAAATCATACACTTGGGCGGGCATACACATGTATATACAGTAATATACGTGTGTTTGTATATCCCCAGAGAGCCCCCCACTTACATCAGGGTCCCCAGAGAGCCCCCCTCCATCAGGGTCCCCAGAGAGCCTCCCCTTACATCAGGGTCCCCAGAGATCCCCTTACATCAGGGTCCCCAGAGAGCCTCCTCCTTACATCAGAGTCCCCAGAGAGCCCCCCCTTGCATCAGGGTCCCCAGAGAGCCCCCCACTTACATCAGGGTCCCCAGAGTGCCCCCCTTACATCAGGGTCCCCAGAGAGCCCCCCACTTACATCAGGGTCCCCAGAGAGCCCCCCTTACATCAGGGTCCACAGAGAGCCTCCCCTTACATCAGGGTCCCCAGAGAGCCTCCTCCTTACATCAGAGTCCCCAGAGAGCCCCAGACTTACATCAGGGTTCCCAGAGAGCCCCCCCCCCCTTGCATCAGGGTCCCCAGAGAGCACCCCTTACATCAGGGTCCCCAGAGAGCCTCCCCCTTGCATCAGGGTCCCCAGAGAGCCCCCCACTTACATCAGGGTTCCCAGAGAGCTCCCCTTACATTAAGGTCCCCAGAGAGCCTCCCCCTTAAAATCAGGGTCCCCAGAGAGCCTCCCCTTACATCAGGGTCCCCAGAGAGCCCCCCCCCCCACTTACATCAGGGTCCCCAGAGAACCTCCCTTCCCCATGGGGACCCCTTGCAGAGACTCTGGGCTATGGGCCCCTAGATTCGGGGCTATAGCCCCAAAAGCCACCCCCCTAGCGACACCACTGGTGTTAACGTTACTGCAAAGCAGCCAGAAAGTGTAGTATTTAGGCTCCAAAAATTGGTAGCAACATAATTAAGAAATTTGACATATTGATCATATTTGACATATTGGTCCTATTTGAAATATTGATCATATTTGACATATTGGTCCTATTTGACATATTGATCATATTAGACATATTGGTCATATTCGGCATATTGATCATATTTGATATATTGGTCCTATTTGACATATACCAATCATTTTTGACATATTGATCATTTTTGAAATATTGGTCCTATTTGACATATTGATCATATTTTACATATTGGTCATATTTGACATTTTGATCATTTTTGACATATTGGTCATATTCGACATATTGATCATATTTGACATATTGGTCCTATTTGACATATTGGTCATATTTGACATATTGATCATATTTGACATTTTGATCCTATTTGACATATTGATCATATTTGACATATTGGTCATATTTGACATATTGATCATATTTGACATATTGATCATATTCAACATATTCGATCACATTGTAACTTTTATTCTTTTGAAACATAGAAAACTTAGAAGATGTCACAGATTAAATTTTTCGACATATTCGATCACATTGTAAATTTTATTCTTTTGAAATATAGAAAAACTTACAAGATGTCATCATATGCCAGTCACCTCTGCTCTGTCCCTTCCTTCCCATCCCAGCCTGTACAAGCATGCCTGATTTTACATTTCAGCTGGTGAGCAAAGGAATGGTAGAGAATTTCGTATAAAGGAGTATTACAGATGATTGCACATACAGTAGAACGATTAGAAAGAAAATACATTTTCAATGAATATATGAATGGAAAAGTAGTTCTTTGGTTGTCTGCAGTTGGCTTCTTTTTGCTGGGCATTGTGATTTGTAGTCTTGGGATGTTCCAAATTTCACGCTTTGGGTTTGAAATTTGTGACGTGACCAGCATAGATTATGAGACCCCCTCCTTTTGCTATTTCGAATGTTGTGAATATCCTGGAAAATAGAAACATAGAAGATTGACAGCAGTACCAAGTGATCAATTGAGTCTGCCCATTTCTTTATTTTTTTTTTATATATTTTTTTTTAACTATTTGTTTTATCTGTACTGTTGACTGACTCACTACCTCTGCTGGAAGTCTGTTCCAAGCATCAACTACATGTTCAGTAAAATAATACTTTCTAATGCCGCGTACACACGATCTGACTTTCCGATGGGAAATGTTGGATGTGAGCTTGTTGGCTGAAAGTCCGACCGTGTGTACGCTCCATCGAACATTTGTTGTCGGACTTTCCGCCAACAAATGTTGGCTAGCAGGTTCTCAAATTTTTCGCCAACCTAACTTTGTTGTCGGACTTTCCGATCGTGTGTACACAAGTCCGTCGCACAAAAGTTCACGCATGCTTGGAATCAAGTACGAGTCGGAAGCGATCGGTCTTGTAAAACTAGCATTCGCAATGGAGATTTCACATGGCTATTGAACTTCTTTTATCTCGGCTCGTCGTACGTCTTGTACGTCACCACGTTCCGCGTTCGGAATTGTTGGCCAACATTTGTGTGACCGTGTGCATGCAAGACAAGTTGGAGCCCACAACCTTCGAACAAAACTCCACGGTTTTGTTGTCGGAATGTCCGATCGTGTGTACGGGGCATGAGATTCGTTTTCAACTTTCCTCTTGTAAGTTCGAGGTCATGTCTCCATGTTCTTGATCTTAGATTCATATAGAAAATTCTGCCCTCCTGATCCTTATTTGCCCCCTTCATGTATTTGGGGGTTTCAGTCATTCATGTCACCCCTTTTCCTCCAGACTGTGTGTGAGATTCCTGAAGTTTCTTCGGATATGTTTTATCCCTGAGACCCTTCACTATTTTTGTTGCCCGTTTATGGACATGTTCTATATTCTCAATATCTTTTTGTAAGTGAAGTCTTTAGAATTAGGCACAGTATTCTAAAGGAGGTCTACGTATATAGAGGAATCAGGACCTCCTTCCTCCTGCTGGTGACCCCTCTAGTGATATAAAGATCTATATAGAGGAAGAATCAGGACCTCCTTCCTCCTGCTGGTGACCCCTCTAGTGATATAAAGATCTATATAGCGGAATCAGGACCTTCTCCTTTCTGCTGGTGACCCCTCTAGGGATAACTAAGATCTATATAGAGGAACCAGGACCTCCTTCCTCCTGCTGGTGATCCCTCTAGTGATAACTAAAGATCTATATAGAGGAATCAGGACCTCCTTCCTCCTGCTGGTGACCCCTCTAGTGATATAAAGATCTATATAGAGGAATCAGGACCTTCTCCTTTCTGTTGGTGACCCCTCTAGTGATAACTAAAGATCTATATAGAGGAACCAGGACCTCATTCCTCCTGCTGGTGATCCCTCTAGTGATATAAAGATCTATATAGAGGAATCAGGACCTTCTCCTTTCTGTTGGTGACCCCTCTAGTGATAACTAAAGATCTATATAGAGGAACCAGGACCTCCTTCCTCCTGCTGGTGATCCCTCTAGTGATATAAAGATCTATATAGAGGAATCAGGACCTCCTTCCTCCTGCTGGTGACCCCTCTAGTGATATAAAGATCTATATAGAGGAATCAGGACCTTCTCCTTTCTGTTGGTGACCCCTCTAGTGATAACTAAAGATCTATATAGAGGAACCAGGACCTCATTCCTCCTGCTGGTGATCCCTCTAGTGATATAAAGATCTATATAGAGGAATCAGGACCTTCTCCTTTCTGTTGGTGACCCCTCTAGTGATAACTAAAGATCTATATAGAGGAACCAGGACCTCCTTCCTCCTGCTGGTGATCCCTCTAGCCATATAAAGATCTATATAGAGGAATCAGGACCTCCTTCCTCCTGCTGGTGATCCCTCTAGTGATATAAAGATCTATATAGAGGAATCAGGACCTCCTTCCTCCTGCTGGTGATCCCTCTAGTGATATAAAGATCTATATAGAGGAATCAGGACCTCCTTCCTCCTGCTGGTGATCCCTTTAGTCATATAAAGATCTATATAGAGGAATCAGGACCTCCTTCCTCCTGCTGGTGATCCCTCTAGTCATATAAAGATCTATATAGAGGAATCAGGACCTCCTTCCTCCTGCTGGTGACCCCTCTAGTGATATAAAGATCTATATAGAGGAATCAGAACCTCCTTCCTCCCACAGGTGATCCCTCTAGTGATATAAAGATCTATATAGAGGAATCAGGACCCCCTTCCTCCTGCTGGTGATCCCTCTAGTGATATAAATATCTATATAGAGGAATCAGGACCTCCTTCCTCCTGCTGGTGACCCCTCTAGTGATATAAAGATCTATATAGAGGAATCAGGACCCCCTTCCTCCTTCTGGTGATCCCTCTAGTGATATAAAGATCTTTAGAGAGGAATCAGGACCCCCTTCCTCCTTCTGGTGATCCCTCTAGTGATATAAAGATCTATATAGAGGAATCAGGACCTCCTTCCTCCTGCTGGTGACCCCTCTAGTCATATAAAGATCTATATAGAGGAACCAGGACCTCCTTCCTCCTGCTGGTGATCGCTCTAGTGCTATAAAGATCTATATAGAGGAATCAGGACCTCCTTCCACCTGCTGGTGATCCAGGAGTCGCTCTTTGCCCATTTTGCCATTATCTTAAATAATCCCCCCCACATCTTTTCCTCTGTAGTTCTGACCAACACTATATCCCCAATGTTGTATCGGAGGATTATTTTTTCCTAAGTGCATTATTTTGCATTTAGAAACACTGAACTGCCTTTTCCACTACTTAAGACCAAACTCCCAGCAATGCCAAATCATGTTCCATGTTACAAATACCTCCGGGAATATTAACCCAATCTCACATCTGTGTGTCATCAGTAAAAGTATTCAGCAATCACCAGAGGATGTACTTTATATTTTCTGTAGTTCCACATGTAAAATCTGTCCAGACAACAGCCATAACCTCAGCGAGATAGAATTGCATCGCAGCATATTGATTGTATCAGTAACCCAACCATTCACTTCACTTAAAGGGTCAGTCTATCTAGAACATATATTTTATGTTTGGTGGATGTTGAGGGGATGAAATCACTAAGTGGTTTCTTATAACTCTCAGAAACTCCAGCAGTGAGGACCTTCAGTTTCTAATGCCTGCTGTGCTGATTACAAGGTGTCTGCTTTATATGTCGAATGTATCATTTATTTTACATTTTGGAGGCTGCAAAGTGAGACTACCTAGGGTCACCCCAGTAGTTAGGGGAGTAAGACTCCACAGGGAAGTTGTAAAGTTTAGGGGTGGAACAAGTGCTAGTATTTTTCAGAGCAGGAACATTAGTGGATAGGGTCCCTTTTGCAAGAGAAGTGAACACGCTAAGGGATTCCAGGAAGGGTTAGCGTTGCGGGAAGGGTTAATGTTAGGGTTACAGCAAGTGTTATTGCTACAAGAGAGTTAGTGTTATATTTATGGAGGTTAGTGTTAGGGTTACGGGGGGGGGGGTTTGTGTTAGGGTTACAGGTAGGATTAGTGTTATAGTCACATGGAGGGTTAGTATTAGGGTTACAGGGAGGGTTAGTGTTAGAATTACAGGGAGGTTTAGTCTTGGGGTTACAGGAAGGGTTAGTGTTATGACTACAAGAAGGTTAGTGTTACGTTTACAGGGGAGGCGGTAGTGCTACGGAAAGGTTAGTGTGAATGTGAAGGTTATGGGGAGAGTTAGTGTTGGGGTTACAGGGAGGGTTAATGTTAGGGTTATGGGAGGGTTAGTGTAAGGCTTATGGGGAGGGTTAGTGTAAGGGTTACAAGGAGGGTTAGTGTTATAGTCACAGGAAGGGTTAGTGTTATAGTCAAAGGGAGGGTTAGTGTTGGGGTTATAGGGAGGCTTAGTGTTCAGGTAACAGGGAGGGTTAGTGTTATAGTCACAGTGAAGGTTAGTGTTAGGGTTATAGGGAGGGTTAGTGTTAGGGTAACAGGGAAGGTTAGTGTTATAGTCACAGGGAGGGTTAGTGTTATATTCACAGTGAAGGTTAGTGTTAGGATTATAGCAAGGGTTAGTGTTAAATTCACAGTGAAGTTTAGTGTTAGGATTATAGGGAGGGTTAGTGTTAGGGTAACAGGGAGGTTAGTGTTATAGTCACAGGGAAGGTTATAGTTAGGGTTATAGGGAGAGTTAGTGTTAGGGTTACAGGGAGGGTTACTGTTAGGGTTAGTGTGAAGACTACAAAAGTTAGTGTTAAGACTAATATGAGGATTAATGGAAGGGTAGTGTTAGTATTAGGGTTTCAGGGAAGGTCAATGTTAGTGTTACAGGGAGGATTAGTATTATAGTCAAAGGGAGAGTTAGTGTTAGGGTTAGTGTTAGGGTTACAGTGAGGGTAGGCATTAGGGTTACAAGGAGGATCAGTGTTATGATTACAGGGAGGGTTTGTTTTTGGGGTACAGGGAAATTAATTTTCGGGTTACAGGGAGGGTTAGTATTAGGGTTACAGGGAACATTATTGTTGGATAAAGGGATGGTTATTGTTGGGTTACAGGGAGGCTTAGCATTTTAGTGTTAGGGTTGCAGGGAACATTACTGTTGGGCTACAGGGATGGTTATTGTTGGGTTACAGGGAGGGTTAGTGTTGGCGTTACAGGGAGGGTTAGTGTTAGGGTTACAGGGAAGGTTAATGCTAGTGTTACAGGGAGGGTTAGTGTTGGGTTGTGGGGAGGGTTAGTGTTGGATTGTGGGGAGGGTTAGTGTTGGGTTGTGGGGAGGGTTAGTGTTGGGTTGTGGGGTGGGTTAGTGTTGGGTTGTGGGAGGGTTAGTGTTGGGTTGTGGGGAGGGTTAGTGTTGGGTTGTGGGAGGGTTAGTGTTGGGTTGTGGGAGGGTTAGTGTTGGGTTGTGGGGAGGGTTAGTGTTGGGTTGTGGGGTGGGTTAGTTTTGGGTTGTGGGGAAGGTTAGAGTTGGGTTGTTTGGTGGATTAGTGTTGGGTTGTGGGGAGGGTTAGTGTTGGGTTGTGGGGTGAATTAGTGTTGGGTTGTGGGGAGGGTTAGTGTTGGGTTGTGGGGAGGGTTAGTCTTGGGTTGTGGGGAGGGTTAGTCTTGGGTTGTGGGGAGGGTTCGTGTTGGGTTGCGGGGAGGGTTAGTGTTGGGTTGTGGGAAGGTAAATATTAGCTGAAATATGAGTTTTGATTGGAATAACCTTTTGGCATGTTGAATAATCTTCTTGACAGGCACTGATACATGGGCTACTATGTTTCTTGCGTTACTAAAAATCACTGTGATTATGCCGAGTGCTGCAAATGGAAAGTCTGCACAGATAAGAGTTAATCTTAAAGGAACATTAACACATTTGTTTTCAATCCGTCTGTCATCATGTAAATTATAGGCTATTTGTCACCATGAATCATGAATGCTGCGGTAATAGCAATTTCACATGGATGGATATTTTCTGTAGTATTGATTTGGACGCACCGAGTGTGACAGTCCACTGCCTTCTAACAAAAGCCAAGGTTTACGGGTTCTTGCTCTGTACTCTCATGTCGATTGGATCAGACTGACAAGATTATAGGCAGTAATGTCATGTAGTCAAGGAGCGTACTACAATAATTTGCAGGGGAAAGTGACTTCTCATTGACAGTGAAGAAAACCAAATACAAAGAAACTGAGTTATAGAAGATCACATCTATTCTGAGCTTATGATTTTTTTTTTCCATTCATTTTTTATTATATAACTTATTTTAGTGACATCATCACTGGGTCTATGTGCTTCTCTAAAACACAGTCACTTCTAGCGCTAAAAGGTCTTCTGAATTAGAGGGCAACAGGTATAGTAGTGGTAAAATGGTATCCCAAGACTGGGTGGATGCTGCCTTCCTCAGATGGGGTAATCCGAAGGAAACTACAGGAAAAACAAAATGGAAGGCGCGCACACCTAGTGCATTACCAATGTTAATTTAATAATAAAAAATTGTATAAAAGTGGGTACTCACAAAATGCAACTGCCAATAAGCCATAAAATTACAAGGATGCACAGGAACACAACACGGGTTTCAGGAGCGCACCCCCTTCCTCAAGCTGTACCCCGTGTTGTGTTCCTGTGCATGTCTATACACCTTGTCATTTTATGGCTTATTGGCAGTTGCATTTTTGGAGTTCCCACTTTTATACTATTTTTTATTATTAAATGATCATGTGTAATGCACTAGGTGTGTGCGCCTTCCATTTTGTTTTTCTATGTGCTTCTCTATGCAATGCAGGCAGATTATAGCTGGTGGGAGAGGCTAGCAGGGTGCTGTACATAACTACCTGATAATATCAATGCACCCTGCTTCGGTACTCCCACCAAGAGCCCTTAGCCCTGATGCAAGCAGTGGGCTAACTTTATGGAAACATCAAAAGGCCTTCATGGGTGGATGTTGGTCCAGAGGAGTTGGTGTTCTAAGACAGGCTGTATTTGTATACAGATTGCCATAGGTAACACCCACAAGTGACGCTGAGCCTCCATGATTTAAAGAACCAAAATCCATTGCATGAAAAGGGTGAGCCAGGGGCAGTCAGCCTAGGGAGGAACCTGCTAGATGATGCTGGATGCCCTCCAGACAGGGGGACTGTATCTGCAGCTTCGAATGCACATTGTGAGAAGCTCATTGGTATATAGCACTACATTTATTGTAAAGACTGTAGGTGGTCCTATGTGCAGGATTCAGCATGTTCATGAAGGATCAGATCCTACAACACCCTGTTTCCACATGACCCTTACAGTACATCCACTGTTAGGTGCACAATGAACCAACTCTTTAGAGGAAACGTGGCACTAGCTTGTCTCTGAAAAGTCATGATGGCCGCAGTGGATAGCACTGGTTTGGGACACAATCCAGTGCTATCCATGTTCTAGAGACAACTTGGAGAAACCTTGACTCAGCTTACGGATATGTCCTAGGGTTAGTATTTTGATGTTTAAGAGGCAACACGGAGAAGCCGTGATTCAGCTTGCCTATATGTCCATGGGTCAGCGCTTCCATGTTTTAGAAACAACATAGAGAAGCCTTGACTCAGCTTACCTATATATCCTAGGGTCAGTGCTTCCATGTTCTGGAGACAACTTGGAGCAGCATTGGCACACACATGGGCGTCCGCAGGTAGGGGCAAGGGGGGTCAAGTGCCCCCCCCTGGAATCAGGGATTGGATCTTAAATTAATCACAGTTGCGTCTCTATCGAGGTGCTGCACCCAGGTGCCACTCGCCAGTGGGGTGACATTATTAAGGTGCTGTCAAGCCCCCCCATCAGTGTAGTGTGACTTTGGGCTCTTTTCCTTGATCAGTCCAGCAGAGAACTTGACGGTGCTGTGACAAGAGAAAGGTGAGCTGCGGGCTATCAGAGGTTTCCCCAGCTCGCCCCACCCATTCTCCTGTCAGGGAGAAGAGACAGCGGCTTTTACCAGGTTCCTCGCCCAGCTTCCTGCCCGCTCCGTTCCTTCCCTATTGGCCATAACTGAGGGCAAATCAAATGTGACTAGGAGAGGCAAGCTTCATGGTACATGTAGTCCCAAAAGATTGGGGGCCCCATTTTCCACAGGGAGGAGGCTACAGCTCGATCAAGAGAGAGATTGAGAGACTGCAGCCTGGAAAAAAGCTGAGGGAGAGAGTTCTACAGGACAAAGATTGAGGAGTCATGAGAGAGCCACGCTGCTCAGCGCTACAAGAGAGAGCCACGCTGCCCAGCACCACCAGAGAGAAAAAGACTGAGCCACTACCAGGATACAAACATGCTACCCTACTGAACAGTGTCGCCCCCGGGGGAACCCAGAGTGAACGATCGTCCAGCCAGAGTGATCACTGCTGTAGTTTCGCTGGGTCTGTTAAGAGGGCCTGTCGGCCATTACCCATTACTTATCCTAGGGACTGTAATACGTCTGCAGACTCTGACCATAATAATGTGAAAATGACATTGTTGAAAAGGGGCAGTGCATGGGTGACCCTAAAATGATGCCCCCCCCCTGAAACAAGTTCTGTGGACGCCCATGGGCACACATTACTTATTTGTTCTAGGGTCAATGTTTTTAAGTTTTTGAGACAACATGGAAGCCTTGATGCAGCATGTAGCTTTCACATATATTGTCAAAAGAACATATTTGAGGCCTCTAACTAGTATGGAATTCGGTATTTTGTATTTCAGGAATGCCGCTAAGAGCACTGCCAGTTTTCAACAAAGCTATTGTCAGTTTCAATTTAAAAATTGCTGCCTTCGATTGTAAGAATCTTTGCAATGGGGATTGATGAGTACTCTTAGAAAAAGTGCTTTTAAGCATGAAATGTGGAAGAGTGGATCCTGTGCCCTATAACAAACTAAGAAAGACACTTTCCACAGTATGATTGTGTGATCCTTCATATTCTTTTTGTTTCTTCTTTGTCATATGTATACTCCAGCCATTTTCAAACTTTTTTCCATTTTCACGTCTCAGAGACCCCCTGCTAATACGTACTATATCTTTAACTCATGGTACATTAGTGTTAACAATTATAAATTGTGATATAAGAAAGAATAAAAGAAACGCAGCTTACTTAGTGAATTTTGATACCCAGAGAGTGCTAATAGGACAAAATTCCGTTCAGTAATAATAATGAAATAATAATAATAATTATAACAACAATAATAATAAAGATCAGAAAAACAATGCAGACAGATGTTCCCTCAAATTGGTAGTCAGTGGAGCAATGTCCACTTACTATGCGGTCAATGGAAAAGTGCTACATTGGTGAACATTGTGGTGCCCACTTATGTTGGTGGTCGGTGAAGTGACCCTTTACATTAGTGGCCAGTGCAGTGTCCCTTCACAGGTCAGAGGAGCAACACCCTCTTAGATTGTCGAAACAGTGGTAGAAGAATCACCTTATATTGGTGGTCGTTGAGAAGGTCAGTAAGTGAAGGGCAATATTATACTGGTGGATAGAACTGTATATTGTAGGAAGAATGTCCCTTTCATTGGTGATCAGTGGGAAGAATGTCCCTTACATTGGTGATCAGTGGGAAGAATGTTCCTTACATTGGTGATCAGTGGGAAGAATGCTCCTTACATTGGTGATCAGTGGGAAGAATGCTCCTTACATTGGTGATCAGTGGGAAGAATGTTCCTTTCATTGGTGATCAGTGGGAAGAATGTTCCTTACATTGGTGGTCAGTGGGAAGAATGCTCCTTACATTGGTGGCCAGTAGGAAGAATGCCCCATACATTGGTGGTCAGTGGGAAGAATGTTCCTTACATTGGTGGTCAGTGGGAAGAATGTCCCTTACATTGGTGATCAGTGGGAAGAATGTCCCTTACATTGGTGATCAGTGGGAAGAATGTTCCTTACATTGGTGGTCAGCGGGAAGAATGCTCCTTACATTGGTGATCAGTGGGAAGAATGCTCCTTACATTGCTGATCAGTGGGAAGCATGTTCCTTACATTGGTGGTCAGTGGGAAGGATGTTCCTTACATTGGTGATCAGTGGGAAGAATGTTCCTTTCATTGGTGATCAGTGGGAAGTATGTTCCTTACATTGGTGGTCAGCGGGAAGAATGCTCCTTACATTGGTGATCAGTGGGAAGAATATTCCTTTCATTGGTGATCAGTGGGAAGAATGCTTCTTACATTGCTGATCAGTGGGAAGCATGTTCCTTACATTGGTGGTCAGTGGGAAGGATGTTCCTTACATTGGTGGTCAGTGGGAAGAATGTCCCTTATATTGGTGATCAGTGGGAAGAATATTCCTTACAATGGTGATCAGTGGGAAAAATGCTCCTTACATTGGTGGTCAGTGGGAAGAATGCTCCTTACATTGGTGGCCAGTAGGAAGAATGCCCTATACATTGGTGGTCAGTGGGAAGAATGTTCCTTACATTGGTGGTCAGTGGGAAGAATGTCCCTTACATTGGTGATCAGTGGGAAGAATGTCCCTTACATTGGTGATCAGTGGGAAGAATGTCCCTTACATTGGTGATCAGTGGGAAGAATGTTCCTTACATTGGTGGTCAGCGGGAAGAATGCTCTTTACATTGGTGATCAGTGGGAAGAATGCTCCTTACATTGCTGATCAGTGGGAAGCATGTTCCTTACATTGGTGGTCAGTGGGAAGGATGTTCCTTACATTGGTGGTCAGTGGGAAGAATGTCCCTTATATTGGTGATCAGTGGGAAGAATGTTCCTTTCATTGGTGATCAGTGGGAAGTATGTTCCTTACATTGGTGGTCAGCGGGAAGAATGCTCCTTACATTGGTGATCAGTGGGAAGAATATTCCTTTCATTGGTGATCAGTGGGAAGAATGCTTCTTACATTGCTGATCAGTGGGAAGCATGTTCCTTACATTGGTGGTCAGTGGGAAGGATGTTCCTTACATTGGTGGTCAGTGGGAAGAATGTCCCTTATATTGGTGATCAGTGGGAAGAATATTCCTTACAATGGTGATCAGTGGGAAAAATGCTCCTTACATTGGTGGTCAGTGGGAAGAATGCTCCTTACATTGGTGGCCAGTAGGAAGAATGCCCTATACATTGGTGGTCAGTGGGAAGAATGTTCCTTACATTGGTGGTCAGTGGGAAGAATGTCCCTTACATTGGTGATCAGTGGGAAGAATGTCCCTTACATTGGTGATCAGTGGGAAGAATGTCCCTTACATTGGTGATCAGTGGGAAGAATGTTCCTTACATTGGTGGTCAGCGGGAAGAATGCTCTTTACATTGGTGATCAGTGGGAAGAATGCTCCTTACATTGCTGATCAGTGGGAAGCATGTTCCTTACATTGGTGGTCAGTGGGAAGGATGTTCCTTACATTGGTGGTCAGTGGGAAGAATGTCCCTTATATTGGTGATCAGTGGGAAGAATATTCCTTACAATGGTGATCAGTGGGAAAAATGCTCCTTACATTGGTGGTCAGTGGGAAGAATGCTCCTTACATTGGTGGCCAGTAGGAAGAATGCCCCATACATTGGTGGTCAGTGGGAAGAATGTCCCTTATATTGGTGATCAGTGGGAAGAATGTCCCTTACATTGGTGATCAGTGGGAAGAATGTTCCTTACATTGGTGGTCAGATGGAAGAATGCTCCTTACATTGGTGGTCAGATGGAAGAATGCTCCTTACATTGGTGATCAGTGGGAAGAATGTTCCTTTCATTGGTGATCAGTGGGAAGAATGTTCCTTACATTGGTGGTCAGCGGGAAGAATGCTCCTTACATTGGTGATCAGTGGGAAGAATATTCCTTTCATTAGTGATCAGTGGGAAGAATGCTTCTTACATTGCTGATCAGTGGGAAGCATGTTCCTTACATTGGTGGTCAGTGGGAAGGATGTTCCTTACATTGGTGGTCAGTGGGAAGAATGTCCCTTATATTGGTGATCAGTGGGAAGAATATTCCTTACAATGGTGATCAGTGGGAAAAATGCTCCTTACATTGGTGGTCAGTGGGAAGAATGTTCCTTACATTGGTGGTCAGTGGGAAGAATGTCCCTTACATTGGTGATCAGTGGGAAGAATGTCCCTTACATTGGTGATCAGTGGGAAGAATGTTCCTTACATTGGTGGTCAGCGGGAAGAATGCTCCTTACATTGGTGATCAGTGGGAAGAATGTTCCTTACATTGGTGATCAGTGGGAAGAATGCTTCTTACATTGGTGGTCAGTGGGAAGAATGTTCCTTACATTGGTGGTCAGTGGGAAGAATGCCCCTCACATTGGTGATCAGTGGGGTGAATGTTCCTTATATTGGTGATCAGTGGGAAGAATGTTCCTTACATTGGTGATCAGTGAGAAGAATGTTCCTTACATTGGTGATCAGTGGGAAGAATGTCCCTTACATTGGTGATCAGTGGGAAGAATGCTTCTTACATTGGTGGTCAGTGGGAAGAATGTTCCTTACATTGGTGGTCAGTGGGAAGAATGCCCCTCACATTGGTGATCAGTGGGGTGAATGTTCCTTACATTGGTGATCAGTGGGAAGAATGTTCCTTACATTGGTGATCAGTGAGAAGAATGCTCTTTACATTGGTGATCAGTGGGAAGAATGTCCATCCAGTCTTGAGATTTACATAACCGAGGCAGACAGCACCGACAGCCTTGTGACCTAACATTTCTCTGCTGTAGTTGGGTAATACAACTCTGTCTCCTCTCGACCCCCAGCTTGTGATTGGACAATAAAGGAGCAGCAACAGGCAGATGAAGTCATCTCTTTGCTCTCCTGCTTTCAACACATTCCTTGTCAGTACATTTACATGGAGAACACCGGATCAGCCTCTCCTTCCTCCCTGATTGAGTGTTGCTCAAAGGGGGATCACAATGGCCTAAAATTAAGTGACATTCTACTTTAAATTAAAAATACATTTTGGGGTATTTTTTTATGAATGTTTTCACCCACGATTCACACACTTTCCTAATGGGATTCAATTGGAACACGTGTGATTCCTGGGTGAAAGTCATTTAATTTATTTTTTTTTTTAATACTTGCCACCATTCATGTTTTTTAAATGTATCTGGCTTTCAGGTTTAAAAAGATAGATGGATAATCTGAGTTTTTAAAAAAAGGATGCTAAGGGTGTACTTCCTTAGAATCAACCTGTTTAGATAGACTTAACATCAGAGTGCAGACTGGGAGAGGGAGAAACAGCAGAAGGGATCAATCAGTCGTGCTGCAGTGCAAGGGGAATGCTGTTGGGAGATGAGAGGAGAGTGACAGATTAACTCTGTGACGAAACGTTCCCACACTCCTCTTGAGTGCTTTCGTCATATACCACTTCCTCCCAGTCTGAATATGGATATCAGATATTCCAACCGCTCCCAAGCACTAAATGAGACAAGACGTGCTTAGTACCAACATGGACTGTTTTATTAGAACCCAACTGACAAGTATTTATATACAGTAAAAGAGGAGACCTCCCCCCCTCCTCCTGCTCATTTTACTCTAACAATACACCTGTAACAAATTAACATGAGCTAATTAACTAATCCCTTTAAGCAGCCGATGTGACTCTGTGCCCATCAGGATTTCACTACAGGTCAGACTTGTTGTCACCGAGCTTCACACATGTTAGATGCTAATATCATCAACTCCAGCCACCTGTCTGTTGTCTTGTATAATGCAAATGAGTCCAGTCTGTCTTGACACAGATTCTAAAGAGTATTTCACCTATTGTTGTATGTGCTAATTAACCCTGCAATTGAATCTGACTAGCACAGATTATAGTGGGGTTCTCATTCACCCTGTGCCCCTTAAAATCCAGGGCCCATAATCGGTTGGCAAGAGGCTCGCATTTAGTCCTCTCAAAAAGCCTGTGTCCCGGCTAGGTCTGTCACAAACTCACTAGCCTTTTGCTTCTTCTTCAAATGTCCAATCACTGGCTGGGGGGAGTGACAAGACCTGTAAGTGTTACTAAGGCCCCTTTCACACTTGTGCGACTTTAAAGTCGCGCGATTTTACCGTGATTTTGCCGCGATTCGCACCCACGATTTTTGCCGCGATTTCAAGGAATGCCTGCGTAAGTGGCATCAAAATCGGACCAAAGTAGTGCAGGGACTACTTTGAAGTCGGAACGACTTGAAGTCGTACTAATATGAATGGCTGTCGTTGAAAATCATGGGGAACGACTTGTCATGCTACTTTGCAGTCCCAAATCGTGAGACAAGTCGTATAAGTGTGAAAGGGGACTAAAATGCAGAAGAAAAAAAAAAACAGGGCTGTGCTGCGTGGCAGAGCTGTGTAAATCTCGGGACTGGATGAACAGAAATGCAAACATCTCCCATATATGTATTTAATCTGCAGTATGTATTTGGCTGTTTACCAGGAGATGATCTTTAAATTTAATTTAGATCCCCTATTTTTTTTTTTTGCATTTGTGATAGAATTACAGCCATGTAATCGCCTTCCATTTTTTAAGAAAGTGATGCAAGCTGTGATCTGTATAAATCTGTGTGGCACTTTTGTTGAGCAATGTAATGCCGTACTGAAAGACTTTCCAGGTGCTATCGGCGCCGTCCACCTACGGTTCCATCAATCAGCGCCGCTGCGTTTTGTCATGCGTTCGCCAATACTAATTCATCTTTACTAACAGCTGGACAGAGAAAGTCCTTTCAGATCTTATTACGGCAGCCTGCCGAGGTGTGAGGACAAAAGAACACTGACAGTTCCATTTACCTCAATAAGATTAAACGCAGAGCGCAGAATTCAGTCTTTTCTTTTTGTTCTGCCGACACTCATCGCAGATCACTGCTCTGCTCAATAAAAGTCACGTTGATGGAATCTCAGTGCTGGTGCACCCTTAAAGGATCGGTTCACCCTGAACTGGGGATGGAGGCGCACCCTTCTTCTTCTGGGTGGTCCCTTAGCTTAGTCCTTTACATGGGTGGTGCAGTTTAATGTAATTGCGTTTTGTTTTTGTTTTTTTGCAATTTTACAATATCACCTATCATACATGGGTTGGACTTGATGGACTGGTGACTTTTTTGACCTCACATACTATGTAACTACAGTCAGGTCCATAAATATTGGGACATCGACACAATTCTAATCTTTTTGGCTCTATACACCACCACAATGGATTTGAAATGAAACGAACAAGATGTGCTTTAACTGCAGACTTTCAGCTTTAATTTGAGGGTATTTACATCCAAATCAGGTGAACGGTGTAGGAATTGCAACAGTTTGTATATGTGCCTCACACTTTTTAAGGGACCAAAAGTAATGGGACAATTGGCTGCTCAGCTGTTCCATGGCCAGGTGTGTGTTATTCCCTCATTATCCCATTTACAAGGAGCAGATAAAAGGTCCAGAGTTCAGTTCAAGTGTGCTATTTGCATTTGGAATCTGTTGCTGTCAACTCTCAATATGAGATCCAAAGAGCTGTCACTATCAGTGAAGCAAGCCATCATTAGGCTGAAAAAAACAAAACAAACCCATCAGAGAGATAGCAAAAACATTAGGTGTGGCCAAATCAACTGTTTGGAACATCCTTAAAAAGAAAGAATGCACCGGTGAGCTCAGCAACACCAAAAGACCCGGAAGACCACGGAAAACAACTGTGGTGGATGACCGAAGAATTCTTTCCCTGGTGAAGAAAACACCCTTTACAACAGTTGGCCAGATCAAGAACACTCTCCAGGAGGTAGGTGTATGTGTTTCAAAGTCAACAATCAAGAGAAGACTTCACCAGAGTGAATACAGAGGGTTCACCACAAGATGTAAACCATTAGTGAGCCTCAAAAACAGGAAGGCCAGATTAGAGTTTGCCAAACAACATCCAAAAAAGCCTTTGCAGTTCTGGAACAACATCCTATGGACAGATGAGACCACGATCAACTTGTACCAGTGTGATCGGAAGAGAAGAGTATGGAGAAGGAAAGGAACTGCTCATGATCCAAAGCATATCACCTCATCAGTGAAGCATGGTGGTGGTAGTGTCATGGTGTGGGCATGTATGGCTGCCAATGGAACTGGTTCTCTTGTATTTATTGATGATGTGACTGCTGACAAAAGCAGCAGGATGAATTCTGAAGTGTTTCGGGAAATATTATCTGCTCATATTCAGCAAAATGCTTCAGAACTCATTGGACGGCGCTTCACAGTGCAGATGGACAATGACCCGAAGCATACTGCGAAAGCAACCAAAGCGTTTTTTAAGGGAAAGAAGAGGAATGTTATGCAATGGCCAAGTCAATCACCTGACCTGAATCGGATTGAGCATGCATTTCACTTGCTGAAGACAAAACTGAAGGGAAAATGCCCCAAGAACAAGCAGGAACTGAAGAGAGTTGCAGTAGAGGCCTGGCAGAGCATCACCAGGGATGAAACCCAGCGTCTGGTGATGTCTATGCGTTCCAGACTTCAGGCTGTAATTGACTGCAAAGAATTTGCAACCAAGTATTAAAAAGTGAAAGTTTGATGGATGATTGTTAATCTGTCCCATTACTTTTGGTCCCTTAAAAAGTGGGAGGTACATATACAAACTGTTGTAATTCCTACACCGATCACCTGATTTGGATGTAAATACCCTCAAAGTAAAGCTGAAAGTCTGCAGTTAAAGCACATCTTGTTCGTTTCATTTCAAGATTAGAATTGTGTCGATGTCCCAATATTTATGGACCTGACTGTATGTAACCTCTTCTGATAGTCATTCCTTAGCAGTGGTAATGAATTAAAATTCAAGGAGTTCCGGTCTCCAAAACTTTCTTCCAGCCAATCACATCCACATTTCAAGTAAAAGCAAATAGAACCACCTTACACAAGGTGTCACCATTAGAGTACCAGGGGATTTAACAGGAGATGCTATTAAATAGTCGGAAGCCCTCCTGAGGGAATGGATCAGTGAGCTGAGAGGAGAAGGAGGCTGCTGGCCCCTGGGACTGCATACTGGATTACTTTACAAGAGGCCAATCTGGTTCCAGGATCCTGTGAGTAGAGCCTCCTTTCTGTGTTGCACCTTAAAGCTACTTCATGGTCCCAGCCATGAACCTATAGACTGTTTCCGGTCTAGCCTATCTCTTCTACAAGCTACTTCATGGTCCCCAGCTCTAAATCTTTAGACTGTTCCAGCCTAGCCTAGCTGTTCTACAACCTACTTCATGGTCCCAAGCAATGAACATATAGAATGTTCCAGTCAACCTATTTGTTCTGCAAGCTACTTCATGGTCCCCAGCTGTAAATATATAGGCTGTTCCAGCCTAGCCTAGCTGTTCTACAACCTACTCCATGGTCCCAAGCAATGAACATATAGAATGTTCCAGTCAACTTATCTGTTCTGCAAGCTACTTCATGGTTCCCAGTTATGAACCTATAGACCAGGGATATGCAATTAGTGGACCTCCAGCTGTTGCAGAACTACAAGTCCAATGAGCCATGAATCTATAGACTGTTCCAGTCTACCTATATCTGTTCTACAAGCTACTTCATGGTCTCCAGCCATGAATCTATAGACTGTGCCAGTCCAGTCTATCTGCTTTACAACCTACTTCATGGTCCCAAGCTGTTCCAAGCTGTCCCAGTCTAGCTACACCTACAAGCAATAAATGATAGAAAAAGACAAACCCCCTAGACTGTTCAATGAGCCGAGTGAATTGACTGTTGCTGTGTGCCTGACAGCCTCTGCACTATTGGGGGAGAGAACCTGTTGAATCAAAGCGCCTCCTGTGGGGGTAGCACTTCATACAACTTCTATAATTGATGCTTAACTCTCACCAAAGTTCAGGTGTTGGGTTGAATGCCTGAAAAGCCAAAGTTCGTACCAAACTGTTTACTCTTCTCTCGTTAGCTTATATGGTGGTCCTGTCATATATCATGGAGTCTATATGAGCCCACCTAAGACAACCCTGTCCCCAGGATGTCAACTCTCCTGTGCAATTTCTCTGCAGAACAGTTGTCACCCTACTACAGGAAGTAGAAATGTAATGGATCTGCTGGCAGGATCAAAAGGTAATAAAATGATGCTTGTGTTAAGATAGGGATGGGGGGGGCAGCATAAGGTAGCTAGCCTTGGGGTGAAAAGATTGCAAATCTGGTCCTGGTCCTCAAGAGACCATGTTATTGAAAATTTCCCTAGACAGCAGGCTCCGAGATGAAAATGACTCTGGAATCATAGATCCGCAGCACTGTGGTGACATATGTTATATTGAAATTGTGACATGTCGGGAACTTATCAATGCAGACTTGTAAAGTTATTGATAGGTTTGCTTTAACACCAGAGAGAGGGTGAAAAACAATCCCAGGAGATCTCTCTTCACCAGCCAGAAGATTAGTGTGTAAAATAAAATTGGCCTGTACTGCCGGCCCAGGCGCTCGCATTTCCTCTCAATATACACGCAATAAAATGAATATTGCATCACTGGTTAAACATGACAGTCTGACAGCAAAGTTAATAAACTTTTATAGATTCTCATTATGCTAATGGCAACCAGTTAGCTTATTAATTCTGACATCAGAAAAAGAGACATGCCAGGCTGTCTTGCGCTTGTCCTCTATTACTGGAGTCAGCTGCGACATCTGTGTCTGAACATTGAACGCGGCTTTGGTGTACCGCTGTTAAAAGCAACCTTTCCTATTATTATTATTTATTAATATTATGCAGGATTTATATAGCGCCAACAGTTTGCGCAGCACTTTACAAGGTTAGGGCAGACAGTGCAGTTACAATACAATACAGGAGGAATCAGAGGGCCCTGCTCATTGGAGCTTACAATCTAAAAGGGAGGGCCGAGTGATACAAAAGGTAATAACTAAATAAGGATGAGCTGATGGAGAATATAAAAGTACAGTCAGTGTCAGGACAAGGTCATAAATCTTTGCCCCCCCCCCAAGTCAACACATCCTCTTATTTCCCATATCCCCCCTCACCCCCCAGTACCTCAAATTTCCCCTCTGAGCACATATCCCCCCCCCCCCCTCAGAATCACCCCTTCCAGCACAAATTCTCCCCCAAAATGTTTCCTTCCTAGCACAAATACCCTCAATCATCCCTGCTAGCACAAATCCCCTCCCAACTACCATATTACCTTTTCTACCCCCCCCCCCCCAAGTCTTCTTCCCCCAACCCCTATCCTTTTTTTTTTTTTTTTTTCTTTGCCACTTCAGCTCAGCATTCCAAGCGGACCTAGGACGGTTTGCACCAATCGAGTTCTGTCCAATTTGTTTTACGTCACATCATTGTGGCATATTTGTGGAACCATCATTTAATCACGTACATAAGATATAGCAGAGCAGGCATCCAATGACTATTTCAGAGAGCAATTTTTAACTCTCCTCTCTGCGTCCCACTTATTTGTATCCTGATTCCTTTTATGCCAACTATCCTAATATTACCCTCCCTCCCACCCCCACCAAAATCTCATCGCTGCTTCCTGAGTTTATACTTTATTTATGTTCGTCCTTATCCTGCTTTTGTGTCTAAGGCCTAATAGCTTCAGCATAACTCCATGTTCTCTTGAAGCTTTTCCAGCTGTCCCAGCTCCCTCCCAACTCCTTGTTGTCCCCATCAGAGTTCCTTTTAAGTGACTCCATGAGTCGAACACTTTCGACGGCGTCCACCCATTCCCACATGGAAGGGGCCTCCACTTCTCTCCACCTTTTAGCAATCAGTTTCTTTGCTGCATTTAATAAATGTGGTACCAATGAGTTTTCATATTGCTTTATCTCTTCCCTTGTGGCGTGCATCAAGACCACCCACGGATCATTATCTATAGTCTTCCGAGTGATCTCCTTTATGTATCCTAAAATCTTTGTCCAGTAAGTTTTAATCTTGGTGCATTCCCACCATATATGGGCCATAGTCCCTCTTTCTTTACACCCTCTCCAGCAATCAGGAGAGGATCCCTCTTGGAACCGACTTGCTTTGTCCGGGGTAATATACCACCTTGCGAGGCATTTATAGTTGGCCTCAGCCGTCCTGCTGTCGATCGCCGACCTATGGGTCATCCTAATAATTTTCCCTATTGTGCCTGTGTCTAAACAAACTCCAAATTCCCTTTCCCATTTATGAACATATGGCGGGATCTCCTCCCTTTCTGTCCCAATCATCTTTTTATAGATCCTTGAAATCATTTTTTTAGTATTAGGTTCCATACATACACTTTCAAGCCATGTGATATCTCCTTCCGACCTCATAGGCTGAGGCAGGCTTTTAACAAAGTGGTGTATTTGGAGATACCGCCATCTGTCCAACCTGAGAATTTCCCTCTTACCTTGTAGTTCCTCAAAGGGTATTAATTTCCCATCGTGCATTACATCCTTTAATCGTGTTTCCTCTTTCAATATCCAATCCCCCCCTATCTCTGGTCTACCGGGCTGAAAAAATTCATTATCTTTTAGTGTTATTAGTAGTGAATTATAATTCCTATTTACTTTTTTGTGCCATTTATCCCATATTTTTAGTGCGTTTAATGTAATAATATGTGTGTTTACATCTAAGGATCTATATGTCGGTGGATTCCAAATAATTCTACCCAACTGTGCTTGGCTAATATCTTTTTCTAGGGTGACCCATCTTTTATCCGTCTTCTCCTTACCCCATTCTGGAATCCTGGACAGAACAGTCGCTTGATAGTAGTTAGCTATGTCAGGAACCGCGAGACCTCCCTGTTTTTTTTCTTGTTTTAATATCTTTAATGCAATCCGGTGTTTTTTATTATTCCAAATGAAGTTTATGATTATGGATTTTAATTTTCTTAGATAAGCCGAAGAGAGTGGGATAGGCAACATCTGAAATTTATATGTAATTATCGGGAGGACCATCATTTTGACTGTATTTATACGGCCTATCCAGGAGATGGGTCTATTGGTGTATTCTTTACATTTCTTTTTTACCTCATCGAGCAGCGGGAGATAATTAATATTATAGATTTTTTTAATCGAGCTGGCTAAGTTGATTCCCAGGTATTTGATCTGCTTCCTCCAAGGAAAGTCAAAGCTCTCCTGTAGTGAGAGCCGATCAAGCTTTTCTATATTAACATTCAGGATAAAGGATTTCGTACGGTTGATTTTGAAGTTAGACATTTCCCCATATCGTGTGAGTTCGAACAGTAGGTGCGGCATAGACGACCGCGGGTTCCCTATAAAAAACAGGATGTCATCCGCAAAAGCGGAAAGTTTGTGCGTGTCCCCTCCTGCTTCAATCCCCTCCACTTTTGGGTTAGCTCGGATCGTGGCCAGCAGGGGTTCCATCGTCAGGACAAACAGCATCGGGGACAATGGGCACCCCTGCCTTGTCCCGTTCCTCATCTCGAACAGAGGTGATGAAATGCCATTGATTTTAACTTTCGCTTTCGGGTGGTCGTATAAAACCTTGATACGTTGAATTAGCTTAGGGCCAAAGCCCATAAACTCAAGTGTATCTGTCATGAACCCCCAGTCTACCCTGTCAAAGGCTTTTTCAGCATCTATTGACAGGAGCAGACCGGGGGTCCCCACCTCCCGAATCCTCTGGAGAAGCAGGAGCGCCCGAACCCCGTTGTCCCTGCCCTCCCGGCCCGCCACAAACCCCACTTGGTCCGGATGGATCAGTGTGCTCAGGTGGGCCTTGACCCTTTCCGCCAATATTTTTGCATAGATTTTAGTGTCTGCATTCAATAATGAAATTGGTCTATATCCTGAGCACACTGATCCATCTTTTCCTTCCTTCAAAATCACCGTGATACTGGCAGTCAGGGACTCCTCACTCATTCTGTACTCTGATCCCAAGCCATTTAGATAGTTGCAGAGTCTTGGAACAAGTACATCTTGAAAAGTTTTATAATAAAGCGCCGTAAAGCCATCCGGCCCAGGGCTTTTTCCTGCCGGGGTGCTCTTCAATGCCCGCCTTACCTCCTCTTCAGAGAATGGTTCCTCTAGTATCACCCTATCTTCTATAGTTAATTTTTTAAGTCCTGCCTTGGCTAGGTAGTCCCTCCTTTTTGTTCTTATTTCGTTTTCCCTGTTATGGGCTCCCCTCTGCTCCACAGTATAGAGATCTTCATAGTATTGTTTAAAGGAGTCAGCTATGTCCATAGAGGTGTATTTAATCTCTCCACTCTTATTTCGTATTTTTTCTATGTAGTTAATCGTTTTTTTTTTTTTTTGTAAGGTTCTGGCTAGGTATTTACTCGGTTTGTCGCCCCATATGTATCTTTCCTTCGCTATTCTATTATAAAACTTTTGTGTTTCTTGCTCCATAAGTTCTTTTAGTTGTTCTCTAGTTGCCACTAATTTAAGGTATAGGTTTCTGTCCTCCTCCGGAGATGCTTTATGTTCCTGTTCAACCCGATTTAGCTCCTCTGTTAGTTCTTTTAGTTTCTTTGTTCTCTCTTTTTTTTGCCATGTCCCTTTTGCAATTAGGATCCCTCTAATAAATGCTTTATGAGCATCCCAAAGCGATGCTCCGCTTACTTCTCCATTATCATTCTGTTTAAAAAAGTGCTCCAGTTCCTCTTTTACGTATTCCACAACCTCTTTATTACGAAGTAGGGATTCGTTTAATCTCCAAGTAGAGGGCAAACTACCGCCTTCCGAGATATCTAAAGTCATGGCAACAGGGGCATGGTCAGACAGTGACAATACCTCGATGTTGGTACTAATGATTCTGTCCAGGAGTCCGTGGTCTACCAGGGCATAGTCAAGGCGGGAGTACATCCCGTGCGCGGGGGAAAAGAAGGAATAATCTCTTGTATTCGGATGTTGAATCCTCCAAGCATCAACCAGCTGATTTAAAAAAAGTTTTTGTTTCGTCAGTTTTAGCTGTTTCCTATCTGTCCCCCCCGCACCAGAGGACGAATCCAGCCCCGGGTCCAGGCCGAAGTTTAAGTCTCCCATCAGTATAACGTACCCTTCCCTAAAGTCCCTTAATTTATTGAGAATCTCCCGCAAGTATTTCATAGGGTTAATATTTGGAGCATATATGTTGGCTAGAGTAAATTTTCCCCCCCCTATAGTTCCCTTCAGGAAAAGATACCTCCCCAATGGGTCTACCAGTCGATCCTCTAGGCCAAAAACAATCTTTCTAGAAAAGCCAATCGCCACTCCCCTAGCCCTACTAGTGATTGCATCTCCATAGAACCATACTGGGAATGAGCTAGACGATAGTCTTGTGTTCGACTCATGAGTGAGGTGAGTCTCCTGTAAGAAGACCACCTCAGCCCCGTAGTTTTTTAGTTCTTCCAGAATTTTGTGCCTTTTTTTAGGAGTATTAAGGCCTTTTACGTTATAAGTTATGAATTTAGTTGCTGTCCTCATATTCGGGTGGGCACTTTTCAGGATCTCTAGATTTCAGGTAAACAGCGATGAGATTTCCCGTCCTCCCTACCCCTCCTTCCCTTACCTTGTACCTCCCAACCCTCCCCCCCCTTCCCTCCCTCCCTCCCACCCCCCCTCCCCATCTCCCCCCCTTTTTATACCCCCCCCTTCTATTCCATCCCTCCCCGTCTCCCTGTCCTACCCACCCCCTCCCCCCTCCCTCCCTGACCCTTGTTCGGGTCCCTGAGTCGGAGTGGGTCATAACTTAATATGACCCGCTTCGTAACTCCTACCTTCCCAGGTGAGGTGGGGCTCAGTCCCCTAGATCTATCCTTACCCAGCCTCCCCATTGATGTGGGGAGTATGGGGTAGGCAGGCGAGTCTCATGAGGTTTTAGGTGAGATCTGTCCTACCTTTCCCCCGGCCTCTTATGGTTTCTTCCCCCCCCCCCCCGCTGACCCCGCCACGCCCCCCCCTAGGGGGCCCATCCCGGAAGTTCAGGTGCCTGTATTTCTAGTTTCTCACAAAAGCTCATCAATTCTTCAGGGTATCTCAGTCTGGCTGATCTCCCCTCTTTTGTTCCTATCAGGCAGGCTGGGAACCCCCAGCTATATTTAATATTTGCAGCGCGCATCACCTCCAGTAGGGGTTTTTGTAACCTTCTTCTTTCCAATGTCTGTGGGGCCAAGTCAGCATATATCTGTATATCTGCGTCTTTATAGTTTATAGGTGTTTTTCCATATAAATTTGTCCAGATCTCTGCTTTCTCGTCATAATGGCGAAATCTTATGATAACATCGCGTGGTCTTCCAGGATCTGTTGGAATAGATCTTCCCACTCGATGAACTCTTTCAATTCCTGGGAATGGATCCTCCTTGTTTCTCAGAAATGGGCTAAAAATAATTTTACTGATCTCCCTGAGATCCTCACCTCTTTGCTCAGGAATCGCACGCAACCTTAGGTTCTGCCTGCGATTCCTGTTTTCTTGGTCCTCGATCTTGTATTGAGTTTCCCTTAGAGTTGTTTGAAGTAGTTTGATCTTCTCGTCCAATTTGTTTATGTCTTGGTCTTGTTTTTCTACTCTCTCCTCCACTGACTCCACCCGGGTGAGTAATGATCCCATATCTTCTCTTACTAGTTTAATCTCCCCTTTTATGGTGTTTTCCATTCTTAGTAGCATCTCTGCCATCTCAGCTTTTGTCGGCAGTTGGGCAATTGCAGCTTGTTCTTCAACTCTGGTAGTGTCCATTTCACTCCCCATTGTACTGTCCCCTATGGGGGGATCCTCTTTCTCCCCTGACTTTTTATCCTTCCCCCTCCTTCTCTCCATAGTGGGATTTTGTGTCTGTTCCAAGCGATTAGAATGTGGGCTTATCCCTGTTTTCAGGTATTGTTTTATTGTACTTGAGGCTGTTTTAGGGGTCTTTGGTAGCCCTTTTTTTGGGGCTTGACTCATATTAGTTTTGCGGGGCCCTCTGATCCTTTTCCCCAGTTTGCTACTTAGCTCCCACTCTTGGGGAGAGATGGTTCAAGGGTAGGTAGCGACAGCCCGCCTATCCCTCTGTCGAGGAGGTATATAGTCCCCACCTGGGGACGTCTACTGTCTGTTATGGAAGAATAGGGTTCAATCTTAATGTAGGGAGCTATACTGGCGTGATCAAGCTGTGCAACCTATAGGTCCTGTTTGAATAGGCTGTTTCCGTCTGCCCCCTGTAGGTAACGGAAGGGGAAAGGTACCGGGAAAGAGGGAGGTCCAGTAAAAATAGAAGATGGTTTTGCTACATAGCAAAACATAGGGCTTATTCCCTTCTGTTGGGAGTCCCCTAGTATTTATCCAGGACTCCTTCGTTCAACCCTCTCAATAGCTTCTCCCCACACTGTCTCCTGTTCCCCGGATTTTTTGCCTTCCCCTTAATGGGTAAGCTGCCTAAGCCTGCCACTCGGCCGTGGGTTAGAAAGGAATAAAGGTGAGATCAGCTTGCGCCTTCTACCCGTGAATCCCCTTTATTCCTGTCTGCGCCTATATATTTTATAGCGTAAGAAGTCCTTCACCCCATAAACATGGGGAAATATAAAGCATTCAAGCCGTCAATATAGTCTATGCTCAGTGTAGGGACCCGAGCAGGTCCGCAGATTCTGGGTAAGATGTTTCTACAGATACAGATATATCAAACAGGTAAAATTTTCATTGACACGCACCTCCTTGGTTTATTCTTGGTGTTTTTCCCCTTCAAAGCAAAGTACTCTGGTCTGCACACTTATAGGGTGCAACCAACCCTATATGGTTGACAGAAACACCGATTGAGGGATGTTCTATTTTTTGTATAGAACTGGTAACCCTTAGGAGGGTCCCACTTCTCTTTTTTTTTTTTTTTTTTTTAGCCCAATGCACCGTATTAAGAAGGCACCTCAAATAAGCAAAAAAGAGAGAACATACTCTATTCGTTCCAGTCCTATATATACGCCTGCTTGTTTCTTCTGCCTTTAGGAAGAGGCGCTGAGTATGGACTGGGGGAAACGTTATGTTTCACAGACATAGATATCCTTTGGGGTGCATTACGCCTACCAAATACAACTCTCCGGTCTGCACGTTTACAGAGTACTGAAATGCTTCCGACCCTGTAAAATTGTCGGAAACTACCATTGAGAAGTATCCCATATTTTGTGCATGGTTAGCGTACCATAAAAAGGTCAAGCCTCACCTTTTTTTTTTTTAATTTTTTAGCCCCATCAGCAATGTTCAATAGGCACCCCAGGAAAACTTGGATGAGAAAAAAAAAAACACAGTTCCTGTTCATTCCGTTCTTGTATATACGCTAGCTTACCTCTTCTTGCCGCTGAGGTAAGGCGCAGAGAATGGACTGGGGTAAGCGTTATACTCACGGACCGCGAGAGAGGGGAGAAGCCCCGTGTGATCGGCAGCGTTGCAGCGTTGCGGCGTGGCGGCAGCAGCGGAGGTCCGGGGAGGTCCGGGGAGGAGAGAGGTTGTTGCACGCCAGGTCTCCTTCAGACCGTTCCGTTTGATGTTCGTTCCGGCGGCTTGTTCGTGGCTCCAGGGGGATGGCAGGTGAGCACTCGGAGCCTCTCACGCTCCATAGATCGTCAGCGTGCTCCCTCCTCTAGACTCCCACCTCATAGCAGCGCCTGCTGGGACGAGCCCCTCCCTCCGTGCTACTCTCTCGTCAGCACGTCCTGCCCCATCTTGCCCCAACCCCTATCCTATAGCAAATCCCCTCAAATCACCACTCATAGCACGCCTCCCAAAATGTCCGCTCCTAGAACAGTTCTTATCCCCTGCTGCCCCCCATATTCCCCCCCTCCCAACACAAATCCACCCTAACCTCCTTGCGGCTCTCCCCCCCCCCACCTCACATAAAACCACAGTGCCCAGAGCAGCCATCCCTCCTGCCCACCCCTTGTCCCGGCCCTGAGTACAGTTGTAAGGTGGAGGCAGGATAGGCTTCTCTGAAGAGAAAAGTTTTCAGGGATCACCTTAAAATGAATAGAGTAGGAGATAGATTGGGGTAGAGAATTCAAAAGGATGGGAGAGGCTTGGGAGAAGTCCTGGAGGCGAGCATAGAAGGAGGTGATGAGGGAGCTAAAGAGCAAGAGGTCTTGGGAGGAACGAAGAGAACAATTTGGTTGGTATTTTGAGACTAGGTTAGTGAGGTAGCTGGGGCAGAGTTGTGGATGGCTTTGTAAGTTATTGTTAGTATCTTGAATTTCATTTGTTGGGTAAGTGGCAGCCAAAGGAGGGATTGACAGAGAGGGGTATCAGACACTGAGCAATTTGTAAAGTGGATGGGTCTGGCAGCAGCATTCATGATGGACTGAATAGGGGATAGCCTATTTAAAGGTAAGCCAATGAGGAGGGAGTTGAGGTAGTCGAGGTAAGAGATGACCAGGGAGTAAATTAGAAGTTTTTTGGTGTCATTGGTTAGGAAGGGGCATATCTTGGAGATGTTGCGGAGGTTGAGGCGGCAAGCTTTGAAAGTAATTGGATGTGGGGCCGAAAGAGAGTTCAGAGTCCAGGATAATACCCAGGGCAGGACTTAGGGTGGTGGGGGCCCCTGGGCTTGAGTCACTTTCGGGCCCTACCTTCTATACATTACCATATTTATCGGCGTATAACACGCGCCAGCATATAACACGTGCTGGCGTATAACACGCACCCCAAGTTTAGGAGAGAAGTTTAAGGAAAAAAATTACTTATTTAAATGCCCATCAATGCAGCCTTATCAGAGTCCATCTGCAGCCTTGCCCATCCATCTGCAGCCTTGTCCAGTGTCATTGCAGCCTTGTCAGTGTCATTTGCAGCCTTGTCATTTGCAGCCTTGCCCAAATGTCATTTGCAGCCTTGTCATTGCAGTCTTTAAGTTTAAAAATGGCGCCACCAAGATACAGAGTCCTGTGTATCTCGGTGGCTCTCGGGTCCTCTCGCAGTCCCGAACGGAGCCGAGAGTAGCCGAGTGTACTCGGCTCACAGTCACGCCCAGTCCCTGTGTTATGTCCATCATAGGGCTGGACTAGGCGTGACTGTGAGCGGAGCCGAGTACACTCAGCTATGCATCTCGGCGGGGCCTATGGACCCCCTATTGGGCGGGGCCCGTGGGCTTGAGCCCAGTCAAGCCCAATGGTAAGTCCAGCCCTAATAACACCTACCACCCTAGCAAGCAAGGATCAGGGGAAGAGGCACGTGGGGGAGGAAATATCATGAGCTCGGTTTTGGACATGTTGAGTTTGAGGAAGTGGTGTGACATCCAGACTGATATGTCTGTTAGTAAATTAGTGATGCATGAGGAGACTGATTTGAGGGCTACAGAAATAGGTTGACCAAGATCGCCCAAATCCTTATCATAGCAGCCGAAACATGTTAGAGTGTTACTGCCGTATCCTGCCATGTAGCCAATAAAAAATTGATGCAATGGATGTTACCTAGAAGCCAACTTCATTATATTAGGGGACAACCATCCCTGTGGCCCTGTCCACACTGGATGCAGGTGTCCTCTGAATATTTTCCACACTGATAAAGATGTATGATTCGCCATAAGTTAACAATATTCAATATAACTAGGCTTGCTTGAGAAAAGGGTGACAATGGATAGAGAAACTACATGGGTAAGGACATGAGTTTGGGGATAGATGGGGCTAAAATATACTTAAGAAGGGTTTGAGTGAAGTTTGGCTTCACCTGATTGGATGCCAAAGGATCTGGCAATTGGGTAAGGAAATTGTATTGATTGGAATATTGTATCTTAATTTATTCCAAGGAAACACACACAGAAACAGGCCTCCAAGGTATTTAATTGCAGCGGGGGTTCCCAACCTCAGTCCTCAAGTACCCCTAACAGAGAAATTTGGGGAATTTCCCTTAGATAAAATAACTGTCATAAATACTAAGCCATCGACATTGGAAATCCTGAAAACCTGTTAAAGGTACTTGAGGACTGAGATTGGAAGCTGAATTACAGTAATATGGCCCTCCAAACAACCAATGCTTTCTTGACAATATGTAGGCAAATAATTGCAATACAGATATTACATTGGCTGCAAACAGGTAACTGTTGCAATACGCAGGCAACCACCGACAATCATTACAATACAAAGGAACCCTAGATCCTGACACTGCAAAATCAGAAAAAAAAAAAACCTTTATAGCATTAGATGATTAGAGATGATGTTCTGGAATTGTGAAGGCCAGCAACCGCATTAGCCGCGCATTGACCGTTGCAGTTCACCGAACAGAAAACTGGTCCCGGGACACTCTTCATCCTACAGACCATTATGCAGAGTACTCATGCAGAGGAACAGTAAATGTTAATCACAGGAAGAATGATGTAAAGGTCTCAGAACATTAGCTGCAAACGTCATTATAGGCAGAGGCAGAGATCCTGTACAAACTAGCTTTGCTGAGGCAATGAGGGTCACAAAAAAAAAGACTAGAGGGCTGCATGGCCAGATATTGATTTTTCACTTTAGAAACTATTAACTACGGATTATGTTTGAGGGGGGGGGGGGGGGACGCTCAACCAGCCCAGCCCAGCCCATGATAAAAAAAGTTAGAACACAGGGGTGTAGTATTTTTCTAAATTCTTTTTATGATTCTGTAGCAAGCATAGAACTTCAGTAAACCTGCCTGTACGTGCATGTTGATGTTCTCTAAGTATTAAGTGATCCAGCA
This sequence comes from Lithobates sylvaticus, assembly GCA_028564925.1. Lineage (NCBI taxonomy): Eukaryota > Metazoa > Chordata > Amphibia > Anura > Ranidae > Lithobates > Lithobates sylvaticus. The sequence goes on from CM053028.1 coordinate 538,295,156, forward strand.
TATATTCACCTCAGTCACTTGCTGTTTGAGTTGGATCACACAGGTCATGCTTGAGGTGGCATTCTGTATTGTGGATATTTGATGTCCTGGCCAATCAGCAGGCTTGGATGGATTGCTGATTATCTTTCTTGTTGGGCTTTTGCCTAGTGAAGATGAAACTTTAACAACTATCTGGTTGCCAAGTCTTTGGGCCTAGGGACTGGAGTGCTGCAAGAATCTCCCCTCTTGGGAGGAACCCTTGAAGATGCAGGCTGCCATGGATGTTCTACTTTGAGCTTAAGGATTTGAGTTCTGCAATGAACTTTCCTCCTGGGAGGAACCCTTGGAGATGCTGGGTGCCATGGATATTTTACTTTGGGCCTATGGATTGGAGTACTGCAATGATCTTTCCTCCTGAGAGGAACCCTTGAAGATTTTGGCAGCCATAGATGTTCTACTTTGGGCCTAGGAATTGGAGTGTTGCAAAGATCTCACCTCCTAGGACAAAACCTTGAAGAAGCTGGCTGACATGGATGTTCTACTTTGGGCTCAAGGATTCGAGTGCTGCAAAGATTTTCCCTCCTAGGAGGAACCCTTAAAGGTGTTGTCTGACATGGATGTTCTACTTTGAGCCTAGGGACTGGAGTGCTGGAAGGATCTTCCCTCTTGGGAGGAACCCTTGAAGATGCAGGCTGTCATGGATGTTTTACTTTGGCCCTAGGGATTGAAGTGCTGCAAGGATCTCCCCTCCTAGCAGAAACCCTTGAAGGTACTGGCTGCCATGGATGTTCTACTTTGGGCCTAGGGATGGAGTGTTGCAAATATCTTCCCTCCTGGGAAGAGCCCTTGAAGATGCTGGGTGCCATGGATGTTTTACATTGGGCCTAGGGATTGGAGTACATCTTCCCTCCTTGGAGGAACCCTTGAAGATTTCAGCAGACATAGATGTTCTACTTTGGGCCTAGTAATTGAAGTGTTGCAAGGATTTCACCTCCTTGGACAAAACCTTGAAGATGCTGGCTGCCATGGATGTTCTACTTTGGGCTTAGGGATTGGAGTGCTGCAGGGATCTTCCCTCCTAGTAGGAAGCCTTGAAGGTGCTGGCTGACATGGATGTTCTACCTGAGCCTAGGGATTAGAGTGCCCCCCTTCCTCCCTTTCCCCACACTCTATAGGCCTTCTGCATTTTCTATAGGAGGAATCACCCATTCCTAGGGCTTAGCCAACCCTCTGGTTTTTATCATAAACTTAGGGCTCTTTGATTAGGTTGATTTTTAGGAATTTACCATGTTTATCTACTGACATGGGCATTTGTTTTTTGATGATCATTATGTCGTGAGATAGGCTATGGTTTGTTTGGTGGCATTGAATATTAATTATTTTCTGTGTTACATTGGATCTCATTTTAACATCCTCGATTGTCATTAGGATTTCCATGATTAGGCTATGGTTTGTTTGGGGAACGCATGGGAACGGAGTTCCTGTACTATTTCCACAACAGGAACTCAGTTCCCATTCTGTGTTACATTGGATATTCTGAATTGGTTTAGCAGCCGCCGACACAGCTCGCAATAGTGACGCACACCAGGGGTGGACTGACCACTCAGGCATTGCCAGTAGGGGGCCCCATGACAGCTTCCGCTTCGTCTACCTGTCAATCACAGCTAGCTGATGGGTAGATCAGGTCCCTGCTGCTAAGAGATTGTGTTTAGTCAGACCTCTCGTGATGACTTTTGAAGCGTTCATGCATATGAGCGTATCATTTTTTTTTTTGGTGGGGGAGTGGATCTTGTGTGAGAGTTCCCATACTTTTTTCCCCAGGACTTGACCCCTGGATATAACCAACAGATATAATTGAATAATTGGGGACATAGGTACTTAGAAGTTCAAGCAGGGTTTAGATATCTAGAAAATAGAACTTTTAAGAGTTCTCTAGAGCCAGGATATTGAGAGAGCTCTTGGCCATGGATGACCATATTTCCACCCAGTCCTCATATCAGTTGGTTGTGTTTAATCCTTCTTTTCAACATAACTTACAATCAACTTTAGGAGATGTCTTATAGTAGAGCACTCGTACATACTCGTATGAAAGAGATGAGTCCAGGAGTGCTATTGCATCCTGCTGGGAAACAGAAAACAGTGGCCAGGAATCAAAGGACACAAAGTCCCGTAAAACTGGGGAAATGATGTAAAGCTGCTGTGCCTATGTGTGTTTCCTCCACTCTCCAAATACATGATGGTAGGTTTTTTTTTAAATCAAAAAGGTTTTTATTAAACAACAATAAACATATCACAGCAGTTTCCTTTGTACAGAAGTTTTTCACCAATCTTGTGTCATACATTTGTTTCAGATACATTTTCCCCTTTATTTTTCCCCCCCCTTTTTTTTTTGGCATTTCTGAGCAGCATATACAGTTTGCTTACGTAGACATACATGTTGCATTTTATTAACATTGCAAGAGTCTTGATATGACTAGTTCCCTGGGACTCAGGCCTGGTGTGTCCAGCCATTTAGACCATATCTTTTCGAATCTGTTTGGGCTACCTCTGTGCTGATAGATGTATTTCTCCATTCGGAGTGTGTTTCCCATGTGTGCTATCCAAGAGGTAATGGTGGGTGGCAAAGTTGACTTCCATCCCATCAAAATTAGCTTTCTAGCCTGGAACAGCGCTCTGGATACTGCTATTCTAATTGGCTCTTCAGATATTATATCCTCGAGGACCCCCAACAGACAGCACAGGGGGTCCACAGGGATTGTTGTCTGAAACACTCCATTGAGCGTGTTTACCACTTCGTTCCAATATCTATGGAGTTTTGGGCATCTCCACAGGAGGTGTATGAGGTCACCATTTTGTCTCCTGCATCGGTTACAGAGTGGGTCCGGCAGTTTACCCATTTTGTGCAGTTTGGTCGGGGTGTAATGAACTCTTAGTAGAATGTATAGCTGGGAGTTATACCTCACTCGTAGTTCCTGAAAGGGCAGCAGTTTCCCGTTTTCAAATATATGAGACAGTAGGGACACCCCCCAGGCTCGCCATCTGGGACCCTGCTGTATTTTAACCAGTTCTTCATAGGATTTATTATCCCATATCGCTGTATATTGAGAGTGCAGTAATCCCAAGCTTGGGTGACACCTGCACTCCCAGTTAAATGGGTCTCTTGTAGCCCCACAATGGCTGGGTGAAATTTACGTAGCCCTGCTGAGATCATAGATCTTTTCAGTGGGTCGTTTACCCCCCGGACATTCCAGGATACTAAGGGCGTAGAGGACATCTTTTGCGTCTATATATCATCCTGCATGTGCGGGGGGTAACCGCCCACCCGAAAGGAAGTCACAGCCGGTACTTTCCATGTGCCAACAGGGCACAACCACTGGAGCCATGTAAACCATGGCAGCAGGCAACTCTCCAGGGGCAAACAAAAACTTGCCTCGCCTAAGCACATGTGACCGCAAAGTAAAATCGCTGCTTCTTGCGGAAACCCATTTGCTGTCAGCAAAAGAAAGTATATAGGCCCTCTGATATTATCAGTAAAAGGTATAGTTAGTCGCCATCGTTCCTTGTGCGATAGTATAGCAGGTTATAGTCACCCTTCGTCGTCTTCTCTGGATCTTCTGCGTAGACCTTGCTCATTACGATCCAGCCATTCCGCAGCGTCTTGTGCATTTTCAAAAAAGTGGTTTTGGTCCCTGGCAGTGATGCGGAGCTTCGCCGGGTACAGCATGGCATATGGCAATTGGAGTCTCTGAAGTCGCTTTTTGACGTCCCCGAATTTGGATCTCCTACGCTGCACCTCTGCTGAGAAGTCGGGGTAGAAGGAGATTCTGGTACCGTTGTAGTGCACAGCCCCTTTTTCTCTAGCCATCTTGAGGATCACTTCACGGTCTCTGTAGTTCAGGAGCCTGGCCAGCATCGATCTTGGTGGGCCGCCCGGGGGTAGGGGACGCGGCGGTACCCTGTGCGCCCTTTCCACCGTGTATTGGGGGGAGAAGGCGTCTTTGCCGAATGTTTCCTGTAGCCAGCCTTCCACAAAGGAAGGGGGTCCCTGCCCTCCGCCTTTTCTGGGAGCCCCACTATCCTAACGTTGTTGCGCCTTAGGCGATTCTCAATTTCGTCTTGTCTGTCAAAGGCCTGGCGCGAGTGCTGGGCCGCCATTCTCACTTCCCTGTTGATATGGGGCATCTGGTCTTCTATGTCGCTCACCCTGCCTTCCACAGCCGCGGTGCGCTCTCTGACTTTCTGTATGTCATTTCTGAGGAGGGATACCTTCTCCTCCAGTCCCCCAAATCTTTCTTTCAACGCGTCCACTGAGGCTGTGCATTTGTGCACTGCATGTAGTATCTCACTGAGCGTGGGTTCAGGGGTACCTGGGGTATCTGCTGACTGTTGGTTGTACAGGGCTAGCATAGGGTCAGGTATAGACTCCATGGGCTCATGATCCATTTCATGCACAGCAGTGCTATTTCCCTCTGCATGTACTCTGGATGCTGAGTGTCTCTGTGGATCAGCTTGTAAAGGGTCATCAGGGCCAGGGAGCTTTTTGGTGTAAAATAGCATGTCTCTGGGCTGCTCTTTAGCCTTAGGGGTCTTAGGTGGCTTACCCTGCTCCGTTTTCTTCTCCTGGCCTCGTGGTGCTTTGGGAGGCTGAGACATCCAGGCGCCATCTTGTGAATCTTGTGAGGCCGCAGCCGCGGCGTCTCCCTTGTTTCCCCTTGTCATCATGCCCTGCTCGGTCGGTTCAATACGATCCAGGGGGCTCAGGGGTTGCTCCGGTGTCCGTTTTGGGTGTTTTCAGGCGAAATGTGCTGTGAGGGAAGGATCATATGCTGGATCGACGGCGGGAGCTCCGTGGAACAGGTCTGTTCACATGCCGCGCTAGGCCACGCCCCACATGATGGTAGGTTAATTGGCTTTCGTCTATATTGGTCCTAGTGCATGTGTCAGGGACCCTAAATAGTAAGCTCCTTGGTTACATATTGTACAGTCACATCAGTCTGTGCAACGTGCTGCATAAATTGATGGCGCTATATAAATACCTGTAATAAATAAAAAATTTCACCTTCCTGATTTGCCATTTGTCCATTTCACCAAAATAGATACATTTTGCCAAAATCTCTTGATTTTAGAAAAATAAAAAACAGGGGAATCAAAACTCTCAATTTTACTCTCTGAGTATTCTCTATATCCTCTACCTTGCTTATCAGGAACATATTTCTTGTCTTTTCCCCCATTGCCTCTTCGTTTGTAGTCTCAGATAAAAGACCTTTTGTGATTAATCTCTGAATTGCTATATTAATAAATAATTGTCATAAAAGTTATTAAATTGGTTTGCATTTAAGCAAAGAATAGAATTCAATGGTCTTGCAGAGAATTTTAACTAGCAGCCGCTGCTTTAACCAATCAACTCAATGGGATATGATAAATTAAAGGCTATCCATCTTAGAGAGAGAGAGAGAGAGAGAGAGAGAGAGAGAGAGAGAGATTTATATATATATATATATATATAAAACTCAATATGTAGATATATCTATATCTATATCTATATATATAGATATAGATATATACACACACACACTTTTTCTTTTTATGCAAGCCATAGACAAAAAAACTAAGAAAAATGGAAAATAGCATTTTTTCTACTTTGTTAGTTTACAAAAAAATATAGCTAATGTGGATAAAAATATACAATTTATTCAGTATTTTTTCCTGTTTTAATTAAATGACACTAAAACGTTGATCCTGGTATATAGCATTTCAAAGCCATTTCCCAATAAAAAAAATAATATTTTTTAAAATCCTGCACTTTTTGAACTCAATAATACAAAATAATGAACACAATGAATAAAAAGGAAAACATATTAAATTTTAATGTTTAGAAAGTAAAAAAAAAACAAACAGTAAAATAATAGTTATGGAGAGAAGGGAAAAAGATTAAAAAGCCCTTTTGGCTATACTTCTCTTTTGGGTCACTGCACTTATTTCTTGCTCTGCTATCAGCTGACATCACAGTGCCAGTCCAGGCTCTGCAGGGATCCTGACAATAATGTTGGGATCCAGCCAGGTGCCTGACCAGTAGCTAGCTCAGCCTCTCAACAAATTACTGAGAGCTTGAGCTACTGTAGGTGCTCCCATCCCCTCCACAGCCTGGAGCTCCAGTGAGCGCTGGAGTGGCAGAGCAGAGAGCTGGTGATTCGCAGTCACTGCTCTCTGTTTAGTGAAGACCAGGAACTGAGTGATCAGCGGTCATGTGATCTATCAGTTTTAGAGCCAAGTTACAAAAGTGCAGGAAATACTCTTGCTGTATAATGCTTGATGTAATATGACATAATGGGATATCTGTACCTATTAGTTCTTATATATATATATATATATATATATATATATATATATATATATATATATATATATATATGTATATTTTGGATACAATTTATCACAAAAGCATTCTTTGGACATTGTGTGTTCATGTATTTTCAATTACAGAAGACTGAAAAGTCAAAGTACTGATAGATGCCCTTGTTCTTTATCAGAAAATAAATAGCTATCGCTTGTAATTACTAAAGCATTTTCCGTACCCAACATAATTAACAGAACACAACAATCATGAAGGTTCTCACTGTGTCAGTAAATGAGGTAATTAGACAAATGTGTCAGCCTGGAAATCCTAATGCTGAGAAACATAGAACGATCGAAGCGAGGAGCAATGTAAGATGATTCGATCTTCTAAAAAGATGTAGTGAACTGGCGATGGTGTTTCCTCATTGGGATAATGAATGATCTTTGTTCTGTGTGGTATGCCATATGGTCAGCACCCCAACTAAAACTAATATTTAAGGATAAACTGTAAAAAAAGTTGCCTTTTCCATATCATTCTGCAGTCAGTTAAGATTTTCTAAAACTTAGATTTCTTACAGTAAGCCTTTTCATCTATGGTTATGCACCAGTCAAATGTTTGTCATGACCTGGGTCTGAACATACAACCTCTGCTGTGTCTGGTGGTGTCACTCTATTCTTGCTGAGCCATTCTTGCTGGGGTGCTGAACAGCAACCTGGACAATTCCTTGGACAACGTTGTCTTGGACCTTGTTTCCCTTGAACCCGTTGCTCCTCCCATTAACCTATTATAGCCATGGCTTTGCACTTCCTGTTTGCCAGATTATTATGCTCTCTCCAGCCAATATCTTATTCTTGTCACTCCTGCCGACCTTTGGCTTGTTCATCAACTACACTTCTGCTTGATCCCAACCTGCAACCCCTTGTTATCAACCTTTAGCTTATTTACTGACTACACTTCTGCTTGATCCCCACCTGCTATATTTGCTACTGGACCATGGCTTGCTCACCTCCTAGTGGGGCAATCCTGAGGACCGTGACCTAGTACTAACATACGGCAAAACCCATCCCCACCCTCAGGAGCTCTCTTTTTTTTCTGTGCTATTTTCACAGTGACAGAAGGCAATCTGGGTAACCTTTCTTCTATAGTAGATAGTAGACTGTGTGGCTCTACTCTAAAAGGGCAGATTTGGTGGCTTTTCACCCTGGTACAAAAGGTGGTCTTTGTGGTTTTTCTTCTATGACAGATTGAAGTTTTTGTGGCCTTTCTCCTATCACAGATTGTACTTTTTAAGAATTTTCTTCTATGGCAGATTGCAATTTTTGTAGCTATTTTTCTTATGGCATATTGCACTTTTTGTGGCTTTTCTCCTATGGCAGATGGAAAACTGTCTGGCTTCTCTCTTATGACAAACGGCGTTTCACGTGGCTTTCTCTTGTGAGGGAAGTGGGCTTTTGTGAGTACTTCCTTTGGAACAGATGGCATAGTTTCCTATGACATAACATGGTCTATGTGGCTGATGTATTATCTGATAATGTTAGTAAAGAGAGGTAGTGATTGCACTGAGTCACTGAGAGATCCCTCTAGTGGCTTATCTACAACCCTCTATATTAATTACGATTATTAAATAAATATGGAAGGGTAAGTTGTAATACCCATCCCCAGAACTACCACTATCTCACCTCCCCACAGCTGCCAACATCTCTACTACCCTCATCCCTACAGCTGCCACTATCTCAACTCCCCCCATCCCCACAGCTGCCCCCTAGACAACTCATCCTATCCCTATAGCTTCCACCATGCCAACTCCCCCATCTCAACAGCTGCCACCATTCCAATTTCCCCCCATCTCTACACCTGTCACCATCTCAACTACTCCCATCACCACAGCTGCCACCAATTCAACTCAGCTAATCCCCATAGCTTCCACCATCCCAGCTCCCCCATCCCCAAAGCTGCCACCATCCCAACTCCCCTGAACCCCACAGCTTTCACCATCACAACTCCCCTCAACACCACAGCTGCCACCATCCCAACTCACACCATCACCATAGCTTCCCCCATGCCATATCCCCCATCCCTACAGGTGCCACCACCCCAACTTCCCCAAACCCCACAGCTTCCACCATTACAACTCCCTCCAACTCCATAGCTGCCACCATTTAAACTCCACCCCCATCCCTACAGCTACCACCATGCAAATGCCCTCTCTTCTCCACTGCACATGATTGTGCCTGACCACCCACCCCCCCCTTTTCCCAACCATGCTACCACTACTTGCCACAACCTCAATATTCCTTCCCTCACCACCACAAATGCCACCACCCAGCTCCCCCATCCTTACACCTGCCATTAACGGGCCTTAGTTATGGGGGATTGAGGATCTTAGTAATGGGAAGATGGAGGATCTCAGTTATGAGTGATGGAAGACCTCAGTTATGGGAGACGAATGACGGGGGGTGGAATTCCTCAATTATGAGGTATGGGGGACCTCAGTTATGTGGGTTGGAGGACCGCAGCTATGAGGGATGGAGGACCTCAGTTATGTGGGATGGAGGGCCTCAGTTATGGGGGATTGAGGATCTCAGTTATGGGGGATGGAGGATCTTAGTTATGAGTGATGGAGGACCTCAGTTATGGGGGAAGGAGGATCTCAATTATGGGGGGTGGAGGACCTCAATTATGAGGGATGGGGAACCTCAGTTATGAAGATGGAGGACCCCTTTTATGGGGGATGGAGGAACTCAGTTATGGGGGATGAGAGGCCTCAATTAGGGGGGATGGAGGACCTCAGCTTTGAGGGATGGAGGACCTCAGCTTTGAGGGATGGAGGACCTCAGTTATGGGGGTTGGCGGACCTCAGTTATGGGAGATGAAGGAACTCAGTTATAGGGGATAGAGAATCTCAGGTATGAGGGATGGGGGTTCTCAGTTATGTGGGATGGAAGACCTCAGTTGTGTGGGGTGGAGGACCTCAGTTATGAGGGATGGAGGACCTCAATTATGAGGGATGGGGAACTTCAATTATGGGGGATGGAAGACCTCAGTTATGGGCATACGAGGGACCTCAGTTATGAGGGATGGAGGACCCCCCATTCTGGAACAACCACACTTTTGCTAGTATAATGCAAAAATAAGTCCAATGCACCCAGAACATGCAACTAAAACTCCATTCAAAAAATGTAGCACCTAAAATAAAGCTTATGGGGGATGGATGACCTCTGTTATGGGGGAAAGAAGACCTCAGTCATGGGGAATGGAGGACCTTTGTTATGGGGGTGGCGGACTTCAGTTATGGGGGATGGGGGACCTCAGTTGTGGGGGATGGAAGACCTCAGTTGTGGGGGATGGAGAAACTCACTTATGAGGGATGGGGGACCTCAGTTATGGGGGATGGATGACCTCTGTTATGGGGGACAGAGGACCTCAGTCATATGGAATGGAGGACCTTTGTTATGGGGGATGGCGGACCTCAGTCATAGGGAATGGAGGACCTGTGTTATGGGGGATGGCGGACCTCAGTTATGAGGGATGGAGGACCTCAGTTATGGGGGATGAAAAAACTCAGTTATGAGGGATGGAGGACCTCAGTTATGGGGGATGGAGGACCTCAGTAATGAGGGATGGAGGACCTCAGTTATGGGGGATGGAGGAACTCTGTTATGGGGGATGGAAAAACTCAGTTATGAGGGATGGGGGACCTCAGTTATGGGGGATGGAGGACCTCAGTTATGAGGGATAGAGGACCTCAGTTATGGGGGATGAAGGAACTCTGTTATGGGGGATGAAAAACTCAGTTATGAGGGATGGGGGACCTCAGTTATGGAGGATGGCTGAAGCTCCCTTCCACAGTTGGTGGTGTCAGTGGGGAGTGTGGATACATTCAAAAAACTTTTAGATATGTTTCTTAGTGAACACAATATGGATATGGAGATATGGAAATCAGTAGTGACACACACTCAGGTTGAACTGGATGGACCCATGTCTTTATTAAGCCTTACCAACTATGCAACTATGAAAAACTGAAGTCAGTTCTGGGTAGAGTTGCCCCGCAATATCTTCGCACCAATATACGCACTCACAGTAACCTATCATCTATCACGGGTGAGTCTCATAGGCTGATACCAGGAGAGGCGAGAGTGACAGCTTCATTTTAGACGATGCAAATTAACTCTAATGACCTCATTTAGTATTCATAGAAGCAATATGTCTCTTCTGTATGCTATTTCTATGGAAATGAGCCACTTGCTTCAATCACTTCTGTTCTGTCCCCTTGAAGGCAAGTTCTTGTGCATTGCAGCCAATTGCGAAGGCCTAGAACAGTGTAGGGTTGATGCTATTACAACGGTCCCTTGTGTACCTCTCCAAATAAACGTTATATTATCAAACACAAACCCATAAAAAATAATCACCATTTGCTTCTGACTGTACCGCACTTCATTCCATCAAGAGGGATGAGGAGAACATCGAGGTGAACGTGGTCACATATCTCTGTGATTGCCGGAGATGTTGTTGTAGGTGTTGATTTGACGGGCGAGGTTGTAGGGTTCTCTGTGTGCAAAACTTTTTTTTTTTTTTTTTTTTGTCCCTAGCCCTCCCTTTCATTCGTTAGATTTCAGTTCTTCAAATCATGGAGGCTCAGCATCACATGTGGGCATTACCGAAAAAAAAACCGCCCACTCCCCCAGACTGACATCTACCCATCAAGGCATATTGATGTGCCTGCGTTGCATAGAGCAGCACAGAGACTTAAAAATAATACTAAAATAAGGTAAACAATTAAAAAGGAAAGGTTTATTTAAAAATGTCATTAGCATGTTGATGAGAAGAGAAAGGAGGAACCAGGGAAGGCAAATTATAAGCAGATTAAACATCAAAGTTAATAACCATTTATATTTTTATTTGTATATTGATGTTTTATTATTTATATTACAAATATAATCTCTCTCTCTCTCTCTATTTGTATGTATATATATATATATATATATATATATATATTATTTATTTATATATTTATATTTATTTAGATATATTTATATTTATTTATATTTATTTAGATATAGATATATTATATTTTTTGTGTATTTTTATGAAACTATTTATATAATATATGCCATATTTTCCGCTCCATAAGACGCACCTAGGTATTAGAGGAGGAAAACAAGGTAGAAAAAAAAAGTATTCTGAACCAAATGATGTACTAAAATATTTACCAGTGCTAATTAAATGCAGCCTGACCTGTGCCCATAAAATGCAGCCTGACCTGTGCCCATAAAATGCAGCCTGACCTGTGCCCATAAAACACAGCCTGACTTGTGCCCATAAAATGCAGCCTGACCTGTGCCCATAAAATTCAGCCTGACCTGTGCCCATAAAACACAGCCTGACTTGTGCCCATAAAATGCAGCCTGACCTGTGCCCATAAAATGCAGCCTGACCTGTGCCCATAAAACGCAGCTTGACCTGTGCCAATAAAATGCAGCCTGACCTGTGCCAATAAAATGCAGCCTGACCTGTGCCCATAAAATGCACCCAAACCCGTGCCCATGAAATGCAGCCTGACCTGTGCCACCTCCACCTCGCACAGACTGACATAAAGGAGGGCTCTGATGGGGACACTTTATGTAAAGGGGGACTCGGATGGGGACAGCTGATGTAAAGGGGGATATAAAATATAAAGCAATCAGCGCACACCACAATATAAAATACTAGAAAAGTTTGCAAGCTGAACACTATAAGGTAAATCACAAATCCTTAGCAGTCAAATATAAAAAAGAAAATAAGTGCAGCGCAAAAAGAATTTTTAAAGTTCATAATCAAATTAATTTGTAGAATGATGTGGATGAGAACACCCAGTGGCTGTTGTAATCTTGAATAAAATCACAGTGACAAATCCTCCACCATACGAAATAGGTACTCTTACCGAGTATGTTGGACCATCGAATGGTCAAAAACGCATGGTCCCACTCATGGGGTGAAGATCAGACTCCAATCCAACCAGGTGATGACCAGGGAACAAAGATGTTAGACCATAGGATGATCAAAGGCACAAGGTCTCTCTCAAGGGGTGAATATATGGCTCCAATCAAAATGGGTTAGCAACCAGGAGAATATTCATGCAGGTATAATCTTAAAAGAAAAAAACGATCTCAGTGCAGACTGTAGTGATCGAATATTTATTTTAAAAGATATATTTACTGGATGACCAGTTAAAGCAAAAAATGTGGACATAAAATGAGGCATGCAAGCCTCAGGTGATAGCAGCAAACAATAAACAGCAAAAAAGCTATTTAAAAAACAGTGGTATATTGCCGCTGTGCACAGAGCGATGGAGTGCGGGTGACTAGCATGTAGGATAGCTCCTCCAGTTAGGACGTAACGTGCGTATGGGGGAGGAGCTATCCTACATGCTAGTCACCTGGTTGGATTGGAGTCTGATCTTCACCCCATGAGTGGGACCATGCGTTTTTGACCATTCGATGGTCCAACATACTCGGTAAGAGTACCTATTTCGTATGGTGGAGGATTTGTCACTGTGATTTTATTCAAGATTACAACAGCCACCGGGTGTTCTCATCCACATCATTCTACAAATTCATTTGTTTATGAACTTTAAAAATTATTTTTGCGCTGCATTTATTTTCTTTTTTATAGATGTAAAGGGGGACATCTGATGTAAAGGAGGGCTCTGATGGGGATACCTGATGTAAAGGGGAACTCTGATGAGGACACCTGATTTATAGGGGGGTGCTGATGGGGACACCTGATGTAAAGGGGGACTCTGATAAGGACACCTGATTTAAAGGGGGCACTGATTGGGACAGCTGATGTAAAGGGGGCACCTTATGTAACCGCTTCCCGACCGCCTCATGTAGATATACGTCTACAGAATGGCACGGGCAGGCAAAACCACGTACCTGTACGTGGCCCTTTAAATGCCTGCCCGTGGGTCGCGCATGCTCGCGACCCGGTCGGGAGCTCCGTGACCCCGGCCGCGGGACCAGCGGACCCGATCGCCGCTGGTGTCCCGCGATCGGGTTACAGAGCTGAAGAACGGGGAGAGGTTTGTGTAAACAAACCTCTCCCTACTCTGCCTGTCATTGATTGGCTGTTCCCGGTCATCGGGAAAGCCGATCAATGATGTCAGACGTCAGCCCCGCCCCCTAATGTAAAAAAAACACACACACGTCAGAGCCCATAACCCCTCCCCTCCCCCTAGTGGTTAACTCTTTCAGTACAACTGTCATTTATACAGGAATCAATGCATTTAAATAGCATCGATTGCTGTATAAATGACAATGATCCCAAAAATGTGTCAAAAATGTCCGATGTGTCCGCCATAATGTCGCAGTCACAATAAAAATCGCTGATCGCCGCCATTACTAGTAAAAAAAAAATATTAATAAAAATGCTATAAAACTATCCCCTATTTTGTAAACGCTATAACTTTTGCGCAAACCAATCAATAATCGCTAATTGCGGATTTTTTTACCAAAAATATGTAGAAGAATACGTATCGGCCTAAACTGAGGAAAAAAAATGTTTTTTTTATATATTTTTTGGGGATATTTATTATAGCAAAAAGCAAAAAATATTGAATTTTTTTCAAAATTGTCGCTCTATTTTTGTTTATAGCGCAAAAAATAAAAACCGCAGGGGCGATCAAATACCACCAAAAGAAAGCTCTATTTGTGGGAAAAAAAGGACGCCAATTTTGTTTTGGAGCCACGTCGCACGACCGCGCAATTGTCAGTTAAAGCGACGCAGTGCCGAATCGCAAAAAGGGGCCTGGTCCTTTGGCTGCCAATTGGTCTGGGGCTGAAGTGGGTAATGGAGGACTCTGATGGGAACACCTGATGTAAAGGAGGAGTCTGATGGTGACATCTTATGTAAAGTGGGACAATGATGGTGACATCTGATGTAAAGGGGGGCACCTGCTGTAATAAGGGACTCTGACTGGGACACCTCATGTAAAGGTGGACTCTGATGTGGACACCTGATGTATAGGGGATGCTGATGGGGACACCTGTTGTAAAGGGGGACTCTGATTGGGACATCTGATGTAAAAGGGGGCTCTAAAGAGGACCCCTTCTGTTAAGTGGTTTTATTTTATTTTACTTGAATTGTGGATGTGATTGGCCTACTGTGATGGGCACCGTGAGGCTGCAATTGATGGGCACAGTGAGGCTGCAATTGATGGGTACAGTGAGGCTGCATTTGATGGGCACAGTTTTATCCAGCAGTAATGATACATAATCGCCTGATAAATGGCTATTTACAGTCCTGCATTACTAACAGTTTAATTTTTCAGTTTGTGCCCCCCCCCCCCCAAAAAAATTTTGAGCACCACCCGCCACTGCAGTAGGGTGCCCACTGCAAGAGCGAGTCGCGCTGCACATTGTGAGTGGTGGATGCCGTCTTCTGGGACACTGTCAGTGTCCCAGAAGACTGCAGGGGGGAGAGGGGGAGGAGAACCTCCGTTTCTGAGAGCTGCAGCGCTCAGAACAGAAGTGGGAAGCAGGCACCTGTCAAAATCGGGTACCTCCCCCCCCAACTCCTCAAAATTGTCAATTGTTCAAGAGGAGCATGGGACGAGTCTCTAAAGTGGAACTTCACCTTTTGGGCGGAGCTCCACTTCAAGACTAGCTCTTGTGGAAATCTATTCTACATTTTTAAAGCTCTAAGTGCAAAAAAGCCTTTCCATTTGCAGACCTTAAACCTCCTTTCCAGACACAAAGAGCGATACCTCCCTGGTCAGTACTGTACCTTGCAAAATGCCAAATACTGGGCAGATTCTTATATCATATAGTGCTGCTATGGGCACTATATGTCTCATTTTGGTTCATTGCCTTAATGTGTTGGGTTGCCATTTAACCTGAAACCACAACACAATTTCTTTTTTTAAGCAGTATATTTTTTATTAGACAAAGATTCTGAAGAACCTGGCTATCCAAGTGTTATACAGGTGCCACATCCCAGTAAATGTAGACAAGAATGAAGTGGATTGGGGGGGAGGCTTTAGAGGCACCAGAAAACACTTAAAATGTATAGTAAATGTATAAAAAAACGTTATTGGTACAAACATATTAAAATTCATGTAACGATAAAACATAATTACATACAAGATTATTTCATATCTACAGCAATAAAAGGTAACATATATGTCCTTTTCTGGTTCGACATATTGTCACTACAGTACCCCTATGAGTTTCGACTAAAATAAGTCTTCTTCAGGGGGTTCTTTGTTGAGGAGTACAATGAAAAGACAAATGTATGTGAAGAACGATCATAAGCGAATACAGCTTGTGGAGGAGCGGATGCTCACCCCACAGCTTGGAGGATCGTTGTCTAATATTTGGGGGAAACAAAGTCTCTATTGGGCCACTATTTTCTACCTGGGATCGTGTTGCTGGCAACAACACTCCTATGCCCCCTTATGAGTGCACCTTGTCCGTAAGTGTGGAAAATTGGTGTCATATTATCCCCTCCTCTTTACTGCGTTAAAAATTTGGGGCTTCCCATACTGTGCTACATCAGATCCCTTTGGCATCAGCAAGAAACTTTCCCTTGAATTGCCTCCTGATCTGGAATAGTGTTCAGGTGGTATTGGTATCCGGTTATGATCTTTCTACACATACATTTGTCTTTTCATTGCACTCCTCAACAAATAACTCCCTGAAGAAGGCTTCTTTTAGTCGAAAGACGTAGGAGTACTGTAGAGACGATATGTCGAACAAGAGAAGGCCATATATGTTACAATTATTTGCTGTAGATATGAAATTCTCTTGTATGTAATTCTGTTTTATCTTTACATGAATTTTAGTATGTTTGCACCATTAAAATGATTTTATACATTTGTAGCACTAACTTCCGAAGGAGCTGCTGGTTTTATTTGGGCTTACCTATACCTCACCGCTTGCTTCTCCGTCTTGGGGATCCCGTGGAAAGTGGCCCAAAGAAATATTGAAACTGACACTGAATCCTCTTTTGGGTTATTTATTTGGCAAAAAGACAAAGTCTCTCAGTAGAGGGTAGAGGGTTAGGGGTGAGTTCAGGTACTTGAATTGCAGGGTGAAGATATTAGAAGAATATTACTGTTCCACAACTGCAACCCTCGGATAGGTCTCTCTCACTAGGCCTAGCAGCCGGTAGGATGCTCAGTAAAAGTCTCTGCCACAGACTTGAAAGTTACACTTAAGCGTCACTGAGGGATTGGATGAATTTTAAAGAGCTAACATACGGCACCAGTTTCTCACAGCCGATCCGGCGATACCGTATGTGTTGATCCAGGTCGCGTCCTTCAACTAAGCCTCCAGGCTCCTCCAGAGAAGCCAGCCTTGCGCACGGCCTTCTCCTGAAAGAGTCCTCCCCTGGGGTTCTTCAGTTGCTGGGCCTCTCCCTTCAATTGAGAAGGCACCGGACCTTCCTTGGATCGGTAGGCTCTGAAAGTCACTTGGGCCTATCCCTGCAATTGCGTTGCCTCGGGCCAGCTAGCTCCGAGACACAGGATGGATGGTTCCGCACACAAGGCCATGAGGGCCATGGGGCTGGGTCAGGAGGACCACCAGAACCAAAATGACAGAAAATACTCCCACTTTAACATGGCATTGGTACCTTAAATACCACCCCCCAGAAAGCACAGCAGGAGAACATTCCCACTGGGCTGGTTCCAAGCAGTAAGTGGTACTCAATACATCCAGCTAGACTGCGTTCCTACTCTTGCCGCCGGTGACAGCGACACCTGCAGTCAAGGAAAACCCAGTGCAACCCAGATGGACTGGTACTGAAACCAGAAATTTAAAGAATATAGCCTGAAGCCCAACTGTGGCTTCAGGCAACTTAATTTGAGAAAAATAATAGCGCCTGCTCGTCAGGAGCCAGCGCTACACATTTACTATAATTTAAAGTGTTTTCTGATGGCTCTAAAGTCCCCCTGAATCCACTTTGTTCGTGTCTATTTTTTATTAGATTATATCAAAAATTACAAAAACAACAAGATAAAGAACCAGTACATAAGAAGAGATCATATAGACGGGAGGGAGAACTCCTCTCGCTGCATTTTTTTTTAACATTACTAAGCTGGTGTATGTCTCAAGGGAGTACCAATTTGAGTTATACAATAATAAACATGTTTTTTTTCAAACAATATGACACAAAAAAGTTTGCTCGGACTGTGATATGCTTAGCGGCAATAGTGAAAATATAAGAAAGTTGAGAAAAAGGCATGAAAGTAAACAATAACAAATAGGTTATATTTCATAAACTAGGAAAGGTATGCCTGCTAGGAAGTATTAAAGTCCCAAATAACATTTAAAAAATTATGACATAAATATAATAAATGGGGGTAAAAAAAGAATGAAAAAAAGGGGGGGGGGGGGGCTAGGAAAATAACATAAGAAAGAAAGAAAAAAAAAAGAAAAAAATGTGTGTTTCCTTCTTTTCCTTCTTTTCTTCTTTGTAAAGTGAGGCTCGCTGGCCTCCCGTTCATTACTAAAACTATACCTAGCAAAACCTCTCATGCCCTGTACACACAATCGGAAATTCGGCCAGCAAAAGTCCGATGAGAGCTTTTGATCAGAAAATGCGACCGTGTGTATGCTCCATCGGACTTTTGCTGGCCGAATTCCCGAGAGCAGGTTCTCAATTTTTTCGGTCGGAAAAAGTTCTGATCAAAAAATTCCGACGCGCAAAATTCCTACGCATGCTCGGAAACAATTTGACGCATGCTCGGAAGCATTGAACTTCATTTTCTCGGCTCGTCGTAGTGTTGTACGTCACCGCGTTCTTGACAGTCGAAAGTTCAGAGAACTTTTGTGTGACCGTGTGTATGCAAGCCAAGCTTGAGCTGAATTCCGTCTGAAAAACCATCCAAGATTTTTCCGACGGAAAATCTGCTCGTGTGTACATAAGCCATACAGACAGAGAACTTTATGCTTTCCATAAAATCTATCCAAGAAGACCAGATTTTCTTAAGCTGAAAATGTCAATCATGTAGTTGTGCTGATAGTTCTTCCATTTCACGTTCTCACAACGCGTTAGTGTAAATGGAAACTGAAAGTTTGTAAAAGTGCTCTAAAAAAAGAAGAAACCCTTCTTCTTACAAGTTCTGTAATCTGATTCTTATTTCTCCAGAGAGACTAGATTCCGGGGACTGAAAAAGCTGCTAACAACTTTACTTCTACGATGGAGACAAAAATTAATATATGGAATGTGGAGCTCTAAGACACTGAGTTTTAGAAGGGTTTTATTACTCAACATATTAACAATTTTTTTTTATTTTTATTAAATCCAGTTATTCCTTCACTACATCCTGTTGGAACATTTTCTGTGAAAACTTATTTTTCTGCTTAAAGTGTGTGTTAACATGTATTATAATATTAATATTATTAATTCTATTCATTATAAAAATAATATTATAACTATACACTTTTTGGAAATATCAGGGGTCCATTTGACCCTAATGTTTCCCTGTCCTCCAGGTGACAGGTACACTTTAAGGATACATCAGAGATCTATTTGACGCCCGTTGCCCCTGTCCTCCAGGTGACAGATAAACTTTGTGGAGATATCAGAGGTCCATTTGACCCTGATGTTTCCCCTGCCTTTCTTGTGACAGGCACAATTTATGGAGATATTAAGGGATCTATTTGACCCTTGATGTCTCTTCTAAACTAGCACTAGCAAGCACAGATCATGCTTGGTTAGCTGCTTCTCAGGCAGTAACAGCCAGCGAACAACAGCTCAGAAACTGGAAGTGACAAAAACATAGTTCCACTCCCTTCCAGGTTCATTTGTCACAAAGTAGATCAGGGATAGGATGTTCCTCCATCTCCTCTGTGTGAAGACATCCTGATTGCTTTCCAGAGTCCCAGGCTCCTTGGAGGAATAGGAGGGCCTAAGATCCACTGTGCCAAACATGGAAGCAGTTCTATGCTGGTCAGTTTGTGTGCCTGAGCTTGCTGCTTAGAACTGCAGCTACTGCACTGACGCGTTGCGCCCTGTAGTCACTTGCTTTATTATAGTATACAGGTTACTTATACAAGTGATATCATTTGGCTGCCTGCCTGATCTCAACTCGGACAAGCCCCCTTCCGTAGGCAACATACCGACATATCCCCATGCTCTTCTGTCTCACTGCTGAACCATCTTCTCGTCTGTCCTAACACTGAATTTATCAGCTCATCTGCCCAACCACTGTAATCCCCTTTCTCATCTGCCCCACCACTGTACCTCCTGCACATCTGTCCCACCAATGTACTCCCTGCTATTCTGCCCCACCACTGTAACCCCTGCTCATGTGTTCCACCGATGTACCTCCTTTCCCCTCTGCAAATCTGCCCCACCTCTGTACTCCCCTGCTCCTTTGCCCCACTGCTGTATCCCCCTGCTCATCTGTCCCACCAATGTACCTTCTTTCTCCTCTGCCCCAACACTGAACCCCCCTGCTCATCTTTAACACCGCTGTAACCCCCTTCTCATCTGTTCCACCACTGTAACCCCCTGCTCATTTGCCCCATCACTGTACCCCCCTGCTTTTCTGTCCCACCGCTGAACCCCCTTCTCATTCTTCCCACCACTGTACATCCTGCACATGTGCCCCACCACTGTACCCCCTTGCTCTCCTGTCCCACCACTGTAACCCCCCTGCGCATCTGCCCCACCACTGCACCTCCCAGCACATCTGCTCCACCGCCGTATCCCCATGATCTTCTGTCTCACTACTAAATCACCTTCTCGTCTGTCCTAACACGGAACCCATCTGCTCTTCTGCCCCACCAATGTACCTCCTGCACATCTGTCTCACCTCTGTACCCCCTGCTCTCCTGCCCCACCACTGTAACCCCCTGCTCATCTGTCCCACCAACACACCTCCTTTCACATCTGCTCCACTGCTCTACCCCCCTGCTTTTCTGTCCCACCACTTTAACCCCCTTTTCATCTGCCCCAACACTAAACTCCCCTGGTCATCTGGCCCAACACTGAACCCCCCTGCTAATCTGGCCCAACACTGAACCCCCCCTGCTCTTCTATCTCACTTCTGAACCCCCTTCTCATCTCTTCCACCACTGTACCTCCCTGCACATCTGCCCCACCGCTGTACCCTCCTGATCTTCTGTCCCAAGAGGCTTCGTGTGCCGCTTGCGGCACCAGTGCCAGGGGTTGCCTACCCCTGGGCTAGATGATTTATTGAATGTACCTTTAATGATAGACTAACCCAAACATTATAGGGGGAGGGACATTTATGAATATTTATGGAATCGATACCTATATCAATAATAATCTGATAATCTGATTATCTAAGCTTTTTCTAAAGTATCGTAGGAAAAAATATGGTTGCTTGCTGTGGACCTCGCCATATTCCAGACACGTTTCTTCACTATTGTTCAAGGCGCTCAGCAAATCAAAGCACAATCTAAACCCATCGATAGGACAATTATGACAACAAAGACTCATGCCAAGAGCCTTCAACTCATGCATTCTAAATCACACCACTGAATCAGGAATGGAATTGACAGAAGACATTTGGGATTGGACATGCCTCTTGTTTCATAATAAGAAAAATATTTAAAAAAAGAATAAAATCTGAGGGGCAGGGTAGATTTGATGCTATAATTATTGCTCTCACTCTGACGTTTGTGGCGATACCATGGCTTCCAGGTGACATGTACACTTTATGGAGACATTAGGGGGCTATTTGACCCCTGATGTCTTCTATACCCTCCAGGTGACATGTACACTTTATGTAAACATTGGGGGTCTATTTGACCCCTGATGTCTTCCATACCCTCCAGGTGACAGGTATACTTTATGGATACATCAGGGATATATTTGACTTCTGATGCTCTCCAGGAGTCAGGTACATTTTATGAAGACAACAGGGGTCTAGTAGACCCCTGATGTCTCCCCTGTCCTCCAGGTAACTGGTATACTTTATGGATACATCAGGGCTTTTTTTGACCTCTGATGCTCTCCGGGTGATAGGTATATTTTATGGAGACATCAGGGGTCTAATTAAACCCCTGATGTCTCCCCTGCCCTCCAGCTGACAGATACACTTTATGGAAATATCAGGGGTCTATTAGACCCCTGATGTCTCCCCTGACCTCCAGGTGACAGGTACACTTTATGGAGACATCGGAGATCTATCAGGGATCTATTTGACCCTTGATGTCTCTTGTACTAAAGATAACAGCTAGCCAAGCACAGATTGTGCTTGCTTAGCTGCTTCTCTGGTTGTAACAGGCCGGGAACAACAGCTCTGAACCCAGAAGTGACAAAATCCTTGTCACTTCCAGGTTCATTCATCAAAAGGAGATCAGGGAATGGAAGTTGCTCTATCTCCTCTGTAGGACGCTGTCCCAGCTGCCTACTGTGGTCCCAGAGAAATGAGAGAGCCTGGGAACTACAATGGGTGCAGATGGGATGGGGGGTTCACGGCCCTTCACATCACTTTAGAAGTGATTGGGCAGCTGTAAAAAAATATATATATATTATAAGCTTTACTAATGATTAAATTACAATATTTAGTGCTTATATGCTAATGTTAGGTTCTTTATACAATAGCAGGTTCCCTTGTTAGAATGACTTTGCCGGGGATGACAATACATGGATCCAAATTCATCTGGTCCCTGCTGAACTGGACAATTTTCAATCCATCTGTGGCTAGCTTTAGTCATGGTAATGAAAACTTATTATATGTTTTACTAATGATTAAATTACAATATTAAGTTCTTATATGCTAATGGTAGGTTCCCCTGCAAAAAATGACTTTGCTAAAAGATGTTATTTGAACAAACTGTTATTCTCCCGTCTGCTTGGAATGTTTTATATTGCAGTGTACAGCCAAATGTTTGACAGAATTTGTGGGTTTTTTTTTGTCCACTCGCCTCTTGAGGTTGGACCACAAGTTCTCAATGGGATTAAAGTCTGGGGAGTTTCCTGGCCATGGACCCAAAATTCCCATGTTTTGTTCCCCAAGCCATTTAGTTATCACCTTTGGCTTATGACAAGGTGCTCCTTCATGCTGGAAAAGTCATTGTTCCTCACCAAACTGTTCTTGGATGGTTGGGAGAAGTTGCTCTCGGAGGATGTTTTTGTACCATTCTTTATCCATGGCTGTGTTCTTAGGCAAAATTGTGAGTGAGCTCCACTCCCTTGGCTGAGAAGCAACCCCACACATGAATGGATACACTTTATGGAGACATCGGAGAGCTATCAGGGATCTATTTGACCCTTGATGTCTCTTGTACCAAAGATAACAGCTAACAGGATACCTTACTGTTGGCATGACACATGACTGATGGTAGCCCTCACCTTTTCTTCTCTGGACAAGGTTTGTTCTGGATGCCCCCAAACAATCGAAAAGGGGATTCATCAGAGAAAATGACTTTACCCCAGTCCTCAGCAGTCCAATCCCTGTACCTTTTGCAGAATATCAGTCCGTCCCTAATGTTTTTCCTGAAGAGAAGTGGCTTCTTTGCTGTCCTTCTTGACATCAGTCCATCCTCCAAAAGTCTTTGCCTCACTGTGCATGCAGATGCATTTCACACCTGCCTGCTGCCATTCCTGCGCAAGCTCTGCACTGGGGGTGCCCCGATCCCACAGCTTAATCAACTGTAGGAGACGGTCCTGGCGCTTGCTTTACTTACTTGGGTGCCCTGAAGCCTTCTTCACAAATGCAGTGGAAATGTTTTCAATGGCATTAAGTTAATTTTCATGGCAAGGAGGGACTTAATTAATTAATTGATTAATTGCAATATCATCTGATCACTCTTCATGCTGTAACATTCTCTTGTATATGCAAATTTCCATCATAAAAACCGAGGCAGCAGACTTTGTGAAAACTAATATTTGTGTCATTCTCAAAACCTTTTGCCATGGCTGTAGTGGGACAGTTAGGCTGGTCTTGCACCTGTAGATTTTAGTTCAAACATTTAGATGAGAAAGGAATCATTCAATCGAACATCTAAAGGCACTTTCATGGACTAGAAATCGGTTTGTTACCATTAGATTTAATAAAAATGTTCCATCTTTGCAGTTCGATTTTTCCGTGCACTCCACTCAAAAGTCATGGTCAAACTGGCCTCTTTAACTCTTAGGTAATCGAACTGACGACAGGTGTAAGGCCAGCTTAACCGCCTGAGATCCACGCCATAGCCAAATGACGGCTACAGCGCGGATCTGTTGTGCCGGGACTACTATTGGCGCGCTCTGTGATCTGCGAGTCTGTGAGACTCGCTGGATCACAGATCCGAGTAAGGGGTCGATCCCGACCCCTTACCACGTGATCAGCTGTCAGCCAATGACAGCTGATCATGTGACAGTAACCGAGCCGGTAATCAGCTTTTTTTTTTTCCTGCTCACGCTGACAGCGCGAGGAGAAAAAAAAAAGCCGATCACCGGCGGCAGTGAGAGGGACATCAGTCCCTCTCACTGCAATATGCCCAGGGTCCATGGTGCCCTCCTTTGCATAATAAAAGTGCCCCCAGTGCCATCTGTCAGTGCCACCCAGTGCCATCTGTCAGTGCCCCCAGTGCCAGTGCTGCACATCAGTGTCCCCTACCAGTGCTGCATATCAGTGTCCCCTACCAGTGCCGCCTCATCAGCGCATATCAATGAAGCAGAAAAATGACCTGTTTTCCATCTTTTTTTATTTGTTTAGAAAAAAATAAGAAACCCCAGCTGTGATTAAATACCACTAAAAGAAAGCTATATTTGTGGGGAAAAAATGGTAAAAATTTCATTTGGGTACAGTGTTGTATGACCGCGCAATTGTCATTCCAAGTGTGTCAGCGCCGAAAGCTGAAAATTGGTCTGGTCACGAGGGGGGTTTAAGTGCAAATTAATCAGGTGGTTAAGTCTCCAGTTTTGCAGCGAGAGTTGGGTCGGGGTCAAGCTGTAAAGGTGTTCCAAAATAACAGGAATTAATGTCTCTTGTAATTAATGATGTGTTGCCTGTGAAATATCCTAAATGAATGAGATAATATAAAAAATGTGTAGGCGTGTCAGGTCCTAAAAAATTTTTTTCTAAAACTGGAGCTCAAAAGCCTCTTGATTTAGTCAAGAGACTGGGTCCTTCAGATGCACAGAGATAATTTATCTGATTTCTAATCCTTTTATTTCTTATGCCGTGTACACCCGGCCAGACTTGCCAACGGACTAAGCTCCGTCTGCATTTCCGACGGAAAGATTTAGAACATGTTCTATATCTAAGTCCGTCAGAAATGCCTGCAGAAAAAGTCAGATGGGGCATACACACGGTCGGAATGTCCGATGAAAAGCTCCCATCTGACTTTTTCTGCCGGAAAGTCCGGCCGTGTGTATGCGACATAACACTTCTCTTCTTAATGTTTCCCTTCTCAGTCGAAATAGCAAAATCAACCGGGATTAGGACTATGTTATATGGAACATAAAATTTTGAGTTACCAAAACACATAGAATGCAGTGGTCAGGAGTATGCATAGAGCAGCTCAGCTTATAGAGTGCAGTGGTCAAGAGTATGCATAAAGCAGCTCAGCCTATAGAGCGCAGTGGACAGGAGTATGCATAGAGCAGCACAGATTATAGAATGCAGTGGTCAGGAGTATGCATACAGCAGTCCAGCTTAGATTTCAGTGGTCAGGAGTATGCATAGAGCAGCTCCACTTATGAAGTGTAATAGTCAGTAGTATGCATACAGCAACACAGCTTATAGAGTTCAGTGGTCAGGAGTATGCATAGAGCAGCTAAACTTATAGAGTGCAGTGGTCAGGAGTATGTAGCCTACAGCATGCCATACAGATTGCTGAAGGCAGGTGTATAAAACATACAGCACATCATACAGAGTGCAGCAGTTAGGAGAACATAATGTACAGCACAGCATCGGGTAGGCATTTTTAACATACAGAGCATAATCGTTCAAAGAATGTAATGTAAAACACAGCATACACACCGCAGAGGTCAGGATAATATTAATTAGGAGAAAGGCTGTCCCAGTATTATTATCAGTGGTCACTTACCTGACAAATGATAGGAGATGTTCTGTGTAACATAAACAGCTCTGGCTTTGCCAAGCATTAATGGCAGAACTTTGCAGATATCATCAGGTGGAAGATCAATCTAGCGGATGGTGCCTTCACCAAGCTGGGAGTCTTTGACCTGGGGCACCAAGTACGAGTCCCCTGACACAGAGCCACGTCTAGTGGCAGGCCTGGGGATTACACCTTTAATCCCAATTGTAATAGAAGTGAAATGGACGTTGCCTCATATTCATCTGTGGCCTGGTATCTAAAACGTTATATTCTTTTTTCTTCCAGCTGCCTCTCGTGGTCCCAGCACAATGAAGGCTCTTCTATGGAGTATGGTTTTATTTTGCTTACTTTCACACGTGCTTTGTGACTGCCAGAATGACTGTGTCACCTGCAACAAGCACATGTATCAACAGGACAACTTCAACACTCTGGTGAGTACCAGCCATCATGTACAGCAATGTTAGCAATGTGGTTGAGCTATGTAAAGTATTAACCGATACAAAAATCGACTTGATATACAGCACAAGCTTCGCCTATTGAATGTAAATACTTTGAAGGGTTTTCAAGCCTATGATATTATATAAAGACAGTAGAATGGAAATACCCAATGACATGATGATGAGGAACTTTTTTTGTGGTGTTGTATCTGTTGCATTTGGAGCCCCTAGTGGAATTCTGGCCAATATTCTGTAAACTCAAGAGGTGTTGATCCAAGTATATTGATTGTTTTTCCAAATCTGTGGTCCTGAGATCTTTAGCCCCATACACACGCGCGGATTATCCGAGGACCAGGTCCGTCGGATCATGTCCATCGTACTTTGTCCGATGTTGGTTTTGCGTACACATGGTCGGACAAAGTTGTCGGAAAATCCGATCATTCTGAACGTGGTGACGTTTGTTGCCTACGACGGGACTACGTAGAGGCTAGTAGCCAATAGCTTTGGTCTTCTAATGTGATCTGAGCATGCGTAGCACTTTGTCCGTCGGACTACCATACACACGATCGGATTTGGTGTGATCGGACCTTGTTGTCCAAAAATCTATCCAGCAGGAGATAGGACTTTGTCCGTCGGACAATCAGACGTACACTGTCCGATGGTGCATACACACGGTCGGATTTTTCGACAACATTGTCCGATCGGACAGAATCCATGCGAAAATCCGACCGTGTGTATGGGGCTTTAGAACTTTACAAGATAAATGAAGGCCAAAGAGAGAGAGCAAGTTGGGGGTGGGGCATGCAAATCTACAGCTGTGGTGAAATCACTCATCTGTAAAGCTTACCATAAGTGGGTCAGTATGTCCTAGACATGTGCACAACAGAAACATTTGTTTAGTTTCGTTTCGTTTCTGTTTGTTTACGTTGATTCGTAATGATTCGTAATTTCGTAAGACGTGGGTTTTCGTATTCGGACTCGTTCGTACTTTCGTAAGAATTCTTTTTTCGTTGATTCGTATTTCCATTAGTCTAATTTTCGTTGATTCGAAATTAGTATTTTCGTTATATTTCATATTCGGACACATTCGTATTTTCGTAAGAGCTATATTTTCGTTGATTTGAAATGATTCGTATTTCCATGAGTCTAATTTTCATTGATTCGAAATTCGTATTTTCATAGATTTAATTACATTCGTACTTTCGTGAGATCATTTATTCATAGGTTCGTAACATTGTTTTCATAGATTCTTAATCGGAGCATAATTCGTAATTTTACGTAATGTGTATGCTATTTTATATGTTTAAGAAACAAAGAATTTCTCTCTCACAAGTCAGAACTTAACTCACATATCCACCAAAACAGTGCCTCCGACCCAACCACACCCTATCTGGACTCTGGATGGAATATTTGAGAATCAGAACTAACAAATTTGTTCTTTCGAATTCTCGATCAGCAGAATTTTCGTTATTTCGTATTTTTGTTATTTCGTATTTTCGTTATTTCGTATTTTTGTTATTTTGAATTCCGTTTTCTGAATATTCGGAATATTTTTCGTTCATTTTCATTTTCGTTATTTTGAATCTTTGTTCGGTATATTCGTTGTTTCTGTTTTAGTTTTTCTAATTTAATTATTTCATATTTTCATTGTTTTCCATATTCGTTCTTTTCGATAGTTCGTTTTTCGTTAAAATTTTTAGTAAACCATTCGTTTATTCATATGCTTACGAATTAACGTATATAACGAATTTTAACCAAAAAATGAATTCGTAACTAAATGAATTGCACATGTCTAGTATGTCCATGTGAACGATGGGTGGAGAAATATCAACCTGTCCTCATACACTTGACATACAAACAATTTAATGGCATACACTATAATGAAAGAAGAGGGCAAGTTCCTAGGAAAGAATTCCAACAGGTTGGAAAATCCCCCTGTGCTATTGGGTTACAACTCCAACCCTTGAAGATACTTATACTCTCAACCACTGTGATCCAAAATTGTTTGATATTCACAAGCAATACTCCAAATCTTGAGCCCATTTAGGGCCACCATAAGCCAGGTGGTTCCAGATTGCCCAGTGAAGTATTCCATTATGCTCCTTTGCCCTTAAGCTGCAATTAGAATAGGCTGTATCTCGGACGGGCCCCCATGCCCCATCCAAAAAAAAGGATTAGACTTTATATACTTTTTTTAAAATGATCTTTGATACGAAAAATACGTTATAGAGCACCCAGAAGCCTGCTTACCTTGTGGAAAAACATTGGGGATCACTTGGGCAATTTCAATCATTGGTGAACACTCCTTCTCCAAAAAATGCTCAGCCATTATCAGCTGATATCACAGAGAGCATATTTGACACAACATGGCCTTTGGATCTGCTGCAAATCTTCCTTTGTTTGCAGAACTAACATAACTAACATAACATAACAAAAAAACATAACTCAAGATCTGGCACTCCATCTTGATGCTCCCACAATAATCCAATATTGCCCAGAAAATGTATTTGTTTCATGCTATCTTCTTCTTGGGTCTTGCCAACTGCTTGTTCTTCTTTGACACTTGGATGTGCAAAGAAGGCCAATCCATTGAACAGGTACTGTACGTATGCCAGGGCTTTAACTTTTATTTATTTTATGGAATGAGTGGACCAAAAGTCACTTTTGGACTTTAGGTCGGCTTTATGTCTTTGATGCTCAAAGCTACTGAAGTGTGGACTCTTAGGTAGCCAAACATAGGCAGATTCTGTGCTTATTTAATGTTCTGATGTGATGATTTGGCAAGGCATAAACCATATAGGGTCTCCCTGGGAAGCTTTTCTGACCTCTTATTTTCATACCCGTTCTTAAACTTGTGAGTTGAATCAGGTTGGATTGTGTCCAGCAACAAACGTTTCAGGTCTGTCATTTGTCTATGTCCACCTTAATGATAGCCATATCCAAATGATTAAATCTGGAATCCTTCTTGTTTCAGTTAAACTTACTCCTATGGGGATTTTTTTTTTCAATCTGAATTCGACTGAAAAAAATGTTGGTAAAATAGATGGATGCTGTTGAAAATTGTATTTGAATTCAGTTATATCTTTTAATTCAACCAGAAAAAAAGTAATTACAATTTTTGAATGCAAATGTATGTAAAAGGGATACTTTTTAGTTTAGCTTTGGATACAGTGTGGAAGTATTCTAACCCTGGTCAGGAATCTTCTTTTACTACTGTCTGCCAGTGGTGTCACTAGGGGGTGGCTTCTGGGGCTATAGCCCTGAATCTAGGGCCCATAGCCCCGAGTCTCTGCAGGGGTCCCCAACCATCGGGCTGCGAGTGTGGCGGGCCGCATGACAGAGCCGGCCAGTGGGCAGAACGGGAGAGCCGGAGAGTGGGCAGGCAGCACGGGAGATCCAGAGAGCGGGTGGGCAGTACGGAAGAGCCGGACAGCAGGCGGGGGCGGGCAGGCGAGAGAGTAGAGAGATGAAGAGATGACATCATCTCTCACTGCCCGCCCTGCATCCCTGCTGTTCCGCCCTCACTGTGCAGCTGCGGGTAGCAGAGAGATTATATCATCTCTCACTGCTCGCCTTCTCTCTGGGGACCCTGATGTAAGGGGAGGCTTTCTGGGGACCCTGATGTATTGAGAGGGGCTTTGGGGATCCTGATGTAAGGAAGGGGCTCTCTGGGGACCCTAATGTAATGAAAGGGGCTCTCTGGGGAACCTAATGTAAGAGGAGGCTCTCTGGGGATCCTGATGTAAGAGAAGGCTCTCTGGGGATCCTGATGTAAGTAGGGGGCTCTCTGGGGACCCTGATGTAATGAGGAGGGCTTTGGAGATCCTGGTGTAAGAAGGGGGCTCTCTGGGGACCCTGACGTAAGGAAGGGGCTCTCTTGGGACCCTGATGTAAGGGGGGCTCTCTGGGAACCCTAATGTAAGAGGAGGCTCTCTAGGGACCCTGATGTAAGTAGGGAGGCTCTCTAGGGACCCTGATGTAATGAGGGGGGCGCTGGGGACCCTGATGTGAGGGGGCTCTCTGGGGACCCTGATGCAATGGGAGGGCCTCTCTGGGGGCCCTGATGGAAGAGGAGCCTCTCTGGGGACCCTGATGTAAGTAGGGAAGCTCTCTGGGGACCCTGATGTAATGAGGGGGCTCTCTGGGGACCCTGATGTAAGGGGAGGGCCTCTCTGGGGGCCCTGATGGAAGAGGAGCCTCTCTGGGGACCCTGATGTAATGGGAGGCTCTCTGGGGGCCCTGATGTAATGAGGGGGGCTCTGGGGACCCTGATGTAATGAGGAGGGCTTTGGAGATCCTGATGTAAGGAGGGCTCTCTCTGGGGACCCTGATGTAAGGCAGAGGCTCTCTGGGGACCCTGATGTAAGTAGGAGGGCTCTCTGGGGACCCTGATGTAATGAGGAGGGCTTTGGAGATCCTGGTGTAAGGAGGGGGCTCTCTGGGGACCCTGACGTAAGGAAGGGGCTCTCTTGGGACCCTGATGTAAGGGGGGCTCTCTGGGGACCCTAATGTAAGAGGAGGCTCTCTGGGGACCCTGATGTAAGTAGGGAGGCTCTCTAGGGACCCTGATGTAATGAGGGGGGCGCTGGGGACCCTGATGTGAGGGGGCTCTCTGGGGACCCTGATGCAATGGGAGGGCCTCTCTGGGGGCCCTGATGGAAGAGGAGCCTCTCTGGGGACCCTGATGTAAGTAGGGAGGCTCTCTGGGGACCCTGATGTAATGAGGGGGCTCTCTGGGGACCCTGATGTAAGGGGAGGGCCTCTCTGGGGGCCCTGCTGGAAGAGGAGCCTCTCTGGGGACCCTGATGTAATGGGAGGCTCTCTGGGGGCCCTGATGTAATGAGGGGGGCTCTGGGGACCCTGATGTAAGGGGGGCTTATATATATATATATATATATATATATATATATATATATATATATATATATATATATATATATATATATATGTATGTTTGGGGGCTCTAAGCTATTTTCTAGCAAAAAATACTGATTTAAACCTGTAAACAAAAAGTGCCAGAAAAAGCCTGGCCAGCAAGTGGTTAAAAATAACAGTAATTATGGTTGGAAAAGAAATGCAGTCATATCCCCCTACATTGGTGGTCAGTGGAGAAATGTCTCTATAGTGAAAAAGCTCCTGACATCGTGGTCAGTAGGCAAGGTGTCCCCTTACACTGGTACTTATTGAAGAAGCGAGAGAGCTATCTCCTTACATCTATGTTCCGTAAGAGGAAGAGTGCCCATTGATTTGGAGGTCAACTGGAAGAACGTACCATTTCATTGGGGGTCAGTGGGAAGAACTGCACTAGTATAGATAGATAAAAAGATCATTGCCATTGTGACGCTGGCTCTTCCAAGTGGCGTTGACATCAGAGCTATGCTGTCATGATCAGTCTGCTGATTAATCAGCCACAGCTCAAGGAACCTCTAGCAACATCTAGAGGAACTCTGGTTGAGAATGGTTATTGTAAGGTCCATGAGAGAGGTATCTCCTTACATCTATGTTTCGTAAGAGGAAGAGTGCCCATTTATTTGGAGGTCAACTGGAAGAACGTACCTTTTTATTGGGGGTCAGTGGGAAGAACCGCACTAGTACAGATAGATAAAAAGATCATTGCCATCGTGACGCTGGCTCTTCCAAGTGGCGTTGACATCAGAGCTATGCCGTCATGATTAGTCTGCTGTTTAATCAGCCACAGCTCAAGGAACCTCTAGCAACCTCTGGAGGAACCCTGGTTGAGAATGGTTATTGTAAGGTCCATGAGAGAGGTATCTCCTTACATCTATGTTTCGTAAGAGGAAGAGTGCCCATTGATTTGGAGGTCAACTGGAAAAATGTACCATTTCATTGGGGGTCAGTGGGAAGAACCGCACTAGTACAGATAGATAAAAAGATCATTGCCATTGTGACGCTGGCTCTTCCAAGTGGCGTTGACATCAGAGCTATGCCGTCATGATTAGTCTGCTGATTAATCAGCCACAGCTCAAGGAACCTCTAGCAACCTCTGGAGGAACCCTGGTTGAGAATGGTTATTGTAAGGTCCATGAGAGAGGTATCTCCTTACATCTATGTTTCGTAAGAGGAAGAGTGCCCATTGATTTGGAGGTCAACTGGAAAAATGTACCATTTCATTGGGGGTCAGTGGGAAGAACCACACTAGTACAGATAGATAAAAAGATCATTGCCATTGTGACGCTGGCTCTTCCAAGTGGCGTTGACATCAGAGCTATGCCGTCATGATCAGTCTGCTGATTAATCAGCCACAGCTCAAGGAACCTCTAGCAACCTCTGGAGGAACCCTGGTTGAGAATGGTTATTGTAAGGTCCATGAGAGAGGTATCTCCTTACATCTATGTTTCGTAAGAGGAAGAGTGCCCATTGATTTGGAGGTCAACTGGAAAAACGTACCATTTCATTGGGGGTCAGTGGGAAGAACCGCACTAGTACAGATAGATAAAAAGATCATTGCCATCGTGACGCTGGCTCTTCCAAGTGGCGTTGACATCAGAGCTATGCCGCCATGATCAGTCCGCTGATTAATCAGCCACAGCTCAAGGATCCTCTAGGAACCCTGATTGAGAATGGCTATTGTAAGGGTTTGTGTAGATGGGCAAATGCAGCGTGCATTCCACTTGCGAAGAGATCAGTTTATCCAGTTGAGCACTGAAATTATTTACCCCCTTCATGACCAGGCCATTTTTTGCTATTTATCATTGTGCTACTTTAACTGGTAATGCGCGATCATGCCACGCTGTACCAAGTTGAAATTTGTATAATTTTTTCATGTAAATAGAACTTTCTATTGGTGGTATTTGACCATCACAGTTTTTTTTTTTAATTATTATTATTATATAAATTACGACCATAAATTAAAAAAAAAACAATATTTTCTAATTTCTTCTATAAAGCATATCCAATAAATAAAAAAAAAACAAAAACAAATTTCTTCATAATTTTAGGACAAATGTATTCTGCTACATGTCCAAACAAATCCTAATAAGTGTATATTGATTGGTTTGTGTGAATGTTATACAGTAGTATCGACAAACTATGGTATACTGGAATTGTATTTATTAATTTCTTTATACTAGTAATGCGGGTGATCAGCGACTTATAGTGGGACTGTGAGGCTGCATTCACATCTCTGCATTTGAATCGCAGGCAGATTTGCCACGATTTCAAAGCTCTAAGGTGTGAATGACAAATTGCAGAAAGCACATTTGAGATGCCATTCATTTGAACGGCACCTAAAATTGCGGTATGGTTTTGCTGCGATTGTCGTGCGGTAAAACGTGCTGCAATCACGGCAACCCGCATCACGTGAAGCTTGTCACCCAAAAAAAAGTTTAGGTGCTACTTTTGGGCGACATGCTTCACATGATGCAGGTTGCCTCGATTGCAGTATGATTTATCGTGCGCCAATCGTGGCAGAATTGCACCGCTATTTTAGGTGCCATTCAAATGAATGGCATCTCAAATGTGCTTTCTGTGATTTGTCATTCACACCTTGGCGCTTTGAAATCGTGGGCAGAATCGCGGCCGATTCAAAATGCAGAGATGTGAATGCAACCTAATAGTACAGAGAACAATCTGACACTAACTGGCACTGTGTGGGAACTGACTAACTGACACTGACATCACCGGTGGCACTAATACAGTGATCAGTGATAATGCACTGTACTATACACTGTCACTGTACTAATGACACTGGCTGGAAAGGGGTTAACATCTGGGGGTAATGAAGGGGTTACGTGTGTGCCTAACAAGTATTAATGTGTGTAAATCAGCTTTTTACTCAAAATCTGTTTGTTTCTTCACCCTGCTCTCCTGGGAGAAGAAACAGACTGTATTCTCTGTACAGAGCCCTGTATGTTTGTCAACACAGGGATCTGGACTGTGATTGGACAAGCCGATCAGCAGGCCCCGACATGAATCATTGGCTGGGAACTGCAGTCATGGAGGGGGGGGGGCCCTGAACCTGTCCTAAATCCAGGAGAAGGCAGCGCTTTACAAGTACATTGCTTAGCCTGTAGGAGCTGCCCATCCGCAGTACAATGGGCGATCCTAAAGTGGTTAACACACTTCTAAGCCCCCGTACACGCGGTCAGAAATTCCAACCACAAAATCCGTCGGATTTTTTCCGATGGATTTTGTCCGACACTGGTGTTGCATACACACGGTCGGACAAAGTTGTCTGAAAATCCGATCATTCCAAACGTGGTGACGTTCGTTGCGTACGACGGAACTACGTAGAGGCCAGTAGCCAATAGCTTTGGTCTCGTAATTTGATCTGAGCATGCGTGGCACTTTGTCCATCGGAATTCTCGACACACGATCGGAAAAAGTCTGATCGGATTTTTTTGTCGGAAAATTTGAGATCCTGCTCTCAAATTTTTTTCCGAGGGAAAAAGCCACCTAGAGCCCACACACGATCGGATTTTCCGACAACATAATCCGATCGGACTTTTTCCATCGGAATATCCGACCGTGTGATGGGGCATAAGACCTTGCAGAATTTATTGACAGGTTCATTTGACCTGCACCTGACCTTCATCTAACCCACATTTGACCTCCTTCTAAGCTTTGGCTGCTTTTGCATTCCATTTTTGCTTTTTTTCAGGAAAGTTCTGATGCAAATCAAAGCTCTTTTGCACTGGGCTAATCTTTCTGGTCAGTTCCTGGCATAAACATGAACAAAGGGTCTCCCAGTTGTTCATGGATGTACCTGTGGTGGAGTCAAAGGAGACGCCATCAGCTTCAACTTATCTCCATCCAGGGGCGGACTGACCATTCGACCACTCGGGCACTTCCCGAGGGCCCCGGGCCACTAGGGGGCCCCATCAGGGTTTCCAGCCTAAGTAAAACCAGGGACAGTATGTAAAAATCTGTGTTTTTTTTACATCTGTTTCTGAAATGTCCCCTACCGACATCCTTTTGGTGTAAAAATCCTGAGATTGTAGCTGCCCCACCTCTCCAGTACCTTCTCAGCCAATAGAAACATGTCTGTGTATACTGTGTGTACATGTCTGTGTATACTGTGTGATTGTATATTGTGTGTGTGTGTATACTGTGTGGCCCCATAATCTCTGATTGCCTGGGGGCCCCATAATCTCCTATTGCCCGGGGGCCCCATGAGTTGTCAGTCCGCCCCTGTCTCCATCCATGGGAAAGGTCCCCGAAGAAAACATTTTCTAATAGACATGTGCACAATAGAAAAATTTGTTTATTTTCGTTTAGTTTCTGTTCGTTTCCGTTGATTCCCAACGATTCGTAAATTCGTAAGTCGTCGGTGTTCGTATTCGTAACGATTCGTATTTTCGTAAGAATTAATTTTTCGTTGATTCGTTTTTCCGTTAGTTTAATTTTCGTTTATTCGAAATTCGGACGCATTCGTATTTTCATAGATTTAGTTACATTCGTACTTTCGTTAGATTGATTTATTCGTACTTTCGTAACATTGTTTTCTTAGATAATCGGAGCATAATTCATAATTTTATGTAATGTGTATGCTATTATTACATTTTAAGAGACACGAAAAATTACGAATCGAAAAAAAAAGTTCAGAATGTACGAATTTTTTCGTTCAATCCATTCGAAGCACGTTAAGCAGCGCCATTGTAAGAGACACGGAAAATTACGAATCGCAAAAAAAAAAGTTACGAATGTACAAAGTTTTTCGTTCAATCCATTCGAAGCACGTTAAGCAGCGCCATTGTAAGAGACACGGAAAATTACGAATCGCAAAAAAAAAAAAAGTTACGAATGTACAAAGTTTTTCGTTCAATCCATTCGAAGCACGTTAAGCAGCGCCATTGTAAGAGACACAGAAAATTACGAATCGCAAAAAAAAAAAAAAGTTACGAATGTACGAATTTTTTCGTTCAATCCATTCGAAGCACGTTAAGCAGCCCCATTGTAAGGGACACAGAAAATTACCAATTCAACAAAAAAAAAAAGTTACGAATGTACGAATTTTTTCGTTCAATCCATTCGAAGCACGTTAAGCAGCGCCATTGTAAGGGACACGGAAAATTACCAATTCAACAAAAACAAAAAAGTTACGAATGTACAAATTTTTTTCGTTCATTTTGATTTTCGTTGTTCCTGTTTTTGTTTTTCGGATTTTCTTCTTTCGTGGTTTCGTTGTTTCTAATTTGGTTATTTCGGATTTTCGTTGTTTTTCATATTCGTTCGATTCGAACATTCGTTATTCGTAAAAAATTTTAGCGAATCATTCGTACGATAACGAATGAACGAATATAACAAATTTTTACGGAAAACGAAAAAAAAAAAAAACGAAACGAATTGCACATGTCTAAAACTGTGTGTGTGTGTATACTGTGTGGCCCCATAATCTCTGATTGCCTGGGGGCCCCATAATCTCCTATTGCCCGGGGGCCCCATGAGTTGTCAGTCCGCCCCTGTCTCCATCCATGGGAAAGGTCCCCGAAGAAAACATTTTCTAACCTATCCATTGTATGGCCCGTCCTTAGGTCTGTGACCTTGCAACATCTACTAGTGCTGAAAACACGTTGGCCATCTCTCATCTCCGATCTCCGGCCAGCTTTAGTAAAGGATCATAATTGCTCAGTCAATACTGATACAAGTTCACTGTCTGACACAAAGAATCGCTTTCCCAATTAATTAATTTCCAGTGTGGTATAGACAAAGGCGATTATGTACATGGGAATGAACATCACAGAGAAGGATAACAATAAGCGACAAGGGCCGCGTGTTTGAGCTATAGCACCCAGCTACAGCGGTAGCGAGAAGGCAGAGCAATCTAAAATTTAATTAAATGATGAGCTAATTACCCTCAGATTCAAATTATAGGCTGTTTAACTAGACAGCCCGAAACCTTTTTATTTGCTAGTGCCAGTTCAACCACAGCTGACAAATTTCCGGAAGTAATCTATAAAATCTCCTTCTTTACAATCCTCTTTATTGCTCGTGTAGACGGGTATTCTTGTCAAATGCTGAATTTGAGAGTCGCACTGCCCAAAGCATGTATTCTAAAGCCCCATACACACGGTCGGATTTTCCGATGGATTCTGTCCTATCAGACAATGTTGTCGGAAATTCCGACCGTGTGTAGGCACCATCGGACAGTTTCCATCGGATTGTCCGACGGACAAAGTCCTATCTCCTGCTGGATAGATTTTTTGACAACAAAGTCCGATCACACCAAATCCGATCGTGTGTAGCGAATTCCGACGGACAAAGTGCTACGCATGCTCAGATCACATTACAAGACCAAAGCTATTGGCTACTAGCCTCTACGTAGTCCCGTCGTAGGCAACAAACGTCACCACGTTCAGAATGATCGGATTTTCCGACAACTTTGTCCGACCGTGTGTACGCAAAACCAACATCGGACAAAGTACGACAGACATGATCCGACGGACCTGGTCCTCGGATAATCCGAGCGTGTGTATGGGGCTTAACACAAAATGCAGCCAAAGGTTGTGATTGACCTGTTCTGCCTGCAATGCCAAATCATGTCAATAGGAAACCCCTAAAATTTGTGGTAGACATGTGCACAATAGAAAAATTTGTTTATTTTCGTTTAGTTTCTGTTCGTTTCCGTTGATTCGTAACGATTCGTAATTTCGTAAGTCGTCGGTGTTCGTATTCGGACTCGTTCGTATTTTCGTTAGAGTTATATTTTCGTTGATTCGTTTTTCCGTATTCGGACTCGTTCGTATTTTCATTAGAGTTATTTTTTCGTTGATTCGTTTTTCCGTATTCGGACTCGTTCGTATTTTCATTAGAGTTATTTTTTCGTTGATTTCGTTTTTCAGTCTAATTTTCGTTTATTCGAAAATTCGTATTTTCGAAAATTCGTATTTTCGTATTTTCGTTATATTTCGTATTCGGACGCATTCATATTTTCGTTGATTTAAAAAGATTCGTATTTCCGTTGATCTAATTTTCGTTGATTCGAAATTCGTATTTTCGTAGATTTAGTTACATTCGTACTTTCGTAAGATTGATTTATTCGTACTTTCGTAACATTGTTTTCGTAGATTCGTAATCGGAGCATAATTCGTAATTTTACGTAATGTGTATGCTATTTATATGTTTAAGAAACAAAGAATTTCTCTCTCACAAGTCAAAAATCCACCAAAACAGTGCCTCCGACCCAACCACACCCTATCTGGACTCTGGATGGAATATTTCAGAATCGGAACTAACATTCGTTCTTTCGAATTCTCGATCAGCAGAACTTTTGTTATTTCGTATTTTCGTTGTTTTGATTTCCTTTTTCCGAATATTCGTAATTTCGAATCATTTTTTTCGTTCATTTTGATTTTCGTTATTTTTGAATTTTTGTTCGGTATTTTCGTTGTTTCTGTTTTCGTTTTTCGGACTTTCATTCTTTCGTAGTTTCATTGTTTCTAATTTAATTATTTCATATTTTCGTTGTTTTTCATATTCGTTCGTTATTCGTTAGAATTTTTAGTAAACCATTCGTTCATTCGTACGATAACGAATGAACGAATATAACGAATTTGAACGGAAAACGAATTCGTAACTAAACGAATTGCACATGTCTAATTTGTGGACACTTGGCCATCACCTATATGACCTTGTTGACCACCAATAGGGAATCTGCCCCCTTTGTGGCTATAACAGCCTTCACTCTTTGGGAAGACTTTCCAAAAATTTTTGGAACGTGTCTGTAGGTATAGGTGTCAATTCAGCCAAACAAGCATTTCTGATATCAGGTATTTATGTTTTGATGAGAAGACCTGGCTCACAATAGGCATTTTACATTTATCTCAAAAGGGGGCAGTAGCATGGGCGTCCGCAGGTAGGGGCAAGGGGGGGTCAAGTGCCCCGACCCGGAAATCAGGGATTGGATCTTAAATTTAGCACAGTTGCGTCGCTATCGGGGTGCGGGCAGCCCACACCTGGGAGCCACCAAAGGAGACTAGGAGAGGAGAGCATCATGGGACATGTAGTCCCAAAGATTGGCGGCCCCGTTTTCCACAGGGAGGAGGCTACAGCTCGATCAAGAGAGAGATTGAGAGACTGGAGCCTGGAAAAAAGCTGAGGGAGAGAGTGCTACAGAACAAAGAACGAGGAGTTTGCTGGGCGGAAGCCAGAGAGAGAGCCACGCTGCCCCGCGCCACCAGAAAGAGAGAGCCACGGTGCCCAGCACCACCAGAGAGAGAAAGACTGAGCCACTACCAGGGTACAGACATGCCACACTACTGACCAGAGTCGCCCTGGGAACCCAGAGTGAGCGATCGTCCAGCCGGAGGGATCACTGCTGTAGTTTTGCTGGGTCTGGTAAGAGGGCCTGTTGGCCATTATCCATTACTTATCCTAGGGACTGTACTACGTCCGCAGTCTCTGACCATAATAATGTGATCATGACATTATCGAAAAGGGTCAGTACATGGGTGACCCTAAAATGATGCCCCCCCCCTCCGAAAAAAGTTCTGCGGACGCCCATGGTCAGTAGGGTTGAGGTCAGGCACTGTTGTTGGATGAGAAGACTAGGCTTAGAATTGGCATTCCAATTCATCCCAAAGGTGGTCAGTAGGGTTGAGGTCGGGTACTGTTGTTAGATTGGAAGATCTGGCTCAGAATTGGCATTCTGGTTCATCCCAAAGGTGTTCTATAGGGTCAAGGTCAGAAACTGTTGTTGGATGAGAAAACCTGGCTCACAGACGCATGGATTCCAATGGGGTTTTTTTTTAAGCACCTGATTAGAGCCAGAGGCTCTCATATTATTATTATTCAGAATTAAGGCCTGATTCACACCTATGGCATTTTTAGTGCTTTTTGCATTTTGCAGATTTGCACTACAGCCCATTTAACAGGGTTTCCTATGGAACACGTTCTGTAGTGCAAATCTGCAAAATGCAAAAAGCACTAAAAATGCATAGGTGTGAATCCAGCCTTAGGCTCAGGTTTATTCTGCTACTCTTAAATGTTTATACATTTGTTTTTATTTTTTCTTACTATTTAAAATTTGAATTTATTTTATTCAAATTTGGGGAAATGGTTGTATTATTTTTATTCTATATTCAAATCCAAATTTATTCTATTTGAAATTCGAATTGTGGAAGAAGGTTATATTCTTTTTATTTTAAGTTTTCCTTTTTTTATTCTATTCTATTCTATTATTTTCTATTCCATTCCATTATTTTCTATTCTTTTATTTTCTATTCTTTTCTGTTTTACTCTATTATAGTCTATTATTTTATTTTCTATTCTATTCTAATCTATTATGTTCTATTCTATTCTAATTCAAATGTATTTTATTTGAATTTGGGGAAATCGTTGTATTCTTTTTATTCTACTTTATTATTTTTTTTATATTATATTTTATACTTTTATTCTCTATTCTATTCTATTCTTTTCTATTCTATTCAAATTTGAATTTATTTCATTCAAATCCAAATTTAATCTATTAGAAATTTGAATTTTGGAAATAGGTTGTATTCTTTTTATTTTAAACTTTCCTTTTTTTTTATTCTATTCTATTCTATTCTATTTCTTTTCTATTCTATTTTATTATTTTCCTTTATTTTCTATTTTGTTATGGTTTACTCTATTCTTTCTATTCTATTCCATACTATTATTTTCTATTCCATTCCTTTATTTTCTATTATTTTATTTTCTATTCTGTTCTCTTTTACTCTACTATAGTCTATTCTTGTATTTCCTATTCTATTCTAATCTATTATTTTCCATTCTATTCTAATTCAAATTTAATTTTATTTGAATTCGGGGAAATTATTGTATTCTTTTTATTCTATTCTATTGTTTTTTATTCTATTCTTTTATTTTCTATTCTATTCAAATTTGAATTCATTTAATTCAAATCCAAATGTATTCTATTTATAATTCGAATTTTGGAATAAGGTTATATTCTTTGTATTTATATCTTTCCTTTTTTTTTATTCTATTCTATTCCTTTATTTTCTATTCTATTTCATTCTTTTCCTTTATTTTCTATTCTATTTTGTTATGGTTTACGCTATTCTTTTCTATTCTATACTATTATTTTCTATTTCATTCCTTTATTTTCTATTCTTTTATTTTCTATTCTGTTCTGTTTTACTCTATTATAGTCTATTCTTTTATTTTCTATTCTATTCTAATCTATTATTTTCTATTCTATTCTAATTCAAATTAATTTTATTTGAATTTGGGGAAATGGTTGTATTCTTTTTATTCTATTCTATTGTTTTTTTATATTTTATTCTTTTATTCTCTATTCTATTCTATTCTTTTCTATTCTATTCAAATTTGAATTTATTTCATTCAAATCCAAATTTATTCTATTAATAATTCGAATTTTGAAAGAAAGTTATATTCTTTTTTATTTCAATCTTTCCTTTTTTTTATTCTTTTTCTGTTCTGTTTTGTTTTACTCTATTCTTTTCTATTCCTTCTATTTTCTATTTTATTTTAGTCTAATCAGAAATTCGAATTCGATTTGAAAATGATTCGAATTCGATTAGAAAACAATAAAAAAACTATTCAAATTAGATTCTAATTTGAAATTCATCCGAAATTTTGTTATTTTGGATTCCTTTAACCGCTTCCTGACCGCCTCACGCCGATATACGTCGGCAGAATGGCACGGCTGGGCTAAACCACGTATCGGTAAGTGGTCCTTTAAGAGCCCAGCCGTTGGTCGCACGCGCGCCGCCGGCGGCGCGCTCGCAACCCGGTCGGGAGCTCCGTGACCACGGCCGCAGGACCAGCGGACCCGATCGCCGCTGGTGTCCCGCGATCGGGTCACAGAGCTGAAGAACGGGGAGAGGTCTGTGTAAACAAACCTCTCCCCGCGCTTCCTACACTGCCTGTCACTGATCGGCTGTTCCCTGTCATCGGGAAAAGCGATCAACAACGTCAGATGTCAGCCCCGCCCCCTAATGTAAAAAAAAACACACACGTCACACACCATAACCCCTCCCCGCCCCCTAGTGGTTAACTCTTTCACTGCCACTGTCATTTATACAGGAATCAATGCATTTAAATAGCATTGATTGCTGTATAAATGACAATGGTCCCAAAAATGTGTCAAAAATGTCCGATGTGTCCGCCATAATGTCGCAGTCACAATAAAAATCGCTGATCGCCGCCATTACTAGTAAAAAAAAAAATATTAATAAAAATGCTATAAAACTATCCCGTTTTGTAAACGCTATAACTTTTGCGCAAACCAATCCATAATCGCTAATTGCGATTTTTTTTTTACCAAAAATATGTAGAAGAATACGTATCGGCCTAAACTGAGGGAAAAAAAAGTTTTTTTATATATTTTTTGGGGATATTTATTATAGCAAAAAGTAAAAAAATATTGCATTTTTTTCAAAATTGTCGCTCTATTTTTGTTTATAGCGCAAAAAAAAAACGCAGGGGCGATCAAATACCACCAAAAGAAAGCTCTAAATGTGGGAAAAAAAGGACGCCAATTTTGTTTGGGAGCCACGTCGCGCGACCGCGCAATTGTCAGTTAAAGCGACGCAGTGCCGAATCGCAAAACGGGGCCTGGTCCTTTGGCTGCCAATTGGTCCGGGGCTGAAGTGGTTATAATTTCGTTACTATTGTCACTCGGAAATTTGGATACATCCGGGTAATAACGAAAAATGTGTCCAAATTCTGATTCGGAAGGAAACAAACTGCACATGTCTATTAAGTAAGGATCCTTCTACATGAAAAGGAAGGCAATTTTTTAATGATTTTACACACTTTTTGTTTATAGCAGCTGGGATGTATTACGCTGATTTAACCTGAACGTTCGGTTGGTCCTTTAGCTGTACTACCTGGTCCATGTGCTGTTTCCCTGCATGCTGTCGCCGGTCGCAGTCTCTGGTTGCAGGGTAACATAAAATGTAATACAAGCAGATGACACAGTTATTATTTTTCTTTAAGCCGCCTTTTCCTGTATGCGGTAAGATCAATAGGCAAGGCATTAGCGTAGAGAGTGATCAGCGCATGCCATCGCTACAATAAGACAATGAAGGACGTGCTCTGCAGCCCGGCTCATCCTCTGCCTGAACTGGCTTCAACCCTTCCTTATCTGCTGTGTTAAGCAAACAGCGCGGACGCGATCTCCGCTGTAATGGCTTTTTTTTTCTTTTTTTCTACAAATCCGCCTTTACGTTTTTTTTTTATGTGTAACAGGAAATTAAAGGGAAACAGGAGAGATTTTTTTTTGCTTGAAGAAATAAACTGAAGAGTACTCAATCGGCTTTAATTAACTCATTGACAAGTGCTGTGTGCAAACAGGGAGCGAGGGTGACATTGTCATCAATGACGGTGACATGTGTCTAAATGACGGGGGGAACACAGTTTGCGCTAGCTTCCGAAGGCAATTATACATTTTTTACCAGTATAACCTTCTTTTCTATGTGGAACAGGGATCAGCAATCCGATGGTAGCTACACTATATTGCCAAAAGTATTGGGACGCCTGTCTTTAGATCACATAAACTTTAATGGAATCCTACTCTTATGCCCCGTACATATTTTTTACTTTTTGCCCCCTAGGCGGCCGGGAATTGTAGGACGTCATATGACGCCCACCCAGGATGGGAGATCCACCTTGTGGGCGTCATATGACTATGGCCGGGTAATGAAGTGGTTAAATAATATATCTTTAATAATATATATATATATATATATATATATATATATATATATATATATATTTAGACAATTTTCGTCTACGTGGCTCCGTTATTGAAATTGGGAGTCTTTTGCCCCGTACACACGGTCGGATATTCCGATGGAAAAAGTCCGATCGGATCATGTTGTCAGAAAATCCGATCGTGTGTGGGCTCTAGCGGGCTTGTTCCGTCGGAGAGAGCAGGATCTCAAATTTTCCGACAACAAAATCCGATCGGACTTTTTCCGATCGTGTGTAGGGAATTCCGACAGACAAAGTGCCACGCATGCTCAGATCAAATTACGAGACCAAAGCTATTGGCTACTAGCCTCTGCGTAGTACGCAACGAACGTCACCACGTTCGGAACGATTGGATTTTCCGACAACTTTGTCCGACCGTGGGTATGCAACACCAGTTTCGGAAAAAATCAGTCGGAAAAAATCAGTCGGAAAAAATCAGACGGATTTTGTGGCAGGCCAGTCAAGTTGCTCCACCCCAAACTCGCTCATCCATGTCTTTCAAGCATTTCTTTCTTTTTAATTTTGATGATCATGGCTTACAGCTAGTGAAAACCCAAAATTCAGTATCTCAGAATATTAGAATTTTACATAAGACCAATAAAAAAAAGGATTTTTGATACAGAAATGTTGGTTTACTGAAAAGTCTGTCCATGTACAGTATAGCATGCACTAAATACATGGTCGGGGCTCTTTTTGCATGAATTACTGCATCAAAGCGGCGTGGCATGGAGGCGAGCAGCCTGTGGCGCTGCTGAGGTGTCATGGAAGTCCAGGTTGCTTTGATAGCGGTCTTCAGCTCATCTGCAGCATTGGGTTTGGTGTCTCTCATCTTACTCTTGACAATACCCCACAGATTCTCTATGGGGTTTAGGTCAGGCGAGTTTGCTGGCCAATCAAGTACAGTGCTACAATGATCATTAAACCAGGTATTAGTAATTTTGGCA
This sequence comes from Lithobates sylvaticus, assembly GCA_028564925.1. Classification (NCBI taxonomy): domain Eukaryota; kingdom Metazoa; phylum Chordata; class Amphibia; order Anura; family Ranidae; genus Lithobates; species Lithobates sylvaticus. The sequence continues at coordinate 538,339,518 of CM053028.1, forward strand.
GTGTGGGCAGGTGCCAAGTCATGCTGGAAAATGAAATTAGCATCCTTGGACTTGATAAAACACAGTGGACCAACACCAGCAGATGACATGGCTCCCCAAATCATCACTGACTGTGGAAACTTCACAATGGACCACTAACTCACATACTCATAGCTCATCAGGAACTCACACACGCCTATAGTTTGGTACTCACCAGGAATTCACACACACTCATAGTTTGGTACTCACCAGGAATTCACACACACTCATAGTTTGGTACTCATCAGGAATTCACACACACTCATAGTTTGGTACTCACCAGGAATTCACACACACTCATAGTTTGGTACTCACCAGGAATTCACACACACTCATAGTTTGGTACTCATCAGGAATTCACACACACTCATAGTTTGGTACTCATCAGGAATTCACACACACTCATAGTTTGGTACTCATCATAAATTCACACACACTCATAGATTGGTAATCACTGTGCCAGTTCATGATGGGCACCAAACTATGATTGTGTGTCAGTTCATGGTGAGCTATCAGCATACAAGCCACCTGTTATAGAGGCACTTATGGGGGCTTGCTCCTGAGCTCAGGCTCCGTGTGTCCATTAACACACAGAAAATGGCTTGACTCCACCCCTGCTCTCTCCTCGCAGGCTGTGATGGACAGCAGTGGCAATGGCAACCTAATGCAGTTCAATGCAATGCAGACAAATTACATGAAAGTGGGGCAGAACACAGAGTGAGGTGGACCTTTACAAATACAAAATCTCTTTAAAAATATGTATTGATAATATATTAATGAAGACAGATTAATTTGTGTCCTTTTTATTTGGAGTTCAGCTTTAAAGTGTTACTAAACCCACAATAGTAAAATCAGTCTGTATATCTGTAAAGCATGCTTGTTATACTCACTGTGAACCTAAGGGGTTAATTATCCACATTGTGTAAAAAGGCTGTTTGATCCTCCCTTTCTTCCACTGTCCCCAATCAATCTCCCAATAGAACAGATCCCTATGAGGCACTCTGCACATGCTGAGTTGTGTGAACTGCTGGAGAGTTTTTTTTGCTTTTTTTGGGGGGGTGGGGGTGCATGTGATCAGAACAGGGCCATCCAGACAATAAGTAATGGGTCATACAGCCTCATAGGACAGTCAGGGGAGAATGCAAACTCCTCCTACAAGCTTTAACCAGTGCTCGGCCGGACACTGCAATGTGTGCCTCCATCATCTGATCACAACGCCCGCCAGTGTTGTGCGTTGGTGTGCACAGGCTGTATACAAAGCCTTTTCTTTGCATTGGTACTTTGTTGGTCAACACTGCCCAATGCAGCTCAATGGAGCTGGTGTGAATGAGCCAGCAGTTTGTAGCAATAGACCTGCTTTAATTTTCCCCTGGAGTATAACTATAATATTTGTACTGCTTTGTTACCAAGTGATGGGAGACCAAACATGCCCGTTGTACTAAGCATCCGACCGCTCGGACAGGTTATCCAAGGAAATACAATATATGTGGCATTAGGTGTTATCAGTTTATTGAGGCAGTTTCCTGCCTGTCCCATGGGGCAATGCTTACACAGAAAGGTGAATTTCAGCGCACGCTGTGGCTACTGATAAGGCGTACACAGCTGATACATGACGTCCCGGTGATGAGATTGGCCAGATAGCATCTGATTTAAAGAAATTAGGTTTATCCTTCTCTAGAAGGGAGGAAACGCCGACTTGACTGAGCCGGCAAATTCTGCTCACGGCTAAATCAATGTTAAATAAGGAAATTAGCATCCGCAGCTGCATACAGCGATAAAACAGTAAATAATCCACTGGTAAATACAATGTGATTTATCAGGTGACACTTTCCATGATGTTATCAGAACTTCTCCACTCGTTAAAGAATTCTGGTCTGATCAAAAACAGTTTTAAAGCGTATCTAAACCTAGGAATAAAAATGTAATCTATTGCAGTTTACCAGTCCTTGGATGTTGTGGCTACACTTGTTTCAAGCCTTTTCCCTTTTATTTTCATCTGGTGATCCTGCCAGCAACACACTTTCTACCGTAGCGTGACAACTCTCACTCACTGTACTGTATCTATGGAGGAGCAGTGTTACACCTAAGGCTACTCTCCTGGTTTGGACTGCAGAACACCTCTTCATTGTTTCTTCTCCATAATATAGACAAGAGGGGTTCTGTAGTCCACAGAGATAGCTGGGAACAGTGCTAAGACCTCATGCACACAGGGCCTTTTTTTCCTCCCCTGGAGCAAAGGCCTCTTCCTTCCCTGGAGCAAAATGTCCTATGTGCATGAAGCCTTAGCCCTGTTCCCAGCTTAAAAAAGTGCCTAAAGCAGCATTTTGAAAACACGTTTGGCATGCTGAGACACATTTAGGCACGTCAAGTGTTTGGGCATTCACTGATTCCATTGACCAGTATATTAATATATGGCCATTGAAATTAATGTATTTAAATGCGATTAAACACGTTTAGTTGCATTCAACATTTTTTCTGCCAAAACGCTCCTCTCCTGAAAGCACTGGTAGTGCGTTTTTTTTTCTCAGCCTTTAAACACTCCTTTTCTAATACGTCTGTAAGCGCTTTCCTTTCTCCGTTGGGGGTCCCCTAAGGTTCTGTTGTTGGACCTCTCCTATTTTCAATTTACACCTCTTCCCTGGGTCAACTGATATTTCAATATCATTTCTATGCTGACGACACCCAAATCTATCTCTCCACCCCTCAGCTCACCCCATTTGTCTCCTCACGCATCCCAAACTTACTAACAGACATATCTGTCTGAATGTCACACCACTTCCTCAAACTCAACTTGTCAAAAACTGAGCTCATAATATTTCCTCCCCCACGTGCCTCTTCCCTGAACTCTCCTTTCCACCCCATATCCAATCACTTTCCAAGGCTTGCTGCCTCAACCTCCACAACATCTCTAAAATATGTCCATTCCTAACCAATGACACCACAAAGCTTCTAATTCACTCCCTGGTCATCTCTCGCCTCGACTACTGCAACTTCCTCCATATTGGCTTACCTTTAAATAGACTATCCCCCTTCAGTCCACCATGAATGCTGCTGCCAGACTCATCCACCTTACAAACCGCTCAGCGTCTGCTACCCCTCCCTGCCAATCCCTCCATTGGCTTCCACTCACTTAACTGATTAAATTCAAAATACTAACAATAACTTACAAAGCCATTCACAACTCAGCCCCCAGCTACATCACTAACCTAGTCTCTGTTAAAGCATCTAAAATGTTTCTTTATTATGTTTCTTTACCATATCAATAAAATGTAATTCTTTGTCCTTTTCGCCCTGTTATCGTACGTTTATATTCTTATACAGACAAAGGTTTAATCGCGTTATTCGCTTATCAGACTTGTATCTATATACATTTGACTAAGCTAGAAATTCAGCTTTAACAGAAACAAACTACCAGCTAAAATCATATACACCTCCCCACACATATATCTCCATAAATATATATAAATATATATACACATGTGTATATATATATATATATATATATATATATATATATATATATATATATATATACACACATGCACATATATACACATCCGGTGGGGCATGGCAATCCAATTCCATTCTAAATATTCAAAATCTCCAACACATCTCAAAATACCAACCAAACTGTCCTCTTTATTCCTCCCAGGACTTTCTGCTCTCTAGCTTCCTAGTCACCTCCGCCCATGCTCGCCTCCGGGACTTCCCCCTCGCCTCTCCCTTAGCATAGATGAACATGACAGCTTACAGCTGTCAATGGTAGCTAAGAAAACAGCAGGTGCCTGGCCTGCACCTACTGCATCCTTAGCAACCATTGACATCACCCGATCCATTCACTTACAAGGCCAGTCATGTAAGCAATGGTAAGGGAATAGGAGGTGACATAATTTCTTAACTATGTCCATATGGTCCTATTTGGGCAATAACATTGACAAAATATGGTCATGGGCATAGATCAGCAAGTATTGCACAATTATTCCTACCTTTTCTTTATATTGCCCATGACAGACTGTGCAGCTGATATTCAGCATCTGGTCGTTGTCAGGTTTCTTCTTTTAGCATGTTTTTATGGCCAGGGATTCACTTCATCTATATCAGACCCTTATACTAGATGAGGGTCTGATATAGAATTTAATGGGGGACCATTGCACACAAAAAAGCAGCGTGGGGGTTCAGGTCTAGTATGGTTTTAAGGACAAACCGTATTAAAAAATCAAGTAAATAAAAAAGCATGGGGCCCCCCAAAAATCCCTACTAGACTCTTATATGAGCATGCTGCCTGGCAGGGCAGGAAGGGGTTGTGAGCATGTGGCCCTTCTCCAAAACCATACCAGGCTAATGCCCTCAACAAGGGAGGTACTCTTCCAAAGGAGAATGAGGACAAGGGCCTCTTCCCCACAACCCTGGCTCCATGGTTGTGGGGGATCGGTGGCTTGGCTTATTGGAAAATGGAAGACCCTTTTACAGTAAGGAGGTCCCCATATAGCACCTTCCCACGTGAATGAGTAAGGGGTACAAATGTAAGCAGATGGAATTTTTTCTATTGGTTTTTGCATAGGGTTCACTCTTTAAGTCTTTACCAGACCCAAAGTGTACGGTATAGAATTTGGGGGAAACCTCACACCGTTTTTTTTTTTTTTTTTTGGGGGGGTCCCCTTTAAAATTCATACCAGACCTAAAGGAAATTCTGTTGTAGATCATCCTGTTTATTTTGTTTTATGTTATCTTATCCTTCAGTCCTGATACAGGGGGGAGTTGTTAGCTGCCGAAACGTGTTACTTTTATCCTCTGACCTGTTGTCCAAATATATAAAATCTTACAGAACTTAGCATAAGCTTGTGGCTCGCTCAGCCTTATATACACTGTTTTGACCACCCCAAGGACCCCCAGGGACATCTCGGTTGACAGAAACCTGCCGTATAAGAATTTAAGGTTTTTATCTATTATTGGGTCAAGCACACCTTGGGAATATGAAGGCATATGACACCTTGTTGGTGTTTCGGTCTTTAAAATTTAGTATTTTGACCTCTATATAATTATATACTCCCATCCAGTTATTCAACAAAATCTCTAAAAGAAAAAAAAAAGGAAGAGAGGGAGGATTTATCCAATGAACTTTATCCCTAGGGCATATGCCAACACATACAATATAACACCCAGGCATATCACAGGTGGGTGCTCTCAGTGTTATCACGGCCATATGCAGCTGTTTGGCTGGTTGTTTGGGCTGATGAATAATCCCATTACTCACCAGCTGTGGGGCTAATTTGCTTAAATAACAGTCATAATTCACTTTGATTGGATGCATACATCATGTTAATGTCTGTTTCACACATTGCACAGTTTATTAACTGATTTTTAGAGTCAACTGGTAGCAAGACAACGTCTACATAAAATATTGTTTTCTGATAATATTTTCTGAAAGTGAACCTGTTCATTTGAAGGATGATGGCAGTACAACAGAGCACAGCGAAAAACAATGTTCATATCATAGGAAGAGAGGCAGTCCAACACTGGAGTCAAAAGAAGACACAGTATGCTCTGGTGTCACTGGGTGACACATGATGCCAAGAAGTTTCAAGGGGCACTAGAGACACAGGAGTCCGGGCTGTGGTTAGAAATCAACCCTATAAAGTGTATACAGTACAGTACACTGTATAAAGAGTGGACATTGTTAGTCCGCCCGATACTATCCAACAACATGGCCGCCCCCAAGACAGCGACAACTTTTTTCCTCCTTTCAAAGTGTGTTGTCAAAACAGCCAAGTCGTCCTGTACCATACTGTATACGCTGCTGCTGTTCTGTAAAAACAGGCAACTCCAATCTCTAATTATTCCTGACGGAGAGTCACTGGCAGTGATGTGGTTGGAGATTTTGGCGAGTTGGAGTTTTTGGCAGAACCCCTGGAGCCACGAGATGACGAGCAGCAGGGGGGGCGGGTCCATTCACGTGACGTCACGTCTCATCTGGCGGCCTGGCCGGTGTTCTGTCAAAAAATGTCCGCCTATCGAATAGTGTCCGCCCCGTACTGCGCAGGCACATCGCTTGCGCAGTACAGAGGACAAGGAGATTCGGAAAATCTCCGAAGATGAACGGCACCTGCGCCGTGAGTCCAGGTGCAAGCCCCACCGTCCAAGTGGACATAGGGCTGCACAAAGTTAGAGGGCCCCTCGCTTTGCTCTACACGCTTCGGGCACAGCCTCACTTGGCTCGGCTCTTTTTTGTTCTAACTCTATGTCCACTCGGATGGTGGGGCTTAAACGTGGACTCACGGCGCAGGCGCTGTTCATCATCGGATGTTTTAGGAATCTGCTTGTCATCCGTACTGCGCATGCGCAGTACACAGCGGACAGTATCCGACGTGGGACACTATCCGACAGGATCAACACTGATCAAAATAGAAAAAAAAATAAAAAATCTCTCTTGTTACTTTTTTTGGTCTATTGATTTAATAAAAAAATGAAATCATTTTTTTTGCAAAACAATATCACCAAAGTAATGTCTAGTTTGTCTAAAAAAAAATGCTACTTTGTTATTCTACGTTATTGCCAAATAAACAGACCTATAACGCAAATGTAAAAATGGTCTGCCCCATGAGGGGGTGTGCAGGATGGGGTGAGCTGAAGTGGTTAAAGGGAAACACAAATGCACTATTTTTTATTTTATATCCAATAAGAATATAAAAAAATTCCGTACACGTGATCGGAAATTCCGCCAGCCAAAGTCCGATGAGAGCTTTTGCCTGGAAATTCCGACCGTGTGTATGCTCCATCGGACTTTTGCTGGCAGGAATTCCCGCCAGCAAAAGATTGAGAGCAGGTTCTCAATTTTTCAGTCGGAAAAAGCTCCGTTTGGAAATTCCAATCGTCTGTATCAATTCCGACGCGCAAAATTCCTACGCATGTTTGGAAACAATTCGACGCATGCTCGGAAGCATTGAACTTAATTCTCTCGGATCGTCGCAGTGTTGTACATAACCGCGTTCTTGGCGATCAAAAGTTCAGAGAACTTTTGTGTGACCGTGTGTATATGCAAGACAAGCTTGATCGGAATTCTGCCGGAAAAATCATCCAAGATTTTTCAGACGGAAAACGCGGCATAAGACACATTTTCCTTTTTATCTGTCAAACACTAATGCGGCGTACACACGGTCGGAATTTCCGATGGAAACAGTCCGATGGAAGCTTTTCATTGGATTTTCCGACCGTGTGTATGCCCAATGTCCTTTTTCTGTCAGAATTTCCGACGGACTTTGAATTGAGAACCTGTTCTCAATTTTTCCGACGGAAAACCTTTCTATCGGATTTTCTGATCGTGTGTATGCAATTCCGACACAAAATTCCGACGCATGTTCGGAAACAATTCGACGCATGCTCGGAAGCATTAAACTTCCCTTTTATAGTGCTGTCGAACATGTTTTATGCCGCTGTGTTATTGACCGTCGGAATTTGGTGTGATCGTGTGTAGGCAACACAGCTTGAGCGAAATTCCGTCGGAATTCCGTCGGAAAAACCGACACAGTTTTTTCAGACGAGAATTCCGATCGTGTGTACGCGGCATTAGGGTTTTTTTTTTTGTAATTTAAAAAAAAAAGAATAAATAAACAAATACATTTAAAAAAAATCTCTATCCCCAGCCTCCATCCCGCCTAGCTGAGAGGTAAACATCTTCTGATTCATCCAACGCAGTTAATTTGTTTGTTTTATCAAAGGTATTTCCATAGCGCCAGTAGGAAGTAATTAAGCGGATTGTGGCTTTGTAGCCGTCCACTCGCAGCCAGCGTACCCAACAATCAGGCACAATGATAATTTAATAAGACATAACCTTTAAAGGGCAAATCTGTTTCTCGTCTTAGCATCAGTGGCTGTTAATAGAGATGACTAGATCTTAATATTTTGTATAAACAAGAGCACAACGCAACTGGGAATCTGAATGGAAAAAGAAAGCCAAGGAGGAACCTTTGTATGTGTGATATAAGGCAGATCCTCCAAATTTTTACAAATCACAAATACCCCAAAAAATGTTAAACTGTATGTAACGTCCTTTTTTTTTGTTTTGTTTTTTTGCCTTTGGGTCTAATTATATATTATACTTTGCCTTTCCTTGGTTCCTCCTCTCCCCCTCATCAATTTGATGATAACATTTTTTTGAATAAACCCTTTCCATTCTCATTACATACCTTATTTTCTAACCTGCGACGTCATCACTGGGTCCTCGTGGCTTCCCTATGCAATGTGGGGCAGATCGTGGCTGGTGGGAGGGGCCAGTACAGTGCTGTACCTAGCTTCCTGAAAGCATCACAGCACCCTTCCTTAGTGCTCCTCCTAAAGCAGTGGGCTGGCTCTTGGGAGGAGTTATGCAAATATCAAAGTGCCTTGATGGGTAGGGTGTCGGTCTGGAGGAGAGGGCTGTATTTGCATGCAGACCACCCTAGATAACACCCACTTACTCAGTCTGGAGAAGTGGACCTTTCCTAGGCAGGCTGTATTTGCATAGGTAACGCCCACATGTGATCAATGCAGGGACAAGGCAGTGGCCAGGGCAAAGATGCCAAACTGCGCCCCTCTTTTCCAGTTCATGATGCATGATACAAGCTTAGGGGATCCTACACCCAGCAGTCACTCACTGCTGCTGTTTAGACATGTGCAATTAGTTTCGTTTTTATTCGTTTTCCGTTCAAATTCGTTATATTCGTTCATTCGTTATCGTACGAATGAACGGATGATTCGCTAAAAATTTTAACGAATAACAAATTATCGAATCGAACGAATATGAAAAACAAAGAAAATCCGAAATAACCAAATTAGAAACAACGAAACTACGAAAGAAGAAAATCCGAAAAACGAAAACAGGAACAACGAAAATCAAAATGAACGAAAAAATTCATACATTCATAACTTTTTTTTTTTTGTTGAATTGGTAATTTTCTGTGTCCCTTACAATGGCACTGAATTAACGCGCTTCGAATGGATTGAACGAAAAAATTCGTACATTCGCAACTTTTTTTTTTTTCGATTCATAATTTTCCGTGTCTCTTACAATGGCGCTGCTTAACGTGCTTCGAATGGATTAAACGAAAAAATTAGTACATTCGTAACTTTTTTTTTTTTTTTCAATTCGTAAATTTTCCATGTCTCTTACAATGGCGCTGCTTAACGTGCTTCGAATGGATTGAACGAAAAAATTTGTACATTCGTAACTTTTTTTTCGATTCGTAATTTTCTGTGTCTCTTACAATGTAATAATAGCATACACATTACATAAAATTATGAATTATGCTCCGATTATCTACGAAAACAATGTTATGAAAGTACGAATAAATCAATCTAACGAAAGTACGAATGTAACTAAATCTACGAAAGTACGAATGCGTCCAAATTTCGAATAAACGAAAATTAAACTAACGGAAAAACGAATCAACGAAAAAATAACTCTTACGAAAATACGAATCGTTACGAATACGAACACCGACGACTTATGAAATTACGAATCGTTTTGAATCAACGGACACGAACAGAAACTAAACGAAACTAAACAAATTTTTCTATTGTGCACATCGTCTAGTGCTGTTAGTCTAGCAACAGAAGGAAGGCGCGCCCATCCCTACAGTAAACCATTGCACTCGGGCAACCCCCCTCCCGCCCACTCCTTGTCCCAGCCCTGCATGTGATATTGAGCCACCATGATTGAAAGAACTAAAAATTCATGAATGAAAGAGGCGGGGGTCAGGGACAGTCAAGCTGGGGGATTTAAGGGGCTAGATGATGCTGGATGTCCTCCAGGTAGGAAATGTGGCAGGCTCTATATGATCTGCCGCAGCTTCTAATGCACAATGTGAAAAGCTCACAGTGTGCAACGAAATCAGAGAAGAGGAGTTTGTGCAAGACTGAAGGGAAGGCCAGAGCTCAGCTTTAAATATACTGCTCAACGCGTTTTGTTTTATTAGTTGGATAAGTGCGAAAATACAGTGGATATAAAAAGTCTACACACCCCTGTTAACCACTTAAGGACCGCCTCCTGCATATACGTCGGCAGAATGGCACGGCTGGGCATATCAACGTACAGGTATGTTGCTCTTTAAGAGCCCAGCCATGGGTCGTGCGCGCGCCGGCGGCGGCGGCGCGCTCGCGACCTGGTTCTTAGCTCCGTGGCCGCGGGACCCGCGGACCTGATCGCTGCTGGGTGTCCCGCGATCGGGTCACAGAGCTGAAGAACGGGGAGAGGTAAGTGTAAACAAACCTCTCCCCATGCTTCCTAGTGAGACTGACACTGATCGTCTGTTCCCTGTCATCGTAAAAGACGATCAGTGATGTTGAATGACAAGCCACGCCCCCCTACAGTAAAAAAAAAACACACACGTCACACTTAACCCCTCCCCGCCCCCTAGTGGTTAACTCCGATGTCCGATGTGTCCGCCATAATGTCGCAGTCACAATAATAAATATCGCTGATCGCCGCCATTACTAGTAAAAAAAAATATTAATAAAAATGCTATAAAATTATCCCCTATTTTGTAAACGCTATAACTTTTGCACAAACCAATCAATAATCGCTAATTGCGATTTTTTTTTACCAAAAATATGTAGAAGAATACGTATCGGCCTAAACTGAGGAAAAAAAAAAAATTTTATATGTTTTTTGGGGATATTTATTATAGCAAAAAGTAAAAAATATTGAATTTTTTCAAAATTGTCGCTCTAATTTTGTTTATAGCGAAAAAAATAAAAAACGCAAAGGTGATCAAATACCACCAAAATAAAGCTCTATTTGTGGGAAAAAAAGGACACCAATTTTGTTTGGGAGCCACGTCGCACCGCGCAATTGTCAGTTAAAGCGACGCAGTGCCGAATCGCAAAAAGGGGCCTGGTCCTTTGTCTGCAAATTGGTCCGGGGCTTAAGTGGTTAATGTGACTATAAACTGTACAACTCAATTAAAAAAAAACTGAAATCTATTCGAAGGGAGTGAAGTAAAAGTAAAAAACTAAAATAATGTGGTTGCATAAGTGTGCACACCCTCTTATATCTGGGGATGTAGCTGTGTTCAGAATTAAGCAATCACATTCAAACTCATGTTAAAAAGGAGTCAGTACACACCTGCCATCATTTAAAGTGCCTCTGATTAACCCCAAATAAAGTTTAGCTGTTCTAGTAGGTCTTTCCTGACATTTTCTTAGTCGCATCCTACAGCAAAAGCCATGGTTTGCGGAGAGCTTTCAAAGCATGAGAGGGATCTCCTTGTTAAAAGGTATCAGTCAGGAGAAGAGTACAAAAGAATTTCCAAGGCATTAGACATACCATGGAACACAGTGAAGACAGTCATCATCAAGTGGAGAAAATATGGCACAACAGTGACATTACCAAGAACTGGACGTTGGAAATCTGTGGGGTGATCTGAAGAGGGCTGTGCACAGGAGACGCCCTCGCAATCTGACAGATTTGGAGTGATTTGCAAAGAAGAGTGGGCAAATATTGCCAAGTTGAGATGTGCCATGCTGATAGACTCATACCCAAAAAGACTGAGTGCTGTAATAAAATCAAAAGGGGCTTCAACAAAGTATTAGTTTAACCACTTCAGCCCCGGACCAATTGGCAGCCAAAGGACCAGGCCCCTTTTTGCAATTCGGCACTGCGTCGCTTTAACTAACAATTGCGCGGTCATGCGACGTGGCTTCAAAACAAAATTGTCATCCTTTTTTTCCCACAAATAGAGCTTTCTTTTGGTGGTATTTGATCGCCCCTGCGGTTTTTATTTTTTGCGCTATAAACAAAAATAGAGCGACAATTTTGAAAAAAATGCAATATTTTTTTACTTTTTGCTATAATAAATATCCCCAAAAAATATATAAAAAAACATTTTTTTTCCTCAGTTTAGGCCGATACGTATTCTTCTACATATTTTTGGTAAAAAAAATCGCAATTAGCGATTATTGATTAGTTTGCGCAAAAGTTATAGCGTTTACAAAATAGGGGATAGTTTTATAGCATTTTTATTAATATTTTTTTTTTTTATTAGTAATGGCGGCGATCAGCGATTTTTATTGTGACTGCGACATTTTGGCGGACACCTCGGACATTTTTGACACATTTTTGGGACATTTGTCATTTATACAGCAATCACTGCTATTTAAATAGCACTGATTCCTATGTAAATGACAGTTGTAGTTAGGGGGTTAACCACTAGGGGGCGGGGAGGAGTCAGTGTGACTTGTTGTGTTTTTTTTTTACAGTAGGGGGGCGTGGCTGTACGTCTGACGTCATTGATCGGCGTTCCCGATGACAGGGAACCGCCGATCACTGACAGTCAGTGTAGGAAGCGCGGGGAGAGGTTTGTTTACATAGACCTCTCCCCGTTCTTCAGCTCCGTAACCCGATCGCGGGATACCAGCGGCGATCGGGTCCGCTGGTCCCGCGGCCGTGGTCACGGAGCTCCCGACCGGGTCGCGCGCGCGCCGCTGGCGGCGCGCGCGTGCCCCCCGGGCAGGCAAATTAAAGGGGACGTACAGGTACGTGCTTTTGCCTGCCCGTGCCATTCTGTTGACGTATATCTACAGGAGGCGGTCGGGAAGCGGTTAAGGGTGTGCACACTTACTCAACCATATTATTTTATTTTTTTATTTTGACTTCCCTCCACCTAAAAGATTTCAGTTTGTTTTTCAATTGAGTTGTACAGTTTGTAGGCCACGTAAAGGCTGCTTTCACACTGGGGCGGTGCGGGCGGCGACGGTAAAGCAGCGCTATATTTAGCGCTGCTTTACCATCGTTTTACCCGCAGTATGCAGCCGCTAGCGGGGTGGTTTTAACCCCCGCTAGCGGCCGCAAAAGGGTTAAAAACCTCTGCAAAGTGCCGCTGCAGCGGCGGTTTGCGGGCGGTATCCCCGCGGTTTCCCATTGATTTCAATGGGAAGGAGCGGTATAGGAGCGGTAAATACACCGCTCCTTCACCGCTCCAATGATGCTGCTAGCAGGACTTTTGTTGCGGTCCTGCTAGCGCACCGCTCCAGTGTGAAAGCCCTCCGGCTTTCACACTGGAGTGAATGGGGCCGGTTTTTTCAGGCGGTGTACAGGCGCTATTTTTAGCGCTGTACCGCCTGAAAACCGCCCCAGTGTGAAAGGGGCCTAAAGGTTTTGATAACGTTCTGAAATAATTTATCTTTGTCTCATTTTTTTTACATCACAGAAACCTGTAATTTTAACTGGGGTGTGCAGATTTTTTATATCCATTGTACCTATATGATGAATAAATCGTTCATCAGATGATGTATTCTTGGGTATGGGGTTACTAAAAACACTCATCTAGTTTGGCGATTCATATAAAATGTTCGTTAATTAAAGCCCTGAAGAAGGTGTTGGGATGTGTTTGATGTTCTTAAAGACCAACTCCAGGGGAAAATACAAATGCTCCCTTGCAGTTGGAGTGCCCCTGTACTACAAGGGTTAACTGCTCATATAGGCCTAGAGGATAGGAAAAGCACTTTTACTTACACAATTCTCTGCTCCCCTGGCAGCTGGCTCTTTCCTCCACCCCCCCCCCCCCCCCCCCATGTTCCAGTGATGTCCCTCAGGCTGTGGGCTCTGCATTGGGGCTTGGTGATGTCGGAGGATGTACAACTACTGGAACATAGGGGAGAAAATACTGCTGGACAGTGGTGTCGCTAGGGGGGTGGCTTTTGGGGCTATAGCCCCGAATCCCGGGCCCATAGCCCCAAGTCTCTGCAGGGGTCCCCACAGGGAGGGGTGGTTCTCTGGGGACAATGATGTAAGTGGAAGGGGCTCTCTGGGGACCCTGATTTTAAGAGGGGGGCTCTCTGGGGACCCTGATTTAAGGGTGAGGCTCTCTGTGGACCCTAATGTAAGGGGGGCTCTCTGGGAACCTTGATGCAAGGGGGAGGCTCTCTGGGGACCCTGATTTAAGGGGGGGCTCTATTGGGACCCTGATATAAGGGGGATAGGGCTCTCTGGGCACCCTGATTTAAGGGGGGCTCTCTGGGGACCCTGATTTAAGGGGGGCTCTCTGGGGACCCTGATGTAAGGGGGGCTCTATGGGGACCCTGATGTAAGGGGGGCTCTCTGGGGACCCTGATTTAAGGGGGGCTCTCTGGGGACCCTGATGTAAGGGGGGGCTCTATGGGGACCCTGATGTAAGGGGGGCTCTCTGGGGACCCTGATGTAAGGGGGGGCTCTCTGGGGAATATATGCAAACACGTATATTACTGTATATACATGTGTATGCCCGCCTCAAGCGTATGACTTTCTTTACTACGCTGCTATGGGCTCTAGCCCCAGATCTTTTGTAGACCCAGCAACACCCCTGCTGCTGGAACTAGTCTTACAGCATGAAGGAGAGGAGGATTGGGTAAGAACAATTGCTTTTCCCATCTCCTAGTCCTAAATGAGCATTCATTTTTACTGTCCCCAGAGTTCAGCTTTACGATTCTCAAATGCTCCAACACGTTTCAGCTGAAATGCCCACCTTCAAGAGTTTGGACATATCATTCATAATTAAAGCCAGACAAAATTCACTAGAAAGCCTTTAAGGCTAAATTGAGCTGAGCTGTAAATAATGAACCATACATCCAAGCACTGAGGAAGCCCCCTTTCCCCATCGAAACATGTTAGCTGTATTTGATTTTCCTAATCAAATAACTTATAGCAGTCAACAATTTGGATGACTGTTTTTACTAGGCTCCCTGAACCCCACACCCAATAACAGTTTCTATCTTGGAATTTGTGTTGTCATGTATTACCATGATACATTTTTATCCCTGCCTATATCCTCACTTCCTGTACCTCTGAGGACCTGTGAAAGCAGGATAAAAAATAGGGGAAGACATTGGCACCAAGGCAGGAAGATGCAGGCAGCAAAAACAACCTTCAAATAAAAAAAAAAAAAAAAATGGGAAAGCCACAAAGTTTAACAAGTCCAGAAAATTTTTAGTAATTGTGATGGCAACGCGTTTCAGGGCTACAAAATGCCTCCCTCCACAAACACACTAAATAGATTTAAGGAACATTTTTTTTAAACTAAAACCTGATAAAAATTCACTAGAAGGCCTGTGTTAGAGCTAAATAGAGCTGAGGTGTCAGTCACAAGTTCAGCTCTAAGAACCTAAAATACATCCAACGCAGTTTGGATGAAAAGCCTCCCCCTTCTTTAGGGCGTCAATGTTTGGTTCATAACTAAAAGCAGAAAAAAAAATCACTAGAAGGCCTGTTTTTGGGCTTAATTGATTTGAGAAGCTGGTGTATCAATGGTTTAAATCAGTATTTCTCAACTCCAGTCCTCAAGGCGCCCCAACAGGTCATGTTTTCAGGATTTCCCTCAGATGAAACAACTGCGGCAGTGAAACTGATAAAATCACTTGTGCAAAATAATGGAGAGCCTTAAAAAAACATAACCTGTTAGGGCGCCTTGAGGACTGGAGTTGAGAAACACTGGTTTAAATAATGAACTATATGTTCAAGCCCTGAGGAAACCCCCTTTTCCCTTAAAACATGTTGGAAATATTTTATGTTCCTAATCAACAAACAACTTATATCAATCACCAAAAATAAAAATCACTAGAAGGCCTGTTTTTGTGCTTAATTGATCTGAAATGTTGGTGTATCCTCATAAAGATGAAATCATTTAAATAAAGAACCATACATTTAAGCCCTGAGGAAGCCCTCCTTACCTTGAAACACATTGGCTGTATTTGATGTTTTTTAATAAAAATACAACTTATATCAATTACCAATAAAAAAGAAAAACAATAGAAGGCCTGTTTTTGGGCTTAATTTAGCTAAGATATTGGTTTATCCTCATAAAGATAAAATGGTTTAAATCATAAACCATATGTTCAGGCCCTGAGTAAGCCTCCTTTTCCCACGAAATGTGTTGTATTTATTTGATGTTCTTAACAACCTATATCAATCACTAAAAAAAAAAATCACTTGAAGGCCTGTTTTTGGGCAAAATTGAGCTGAGATGTTGGTGTATCCTCATAAAGGAGATATGGTTTAAATAATGAACCATATGTTCAACACCTGAGGAAGCCCATTACTAATAAAAAAAAAAAAATATTAATAAAAATGCTATAAAACTATCCCCTATTTTGTAAACGCTATAACTTTTGCGCAAACTAATCAATAATCGCTAATTGCGATTTTTTTTACCAAAAATATGTAGAAGAATACGTATCGGCCTAAACTGAGGAAAAAAAATGTTTTTTTATATATTTTTTGGGGATATTTATTATAGCAAAAAGTAAAAAATATTGCATTTTTTTTCAAAATTGTCGCTCTATTTTTGTTTATAGCGCAAAAAATAAAAAACGCAGGGGCGATCAAATACCACCAAAAGAAAGCTCTATTTGTGGGAAAAAAAGGACGCCAATTTTGTTTTGGAGCCATGTCGCACAACCGTGCAATTGTTAGTTAAAGCGACGCAGTGCCGAATTGCAAAAAGGGGCCTGGTCCTTTGGCTGCCAATTGGTCCGGGGCTGAAGTGGTTAATCAAAAAACAGCTCATACCAATCCGCAAAAAAAAAAAAACACGAGAAGGCCTGTTTTTGGGCCTAATTGAGCTGAGATGTTGATATATCCTCATAAAGATCAAATGGTTTAAATAAAAAAAAACATATGTTTAAGCTCCAAAGAAGCCCCCTTTTCTCCCCGAAACGCGCTGTATTTGATGTTTTTATTCGAAAAACAACTTAAATCAATCACCCCCAAAAAAATCACTAGAAGGCCTGTTTTTGGGCTTAAAGGGAGTTCCACTGAAAAATGGAACTTCCGCTTTAAGAGAAGGTGACCCCCTGACATGCCACATTTGGCATGTCATTTTTTTTGGGTGGGGGAGAGCAAACCCTCTTTTTAGAAGGTTCCAGCTCCCACTTCCTCCCAGGGCACCGTGGCGCCGGAAGTAAGTTCACCTCTCCTTCCTCCCTCTCGACAATCATCTGGGACATGTCACAGGTCCCAGATGGTTGCCCAGCCAGTCACAGTATGCAGCGCGGCTTGCGCATAAGCAGTGCTTGCCCGGCTGTGAAGCCACAGCCGGGCGCCCACAGTGACAGTGATAGTGGCGGCATCGCAGAGAGGAGGGGGAGACAAGCGGGGCTTCGTTCCCCCACATCGCTGGACCCTGGGCCAGGTAAGTATCTGATTATTAAAAGTCAGAAGCTGCAGTATTTGTAGCTGCTGACTTTGAATTTTTTTTTTTAGTCGGAACTCCGCTTTAATTTAGCTGAGATGTTGGTGTATCCTCATAAAGATGAAATGGTTTAAATAATGAACCATATTTTAAAGCCCTGAGAAGGCCCCCATTGTCCCTTGAAACACATTGGCTGTATTTGATGTTCTTATTCAAAAAACAACTTATATCAATCACCCAAAAAAAAAAAAAACTCAAAACAAAATTGAGCTGAGATGTTGGTGTATCCTCATACAGGAGATATGGTTTAAATAATGTACCATATGTTCTAGACCTGAGGAAGCCCCCTTTTCCCACGAAATGTGTTGTATTTATTTGATGTTCTTAACAACCAATATCAATCGCTAAAAAAAATCACTTGGAGGCCTGTTTTGGGGCACAATTGAGCTGAGATGTTGGTGCATCCTCATAAAGATTAAATGGTTTAAAAGAATGAACCATATGTTTAAGCCCTGAAGAAGCCCCTTTTCCCACTGAAAAGCGTTGGATGTATTTTATGTTCTTAATCAAAAAACTATTTATATCAATCTTCCAAAAAAAAATCACTAGAAGGTCTGTTTTTGGGCTTGCTTGAGCTGAGATGTTGGTGCATCCTCATAAAGATGAAATGGTTTAAATAAGTTTAAGCCCTGAGGAAGCCCCCTTTTCCCTTGAAACACGTTAGATGTGTTTGATATAAATTGTTTTTTGATTAAGAGCATCAAACACATCTAACGTGTTTCAAGGGAAAGGGGGGCTTTCTCAGGTCTTAAACATATGGTTCACCAACACCTGGGCTCAATTAGGCCCCTTTCACACCGGGGCGGTGAGCCGCGGTGACGGTAAAGCAGCGCTATATTTAGCGCTGCTTTACTGTCGTTTTCACCGCGGTTTTCGGCCGCTCGCGGTGCGGTTTTACCCCCCGCGAGCGGCCGAAAAAGGGTTAAACACCCCCCGCAGAGCGCCGCCGTAGCCGCGGTATTGCCGCGGTAACCGCGGTATTGCCGCGGTTTTACCGCGGTCTCCCATTGTAATCAATGGGAAGGAGCGGTATAGGAGCGGTGAACACACCGCTCCTATCCCGCTCCAAAGATGCTGCTAGCAGGACTTTTTTTGTCATCCTGCTAGCGCACAGCTCCAGTGTGAAAGCCCGCCGGCTTTCACACTGGAGTTAAAGGGGCCGGATTTTTTCATGCGGTGAACAGGCGCTATTTTTAGCGCTGCACCGCATGAAAAACGCCCCGGTGTGAAAGGGGCCTTAAGCCCATAAACAGACCTTCTAGTGATTATTTTTTTTATTGGGTGACTGATGCTCTTAATCAAAAAAATATTTATATCAATCACCCAAAAAATCACTAGAAGGTCTGTTTTTGGGCTTAATTGATCTCAGATGTTGGTGAACCATAGGTTTAAGCCTGAGAAAGCCCCATTTTCCCCTTGAAATGTGTTAGCTGTGTTTGATGTTCTTTAAAAAAAAAAAAAACGTATATCAATCACCAAAAATAAATCACCAGAAGGCCTGTTTTGGGGCAAAATTGAGCTGAGATGTTGGTGTATCCTCATAAAGGAGAAATGGTTTAAATAATAAACCATATGTTCAACACCTGAGGAAGCCCCCTTTTCTCTCGAAATGTGTTGTATTTATTTGATGTTCTTAACAACCTATATCAATCACTAAAAAAAAATCACTTGAAGGCCTGTTTTTGGGCAAAATTGAGCTGAGATGTTGGTGTATCCTCATAAAGGAGAAATGGTTTAAATAATGAACCATATGTTGAAGACCTGAGGAAGCCCCCTTTTCCCACGAAATGTGTTGTAATTATTTGATGTTCTTAACAACCTATATCAATCACAAAAAAAAATCACCTGAAGGCCTGTTTTTGGGCAAAATTGAGCTGAGATGTTGGTGTATCCTCATAAAGGAGAAATGGTTTAAATAATGAATTATATGTTCAAGACCTGAGGAAGCCCCCTTTCCCCACGAAATGTGTTGTATTTATTTGATGTTCTTAACAACTTATATCAATCACTAAAAAAAAAAATCACTTGAAGGCCTGTTTTTGGGCAAATTTGAGCTGAGATGTTGGTGTATCCTCATACAGGAGATATGGTTTAAACAATGTACCATATGTTCTAGACCTGAGGAAGCCCCCTTTTCCCACGAAATGTGTTGTATTTATTTGATGTTCTTAACAACCAATATCAATCGCTAAAAAAAATCACTTGGAGGCCTGTTTTGGGGCACAATTGAGCTGAGATGTTGGTGCATCCTCATAAAGATTAAATGGTTTACAAGAATGAACCATATGTTTAAGCCCTGAAGAAGCCCCTTTTCCCACTGAAAAGCGTTGGATGTATTTTATGTTCTTAATCAAAAAACTATTTATATCAATCTTCCAAAAAAAAATCACTAGAAGGTCTGTTTTTGGGCTTGCTTGAGCTGAGATGTTGGTGCATCCTCATAAAGATGAAATGGTTTAAATAAGTTTAAGCCCTGAGGAAGCCCCCTTTTCCCTTGAAACACGTTAGATGTGTTTGATATAAATTGTTTTTTGATTAAGAGCATCAAACACATCTAACGTGTTTCAAGGGAAAGGGGGGCTTTCTCAGGTCTTAAACATATGGTTCACCAACACCTGAGCTCAATTAGGCCCCTTTCACACCGGGGCGGTGAGCCGCGGTGACGGTAAAGCAGCGCTATATTTAGCGCTGCTTTACTGTCGTTTTCACCGCGGTTTTCGGCCGCTCGCGGTGCGGTTTTACCCCCCGCGAGCGGCCGAAAAAGGGTTAAACACCCCCCGCAGAGCGCCGCCGTAGCCGCGGTATTGCCGCGGTAACCGCGGTATTGCCGCGGTTTTACCGCGGTCTCCCATTGTAATCAATGGGAAGGAGCGGTATAGGAGCGGTGAACACACCGCTCCTATCCCGCTCCAAAGATGCTGCTAGCAGGACTTTTTTTGTCATCCTGCTAGCGCACAGCTCCAGTGTGAAAGCCCGCCGGCTTTCACACTGGAGTTAAAGGGGCCGGATTTTTTCATGCGGTGAACAGGCGCTATTTTTAGCGCTGCACCGCATGAAAAACGCCCCGGTGTGAAAGGGGCCTTAAGCCCATAAACAGACCTTCTAGTGATTATTTTTTTTATTGGGTGACTGATGCTCTTAATCAAAAAAATATTTATATCAATCACCCAAAAAATCACTAGAAGGTCTGTTTTTGGGCTTAATTGATCTCAGATGTTGGTGAACCATAGGTTTAAGCCTGAGAAAGCCCCATTTTCCCCTTGAAATGTGTTAGCTGTGTTTGATGTTCTTTAAAAAAAAAAAAACGTATATCAATCACCAAAAATAAATCACCAGAAGGCCTGTTTTGGGGCAAAATTGAGCTGAGATGTTGGTGTATCCTCATAAAGGAGAAATGGTTTAAATAATAAACCATATGTTCAACACCTGAGGAAGCCCCCTTTTCTCTCGAAATGTGTTGTATTTATTTGATGTTCTTAACAACCTATATCAATCACTAAAAAAAAATCACTTGAAGGCCTGTTTTTGGGCAAAATTGAGCTGAGATGTTGGTGTATCCTCATAAAGGAGAAATGGTTTAAATAATGAACCATATGTTGAAGACCTGAGGAAGCCCCCTTTTCCCACGAAATGTGTTGTAATTATTTGATGTTCTTAACAACCTATATCAATCACAAAAAAAAATCACCTGAAGGCCTGTTTTTGGGCAAAATTGAGCTGAGATGTTGGTGTATCCTCATAAAGGAGAAATGGTTTAAATAATGAATTATATGTTCAAGACCTGAGGAAGCCCCCTTTCCCCACGAAATGTGTTGTATTTATTTGATGTTCTTAACAACTTATATCAATCACTAAAAAAAAAAAATCACTTGAAGGCCTGTTTTTGGGCAAATTTGAGCTGAGATGTTGGTGTATCCTCATACAGGAGATATGGTTTAAACAATGTACCATATGTTCTAGACCTGAGGAAGCCCCCTTTTCCCACGAAATGTGTTGTATTTATTTGATGTTCTTAACAACCTATATCAATCACAAAAAAGAAATCACTTTAAGGCCGGTTTTTGGGGCAAAATTGAGCTGAGATGTTGGTGTATCCTCCTTCTAAAGGAGAAATGGTTTAAATAATGAACCATATGTTCAAGTCCTGAGGAAGCCCCCTTTTCCCTCGAAATGTGTTATATTTATTTGATGTTCTTAACAACCTATATCAATCACTTAAAGGCCTGTTTTGGGGGCAAAATTGAGCTGAGATGTTGGTGTATCCTCATGAAGGAGAAATGGTTTAAATAATGAACCATATGTTCAAGACCTGAGGAAGCCCCCTTTTCTCTCGAAATGTGTTGTATTTATTTGATGTTCTTAACAACCTATATCAATCACTAAAAAAAAAATCGATTGAAGGCCTGTTTTTGGGCAAAATTGAGCTGAGATGTTGGTGTATCCTCATGAAGGAGAAATGGTTTAAATAATGAACCATATGTTCAAGACCTGAGGAAGCCCCCTTTTCTCTCGAAATGTGTTGTATTTATTTGATGTTCTTAACAACCTATATCAATCACTAAAAAAAAAATCACTTGAAGGCCTGTTTTTGGGCAAAATTGAGCTGAGATGTTGGTGTATCCTCATAAAGGAGAAATGGTTTAAATAATGAACCATATGTTCAACACCTGAGGAAGCCCCCTTTTCTCTCGAAATGTGTTGTATTTATTTGATGTTCTTAACAACCTATATCAATCACTAAAAAAAAAAATCGATTGAAGGCCTGTTTTTGGGCAAAATTGAGCTGAGATGTTGGTGTATCCTCATGAAGGAGAAATGGTTTAAATAATGAACCATATGTTCAAGACCTGAGGAAGCCCCCTTTTCTCTCGAAATGTGTTGTATTTATTTGATGTTCTTAACAACCTATATCAATCACTAAAAAAAAAAAAATCACTTGAAGGCCTGTTTTTGGGCAAAATTGAGCTGAGATGTTGGTGTATCCTAATGAAGGAGAAATGGTTTAAATAACGAACCATATGTTCAAGACCTGAGGAAGCCCCCTTTTCCCACAAAGTGTTTTGTATTAATTTGATGTTCTTAACAACCTATATCAATCACAAAAAAAAAAAAAAAATCACTTGAAGGCCTGTTTTTGGGCAAAATTGAGCTGAGATGTTGGTGTATCCTCATACAGGAGAAATGGTTTAAATAATGAACCATATGTTCAAGACCTGAGGAAGCCCCCTTTTCCCTTGAAATGTGTTGTATTTATTTGATGTTCTTAACAACCTATATCAATCACTAAAAAAAAATATCACTTGAAGGCCTGTTTTTGGGAAAAATTGAGCTGAGATGTTGGTGTATCCTCATAAAGGAGAAATGGTTTAAATAATGAACCATATGTTTAAGACCTGAGGAAGCCCCCTTTTCCCTTGAAATGTGTTGTATTTATTTGATGTTCTTAACAACCTATATCAATCACTAAAAAAAAATATCACTTGAAGGCCTGTTTTTGGGAAAAATTGAGCTGAGATGTTGGTGTATCCTCATAAAGGAGAAATGGTTTAAATAATGAACCATATGTTCAAGACCTGAGGAAGCCCCCTTTTCTCTCGAAATGTGTTGTATTTATTTGATGTTCTTAACAACCTATATCAATCACTAAAAAAAAATATCACTTGAAGGCCTGTTTTTGGGAAAAATTGAGCTGAGATGTTGGTGTATCCTCATAAAGGAGAAATGGTTTAAATAATGAACCATATGTTTAAGACCTGAGGAAGCCCCCTTTTCCCTTGAAATGTGTTGTATTTATTTGATGTTCTTAACAACCTATATCAATCACTAAAAAAAAATATCACTTGAAGGCCTGTTTTTGGGAAAAATTGAGCTGAGATGTTGGTGTATCCTCATAAAGGAGAAATGGTTTAAATAATGAACCATATGTTCAAGACCTGAGGAAGCCCCCTTTTCTCTTGAAATGTGTTGTATTTATTTGATGTTCTTAACAACCTATATCAATCACTAAAAAAAATCACTTGAAGGCCTGTTTTTGGGGGAAATTGAGCTGAGATGTTGGTGTATCCTCATAAAGATGTGGTTTAAATAATGATTATGAACCTTTTTTTTAAGCCCTGAAGAAGCCCCATGTAAACGTTACTGACAGGTCCACTTTAAATCCTCCAGCCATCTTAAGGTTTTTGTGGCACGATCCAAGTAAACTGTCAGATATGTTATTCATTTATTTTTTTTTTTTTAACTTGTCAAGTTGCTTTGAACTTCTCCTAATTTCCAAAGGAATTAGCTTGGTAAGTGACTGATGGCTTGTGACATGGCGGGCTATTTTTGGTTCCAAGATCGGAACATCTTTCCTGCATCACATCCACACGAGGAAGAAAGGAAAATAAAATGATTACCTGTTTGCCTGAAGAGCATTCGTCTTGTTATGACACACTCGGCTTTTTACAGTGGGCGAGCGTTATTGGTTGTACGTTGATTAGCGGTGTAATGCGGCATCCGGCGCCACTTCTAAAGCCTGGAAACAATCTCTGGATAAATCTGCAGTCATTGCAAGGCTGAACTCCGGGCAGCTATATACTCAGTTACCGTGTATATACAGAGTCTTCCCTTCAGTCTTGCACAGTTGTACCGGCTCCTCTCCTGTATTGAAATGGCTCACTCTGATTTCACTGCACACTGTGAGCTTCTCACAGTGTGCATTAGAAGCTGCAGCAAGTCAGATAAAGCTCCACTTCATTTCCTGGCTGGAGGCATGGGCGTCCACAGGTAGGGGCAAGGGGGGTCAAGTGCCCCCCCCCCCCTGGAATCAGGGATCGGATCTTAACCACTTCCCGCCCGGTCAATAGCATATTGACGTCCGGGAAGTGGTTCCGTTATCCTGACTGGGCGTCATATGACGTCCTTCAGGATAACATGCCGCCGCGCGCCCGTGGGGGCGCGCATCGCGGCGATCGGTGGAGCGGTGTGTTAGTCTGACACACCGCTACACTGATCTCGGTAAAGAGCCTCCGGCGGAGGCTCTTTACCACGTGATCAGCCGGGTCCAATCACGGCTGATCATGATGTCAACAGGAAAAGCCGGTGATCGGCTTTTCCTCACTCGCGTCTGACAGACGCGAGTAGAGGAGAGCCGATCAGCGGCTCTCCTGACAGGGGGGGTCTGCGCTGATTGTTTATCAGCGCAGCCCCCCCTCAGATGCCCACACTGGACCACCAGGGACTCCACTAGGATCACCAGGGAAGTGGGCAACATGTGGATGGCCAGGTATGTACCCCCTGGCCATCCACATGTGCAAATGATGCCCAATCTGTGCCAGTCAGTGCCCACAAATGGGCACTGGCTGGCACCATCAAGTAGCAATCAGTGCCACCCATCACCCAGTAATGCCACCCAGTGTTATCAGTGCCACCCATCAGTGTAATCAGTGCCACCCATCAGTGTCCAGCAGTGCCACCTATCAGCGTCCATCCGTGCCCATCAGTGCCCACCTATCAGTGCCCATCAGTGCCCATCCATGCCACCTATCCGTGCCACCCATAAGTACCCATCAGTGCCACCCATAAGTGCCCATCAGTGCCGCCTATGAGTGCCCATCAGTGCCGCCTATGAGTGCCCATCAGTGTCACATATGAGTGCCCATCAGTGCCACATACCAGTGCCACCTATCAGTGCCCATCAGTGCCACCTATCAGTGCCCATCAGTGCCGCCTATCAGTGCCCATCATCAGTGGCCATCAGTGCCACCTCATCAGTACCACCTCATTGGTGCCACCTCATCGGTGCCCATCAGTGCCGCCTTATCAGTGCCCGTCAGTGCAGCCATATCAGTGCCCATCATTGAAGAAGAAAACGTACTTATTTACAAAAAAATTAACAGAAACAAAGAAAAACTTGTTTTTTTTTCAAAATTTTTGGTCTTTTTTTATTTGTTGCGCAAAAAATAAAAATCGCAGAGGTGATCAAATACCACCAAAAGAAAGCTCTATTTGTGGGAACAAAATGATAAAAAATTCTGTTTGGGTACAGTGTTGTATGACTACGCAATTGTCATTCAAAGTGCGACAGTGCTGAAAGCTGAAAATTGGTCTGGGCGGGAAGGTGTCTAAGTGCCTGGTAAGGGCCAATCAAAGGAGACTAGGAGAGGAGAGCATCGCATCATGGGACAAGTAGTCCCAAAGATTGGCAGCCCCATTTTCCACAGGGAGGAGGCTACAGCTCGATCAAGAGAGAGATTGAGAGACTGCAGCCTGGAAAAAAGCTGAGGGAGAGAGTGCTACAGGACAAAGAACGAAGAGTGTGCTGGGCAGAAGCCAGAGAGAGAGCCACGCTGCCCAGCGCCACCAGAGAGAGAGCCACGCTGCCCAGCGCCACCAGAGAGAGAGCCACGCTGCCCAGCGCCACCAGAGAGAGAGCCACGCTGCCCAGTGCCACCAGAGTGAGAAACACGCTGCCCAGTGCCACCAGAGAGAGAGACACGCTGCCCAGCACCACCAGAGAGAGAAAGACTGAGCCACTACCAGGGTACAGACATGCTACACTACTGACCAGAGGGACCCAGAGTGAGCGATCATCTAGCCGGAGGGATCACTGCTGTAGTTTTGCTGGGTCTGGTAAGAGGGCCTGTTGGCCATTATCCATTACTTATCCTAGGGACTGTACTATGTCTGCAGTCTCTGACCATGATAATGTGATCATGACATTGTCGAAAAGGGGCGGTGCATGGGTGACCCTAAAATGATGCCCCCCCTGAAAAAAGTTCTGCGGACGCCCATGGCTGGAGGATGTCCTGAATTATCTAGTAGCCTTTTCCTCCCCAACCCGAATGTTCATAGCTCGTCCCTTTCTTTCTTTAGATTTGGGTATTTCATTTCTGGAAGCTCGGCATCACATATAGGCATTACCATGGGCACGCTGCATACAAATGCAAAGCACCAGTGCCCGGACAAGGCCATCTAGAGCCTAGGGCGAACATGCAAAACTGTGCCCCCCCCCCCTTCCCTAAGATGTATGAGCATTACGTGTTAGCAAAACCTACCCCCCTAAAAAAAAAAAAAGTTGAGCACTAATCTGCATGCTCACCCCCAAATCATAAATTCCTTCTCCTCCCAGGAGAAATCCGCCCCCCCCTCGCTGAAATCCCCCTCCCAGGACACAAAACTTTACCCCCCTCCCAGCCCCAATCCTCTTTCTGCCCAAATCCCCCCCCAAAAAAATCACTCCTCCAAGTACAAATCCTCTACTCTGCAAATCCCCAGGTACACATCCTCTCCCTCCCCACTCCCAATCCCCCCCTCCCGGCACAAATTCCCCTTCCTAGCAGAACCCCCCCCCCCCCCCAAATTTCCCCTCTCAGCACCAATACCCCCCCCCCCCCCCAATCATCCCTACTGGCACAATCCCCCCCCCCCCCCCAAAAAAAATATTAAAATTAGAATGGCTAAGGCCTGACGGCCGAAACAAGTTAGCCTGTTTTACCCTGTACTGACAATATAGCTAATAAAAAATTACTTATTAGAGTTGTTAGAATAAAACGCTTTTTATTTTTTATATTTTATATTTTTTGCACGTTTGTGTTGGTGTCTTAAGGGCTAATTTTGATATGCAAAAAAAATTGTAAGAACTTATTAACACCTAACCTAATGTGTTAAGATGTATTAATGGCATGTTTTCAATGCGTTTTTGGACGCGTTTGCATCACGTTAAAGACCGCCTGGCAGACTTTTTCTATTGTATGGGTTTTTGTATTAGCATCCTGGCTGGTAAGGCTTTCTAAATACACCTCAAATGCACATTAGACATGTGCTATTAGTTTCGTACGAAACGAAAATTTGTACGAATTTCCGGAAATTCGTACATTTGTACGAATCCGACATACACATTTTTTTGCATACGAATTCCGTACGAAATACGAAAAATTAGTTTACGAATTTCGGATCCAAATTCATAACGAAAATTCGTAATTGTTACGAAAAGTTAACGAACCTAAAAGTTAAAACCCCAGGAAGTCAACACAGCACAGGGATGGTGGGAACTATGCTTACGAATTTCATACGAAATACGAAATTTCGGATCCAAATTAACAGAAACATGATTGGTTGGTTTGTTCACCAATCAGAGGAAGTCAGCACAGCACAGGGATGGTGGGAGCCCCTCATAATGGGCACAGCAGGTGTACACTTAGACACGGGAACTCAGCACAGGGATGGTGGGAACCCCTCATAATGGAAACACAGCAGGTGTACAGACCTGGGAACTCAGCACAGGGATGGTAGAAACCTCTCACAGTGGGCACAGCAGGTGTACAGACCCAGCAACTCAGCACATGGATGGTGGCAACCCCTCATAATGGACACAGCAGGTGTAAAAACCCAGCAACTCAGCACAGTGTGGTAGGGAACCACTCATAATGGGCACAGCAGGTGTACAGACCCAGAAACTCGGCTCAGGGATGGTGGGAGCCCCTCATAATGGGCACAGTGGGTGTACACTTAGACACAAGAACTCAGCACAGGGATGATGGGAACCCCTCATAATGGAAACACAGCAGGTGTACAGACCTGGGAACTCAGCACAGGGATGGTAGAAACCTCTCACAGTGGGCACAGTAGGTGTACAGACCCAGCAACTCAGCACAGGGATGGTGGCAACCCCTCATAATGGACACAGCAGGTGTAAAAACCCAGCAACTCAGCACAGGGATGGTGGGAACCCCTCCATAATGGGCACAGCAGGTGTACAGACCCAGAAACTCGGCTCAGGGATGGTGGGAACCCCTCATAATGGGCACAGCGGGTGTACACTCAGACCCGGGAACTCAGCACAGGGATGGTGGGAAACCCTTATAATGGGCACAGTGGGTGTACACTCAGACCCGGGAACTCAGCACAGGGCTGGTGGGGACCCCTCATAATGATAAATTCATCATAACGAACATTCGTAATTTTTACGAAAAGTTAACAAACCTAAAAGTTAAAAACCCAGGAAGTCAGCACAGCACAGGGATGGTGGGAGCCCCTCATAATGATAAATTCATCATAACGAACTTTCGTTGTTTTAACGAAAAGTTTACGAAACGGAACTTTGCATTTCGTATGAATCCGAATTGAATTTCGTACACGAATTACGAAATACAAATTTATTTTCATACGAAACGAACCAGAACGAAACAAAAACAAATTTTTTGATGGCGCACATGTCTAATGCACATTGACATCAATGGAAGCGTTTGGGGAGCAGTAAAGCCTGACACACCCCTTCTATATATGATAGCTTCCTGCTGTCAATGGTTACTAAGGAAGCAGCAGGTGCTTGCACAAGCCGCATCTCTAGGAACCGCTGATGTCACCAGGAATACCAGCCATGTTAGTAAAGGTTGTGGGGATAGTAGTGACATCACTGCCCAAATATGGCCACTGGCCACTTCAGGAAGCCATCATTTGGCTATGTGTATCAGTCGTGTGTGTAGGGTCATCTGGACTGGTTAAAGGTTTTGGGGTCTTTATATCTACAGTAGGTGACTTTTTTTTGTACTGTGAATGAGTAGGAGTATAAAATACCCCATACTCATTCACATGAAGGGTTAAGGGGGCATTATCTAGGGGAAGCCTTATTAAATGGGTCTTCCAGATTCCAATAATCCCCCCAAGACCCCCCACAACCACCGGCCAGTGTTGCGAGAAAGTAGCTCTTGCTCTCATTGACATGAGGACAATGTGCTTTGAAGTGGAAAAACAATACCCACGCTGCAAGTACGGCTTCTTTTGGCCAAGAACTGGTACTCTGTCTGAAGTGCCTCCAAAATCAGATAACAGAACTGATATGTTCAAGCTGGCCACTCGGTGTCATCCATAAAATGCCAATCTTGATTGGCTACATGATAGAGAAAATTGAGCACTGTCCGTGATACTTTTTTATTTGCACTAACATACAATTTTCCAGAACAAGCTTTCGGGGTATGTCCTCTTCTTCCAGGTCCAAGCCTTGGAAAGGCTTAAGGAAGGCTGCTAAAGTATAAATAACCATGACAGGCTTGAGGAAGGCTGCTAAAGACGAAACACGTTAGCCTGTCACAGTTGTGTCTTGTCATGTAGCCAATAAAGATTAGCATTTTATGGATGACACCAAGCTTGCATTTACTACCAGAACAATGTGCTTTGCCAGGAAATCTAACTAACACGTTTCAGCTGTAGCAGCCTTGAGAAAGACTGCTATAGCTGAAACACGATAGCAAGTAGGGCTTCTTTTGGCCAAGAACTGGTACTCTGTCTGAAGTGCCTCCAAAATCAGATAACAGAACTGGTATGTTCAAGCTGGCCACTCGGTGTCATCCATAAAATGCCAATCTTTATTGGCAACATGATAGAGAAATTTGAGTACTGTCCGTGATACTTTTTTATTTGCACTAACATACAATTTTTCAGAACAAGCTTTCGGGGTATGTCCTCTTCTTCCAGGTCCAAGCCTTGGACAGGCTTGAGGAAGGCTGCTAAAGTATAAATAACCGTGACAGGCTTGAGGAAGGCTGCTAAAGACGAAACACGTTAGCCTGTCACAGTTGTGTCTTGCCATGTAGCAAATAAAGATTAGCATTTTATGGATGACACCAAGTCGCCAGCTTGGATTTACTACCAGAACAGTGTGCTTTGCCAGGAAATCTAACTTTCAGCTATAGCAGCCTTGAGAAATAGTCCTATAGCTGAAACACGATAGTCTGTCACAGTTGTGTTTAACATTTAGCCAATAAAGATCAGCATTTTATGGAAGATACTGAGTAGAATTTGCTACCAGGACAATGTCCTTTGCCAGGAAATCATCAATTCTTACAGCCGTTACAAATAATCCCCGTAATGTGTCCAATATGTTTATTAATTATGATTGTTCATAATGCAGTATACTGCATTATGGCCACTAGATGGAGCTGATGATCATAGGAAATAAGCATCTGCAGTGATTTTTTTATTTTATTTTATTAACAGTCCCCTAGGTGATATCATTTATTGGCTAATTTAATTAATTAAAAATGCAATCTTAGATGCCTTAGATTCCTTCTTCAAGCTTTATGCAATTCCAAAAATGGTACTGGAAGCCACACAGAAGAAGCAATAAAAGAAAAGAGTAATAAACTACAAATATTAAAAAAAAAAATACAACTTGTCATATAATGCGTCTTTCAATACCTG
Source organism: Lithobates sylvaticus (assembly GCA_028564925.1). NCBI lineage: Eukaryota > Metazoa > Chordata > Amphibia > Anura > Ranidae > Lithobates > Lithobates sylvaticus. The sequence continues at coordinate 538,369,910 of CM053028.1, forward strand.
CATGCCCACCCTGCAGGAAATGCAGTCAATGTCCCTGAACCCCATTCCCCCCCGAACCCCTGCTCTCGCCCCCAACCCTGCAACCCCCTCAAATGTTCACCACCCCAACCTTGCCTGTCCTGGAATAATGGGCACATTTTTACCAGCCATTTTTTTTTTTCATCTTTTTTTTTTTTTCTTGACACATTTGAGTGGTAAAGGGTGAAGGAGGATAGAAAGATAGAGCGTGCTAAAGAAAGGGGTGACACGAAGATTTAACCTCTCCTGTTCTTCAATTATAGCTGTTAATGGAGAGCGTTCATCCAGAACAATGACCGCCTGCCAACCCAGCACCGCAGGTCATCTCATCGCTCACGTCGCGTGTCAACTTTAACAAAGGAAATATTTTATTTTTATGTACGGGGTTATTTTTGTACTGAACCTATTAGCTCCATTATGTCAAGAAGTAAATTGCTGTTATTTTAACACGTTTTTACAGTTGGTAATTAAAGTGTTACACTGATAGCACTTTTGTGACGTTCTTCACAAGTTCAGTCTTTTTGCCTGGTGGCTATGCTATCCTTTTAAAGCGTATTTAAACCCAAGTACAAAAATATAATATATATGGCAGCTTACATGTCCTTAACCCCTTCACATCCCGCCCATGTACATATGACGCCCAGCAGGTGGATCTCCCATCCTGGGTGGGCGTCATATGACGTCCTCCCATTCCCGGCCGCCTAGGGGGCACACGCGCCCGCGCGTCGCTCGGGACACGGTGCGAGTGCCCAGCGGCCGCGATGTACGGGACCGTGGGGCTGTGTGTGTAAACACACAGCTCCACGTCCTGTCAGTGGCGAGGAGACCGATCATGTGTTCCCAGTACGGAGGAACACCGATCGGTCTCCTCCCCTTGTGAGTCCCCTCCCCCCACAGTTAGAATCACTACCTTAGGGAACATTTTAACCCCTGCAGCGCCCCCTAGTGTTAACCCCTTCCCTGCCAGTCACATTTACACAGTAATCAATGCAATTTTATAGCAACGATCGCTGTGTAAATGTGAATGGTCCCAAAAATGTGTCAAAAGTGTCCGAAGTGTCCGCCGCAATGTCGCAGTCACGAAAAAAAAATCGCAGATCGCCGGCATTACTAGTAAAAAAAAAATAAAAATGCAATAAATCTATCCCCTATTTTGTAGACGCTATAACTTTTGCGCAAACCGATCAATATACGCTTATTGTGATTTTTTTTACCAAAAATATGTAGAAGAATACGTATCGGCCTAAACTGAGTAAAAAAATTGTTTTTTTTTTTTTAAAATGGGATATTTATTATAGCAAAAAGTAAAAAATATTGTGTTTTTTTTCAAAATTGTCGCTCTTCTTTTGTTTATAGCGCAAAAAATAAAAAACCGCAGAGGTGATCAAATACCACCAAAAGAAAGCTCTATTTGTGGGAAAAAAAGGACGTCAATTTTGTTTGGGTGTAACATTGCACGACCGCGCAATTGTTAGTTAAAGCGATGCAGTGCCGAATCGCAAAAAGTGCTCTGGTAAGGAAGGGGGTAAAATGGCCCGGTGCTGAAGCGGTTAATTATGCCTGCATTAGTTTTCAGACTTTCTCCAGGTGAAAAGTTGTGATTTCTCTACTACGCTTCAACTCGATCCCACCTTGAAACCGTTTGTTACCAACCTTTGGCTTGTTCCCTGACAACGCTTTCACTCGATCCCAACCTGCAACCACTCTTTACTGAACTTTGGCTTGTTTCTCTACTACACTTCAGCTGGATCCTAACCTGCAACCACTCATTACTGACCTTTGGCTTGTTCCTCTAATACGCTTCCGCTCGATCCCAACCTGCAACCACTCTTTACTGAACTTTGGCTTGTTTCTCGACTACACTTCAGCTGGATCCCAAGCTGCAACCGCTCATTTCTGATCTTTGGCTTGTTCCTCGACTAGGCTTTCGCTCGATCCCAACCTGCAACCACTGTTTACCAAACTTTGGCTTGTTTCTCGATTACACTTCAGCTCGATCCCAACCTGCAATCATTTGTTACCGACCTTTGGCTTGTTCCTTGACAATGCTTACACTTGATTTTAACTTGCAGCCACTCATTACTGACCTTTGGCTTGGTCCTCGACTACGCTTACAATCAATCACAGCCTGAAGCCACTTGTTGCTGACCTTTGGCTTGTCCCTAGACTAAGCTTCCACTCAAACCCAACCTGCAATCATTCATTACCAACCTTTGGCTTGTTCCTCGACTACGCCTCCAATTGATCCCAACCCGAAGCCAGTCGTTACCAACCATTGGCTTGTTTTTCAACTACTCTTCTACTCGATCCCAACCTGCAACCACTCATTACTGACCTTTTGCTTGTTTCTCGACTATGCTTTAGCTCGATCCCAACTTGCAACCACTCGTTACCGAACATTGGCTTGTTCCTTGACTATGCTTACACTTGATCCCAACCTGCAACCTCTCATTACCAACCTTTGCATTGTCCCTCAACTACGCTTCCACTCGATCCCAACCTGCAACCACTCATTACTGACCTTTGGCTTGTTTTTGGACTAGGCTTCTGCTTGATCCAAACCTGCAACCCCTCGTTACCAACCTTTGGCTTGTTTCTTGACTATGCTTCCACTCGATTCCAACCTGCAACCACTTGTTATGACCTTTGGCTTGTTCCTCGACTACGCTTCCACACGATCCCAACCTGCAAACACTTTTTTACTGACCTTTAGCTTGTTTCTCGACTACGCCTCAGCTCGATCCCAACCTGCAACCACTCATTACCATCCTTTGGTTTGTTTCTCCACTGCTCTTCTACTCAATCAAAACCTGAAATCACTCGTTACTGACTTTAGGCTTGAAATAGCCTTGGTGAGCATTCAACATGAAAAAATAAAAACATCCAACCAAATGAGAAAATAGCCTAACACGAAGGGCTAATAACATTCAATCAAAAGAGGAAATAACATGAGGGAGACCTCTGCACTGTAAACTAATGGGTTGATTTTTAAAGAATTTGAATAGCCATTCGCTCATTGAAAATGCATGTATATTTGTTATGTGCAAATTGGGCAAAAAAAAAAAAAATCGATGTAAATAGGCCATATCCTGTGCTGATTGAATGTAAATGATTGATTTAAAACAGAAACTAACACATTTTGCCACTAGATGGAGCATATAGACATTTCTGTGCTCGCCACCAACAGTGTCATGAATCAACTACTGTAGAGAGTGAACGAAGGAATGATACAATGTTGCAGAGACAGAACTCTGTTGTTTGACACATTTACTGAACTGAAACTCTTCACAGAGGAGCAACAAAATAAACAATGGAGTTCTGTCCCTGCAACATTGTATCCATTCTGTATATTTGTTCTCTCTGCAGCAGCTTCTGGTCGAATGCTCTTAAAGAGGAACTACAGTCTCCTTACTGCTGGCCCTGACCCCCTTAATAGTGCCGCCATCTTAGATGGTCTTCCAAGATTTCTAGGACCACCAGTCCTCGCAGGATACCTGCCAGGTCTTTTTGAATCTCTAGGACTCCTATTACTCACAGTATCCATCCTGGGTTCATTATGATTTTCAGGATTCCTAGGACCACCAGTACTCACAGGATCCCTGATAGATATTCCAAGATTTCCAAACTGTAGTACTCACAGGATTCCTGCTGGGTCTTCCAATACTCCTCAGTAATCACAGAATCTATGCTGGGTCTCCTAAGACTTCTAGGTCCTCCAGTACTCACAGGATCCCTGACGGTTGTGCCAGGACTCCTGGGTCATCCAGTACTCACAGGATTACTGCCAGATCTTCCAGGACTCCTAGGTCCTCTAGTACTCACAGAATCCAAGCTGGGTCTTTCAGGACTTCTAGGTCCTCCAATGCTCACAGGATTCCTGACAGTTTTTACAGGACTCCTAGGTCCTCCAATATGCACAGGATTCCTGCCAGGTCTCCCAGAACTTCTAGGTCCTCCAGTACTCACAGGAACACTGCCGGGTGTTCCAGGACTCCTAGGTCCTCTAGTACTCACAGGATTCCTGCCAGGTTTTTCAGGGCTCCTAAGTCCTCCAATACTCACAGGACTCCTGCCAGGTATTCTGGGACTCCTAGGTTAACCAATACTCAGGATCACTGTCGGGTCTTCCAAGACTCTTAGGCCCTCTAGTACTTACAGGATTCCTGCCAGGTCTCCCAGAACTTCTAGGTCCTCCAGTACCCACAGGAACACTGCCGGGTGTTCCAGGACTCCTAGGTCCTCTAGTACTCACAGGATTACTGCCAGGATTTTCAGGGCTCCTAAGTCCTCCAATACTCACAGGACTCCTGCCAGGTCTTGCAAGATTACTAGGTCCTCCAATACTCACAAGATCACTGCATTCTGTATATCTGTTCTCTCTGCAGCAGCTGATTTTTTACATTGTTGGTGGTGAGCACAGGAATATCCATGCACTTAGCTTAGAGTGCAGAGGTCTCCCTTATTATTTCCTCTTCTGATCAAATGTTCTTATTCTATAGTGTTAGGCAATTTTCTCTTTTGGTCGAATGTTCCTAAATTCTTCTGGTCGAATGTTCTTAAAGAGGAACTTCAGAACCCTTACTGCTGGCCCTGTCCCCCTACAGGCACTGCCATCTTAGATGGTCTGGCACATGCGCAGATGTGCCAAAGCACTCTCGCTTTGACCTTTGGGACCAGAAATAGAGCCGTGTGGCAGATCTGCATATACACGGGTACGTGAATGCAGCACGATTAGGAAGGTACGAGTAATTGCGTTCAGTCTGCGCACGTGCCGATTTTTTGGTGCCTACGCCGCCCAAATGCAAAGTCTTGTACCTTCCCAAGCACATTGTGTTCACGGACGTGCAACTGCATCCATACGGGCACAGATTTGCCAAAGGTCTCTGCCAGGTACTGAAGGCCCTTCAGCACATCTGCACATGTGCTGAAGGGCACCTAGGCTCACCTAGGGCACCTTTCTCACCTAGGCTCTACGTAATTCTGGCCTAGGTGAGAAAGGAGAAAGTGCTTCCCTGCAGCACAAAAAAGTAAAAATAGATTACAAAAATTAAAATTTCCAATGGTGGGAGAGAGAGAGGGCTGAAGCCAGATACACTTAGTTTTTGGGGGGTGAAGGTCCGCCTTAAGACTTTTTTCTCTGTTGGTCAATGTGTTCTTCCGTTGTTCTGGTTAAATGTTCTTAAGACCATTTTCTCTTAGGGTCGAATGTTAGGTAAAGTTATGTTTACCCTGCAAAAGGCAATAAATAGAAACTGACATTTCACACATATTACAAGTATTATTTGTGACTTTTGTGCAAATGCTGAGACATTCGCATGGTCATTTTTATTTTATAAATGGACCCAGAAGCTTTCAATGTTTTTCTTTTCACATGTATGTTACTGTTATAGGTCATAGGCCACGACTACAAAATGTTCTTGTCACAAAAAAGTTGCCATTTTTCTGAACTTACACTTTGGAGTTATGGAATCAATTTATCAGTAAAGGTTTGGTTAGTAAGGGTTCGTCTTTAGATGTAATCCATAATTTGCATATTCACTATAAATAAATCATGAATGCTAGTTATGCAAATTGCTCAAAAACACACGTTTGTCGACAATCCGATGGGACTTCTAAAAGTTTAGGCAATTTTTTCTTCCTTGAAGTTCCATCTTTCATATATTGTACAGCCGGATTTTTTTTTTTTTTTAAGGTATTCCCTCCCCTAAGTTTGACTTTTTTTAAAAGATCAAACATTATCCTGTTTATGGCGTCCGTGTCCTCCAAACACGTCACACTCACCTGCTTTAGAGCTGAGGTTTTCCCTCTGTGTGTAGCCAATGGCTTCCTGTTTTTGCCAGCACCACAGAGAAAAGGGTGCCACCTATTGTGGTGTTTGAAAAAGAGAAAACCCCTAGGGTGGGAATTTTGAAGGCACTAACAAAAGAAAAAGAAAGATCTACAAATATCATATAAATTTATTGTAGAAAAATACATAAAATATAATACATGATAATGGATGCAAAAAAATCTGAAATATATACAGATTGGGGATACAGAATCCTATACCCTAGGGCAGCCTTCCTCAACCTTTTTAACACAGAGGAACCCTTTGAAATAACGTTACAGTCTCAGGTATCCCCTGCTAAAAATTACTATATCTACAACTCATAATATAAGAGTGTGATGGTCAGAGGGAATAATGCTTCTTAAGCCCCATACACACGGTCGGATTTTCCCATGGATTCTGTCCTATCGGACAATGTTGTCGGAAAATCCGACCGTGTGTAGGCACCATCGGACAGTGTACGTCGGATTGTCCGACGGACAAAGTCCTATCTCCTGCTGGATAGATTTTTCGACAACAAAGTCCGATCACACCAAATCCGATCGTGTGTATCGAATTCCGACGGACAAAGTGCTACGCATGCTCAGATCACATTACAAGACCAAAGCTATTGGCTACTAGCCTCTACGTAGTCCCGTCGTAGGCAACAAACGTCACCACGTTCAGAATGATCGGATTTTCCGACAACTTTGTCCGACCGTGTGTACGCAACACCAACATCGGACAAAGTACGACGGACATGATCCGACGGACCTGGTCCTCGGATAATCCGTGCGTGTGTATGGGGCTTTACACTTGTGGTCGTTGGGAAGAATTGCCTCCCTACAGATAGCTAAAAAAGATCAATAGTATCAGTGGGAACTTATCTGAGAGTCAGAAATTGCTCATTGCTCAAGGAACCCCTAGCAACCCTTGGAGGAACCCTTGGGTTGCATGGAACCCTGGTTGAGAAACCCTGCTCTAGGGTATAGGATTCTGTATCCCCAATCTGTATATATTTCAGTTTTTTTGTATCCATTATCATGTATTATATTCTATGTATTTTTCTACAATACATTTATATGATATTTGTAAATTTTTCATTTTCTTTTGGTAGTGCCTTCAAAATCCCACCCTATGGGTTTTCTCTTTTTCATGTTCTATATGGGATGCGGCACAAATTTGAAATCTGTTTATATCAGAATCTTCCTTTCTCTAGTGTGTTGTTTGAGACATGCTAGCAGCCAGATCCCCCTATGTTCCCAGTCACTTCAAGAGTGTCTCCCAGTGCTTTCCAGTGTGATCTCTGTACACCAAGTGTTACCAGTATCATTCTACCTGTTTTCCAGCTCCTGTGTGCCTTCTGCATTCCCCCGGGATCTCTGCATGCCTCCGGCCTGTATTCAGCTCATTGTGCGTCCTTGTGCTCTCCACTCTCTCCAGTGTAGCCCTGTGCACTCTAGGCTGTTTTATATGATCTGTATGAATTATTTATTCACTTATTTATTCATGATTCAGTGATATTACTGTGACAGGAGTCACTTTGGGCGGGGGGCTTGTGAAACCAACCTTACCTTAGAGAGGTCTGGAAACTAATTTTTCAGCTCCCCAGGCCCCTCCTATGTGTAAGTTACCCTGTGTCTATTAGGGGCACAGGGTGACTGAGAAAATGATGGACAACTACTTAATGGACGCTGAGACTGTGGTTCAGATTAATTCTCTGAATAAGGACAATAAAACGACCCTTCTGGAGTGGATGGAAAGTTAAGGTAATATTAATCTTGTACAAGTTAATGGTCAGAGGAAATATGGTGGCCCTCCTGCAGACTGGGTTGGAGAGGTGCCTTTACATGGGACAGAAATATTTAGCAACAATATCCCTTACAAACAAAAAATACCAAACCGCCTAGCTATCTGGACAGCATTGCTGCTCAGGCTTTGGGCTCAGTCCTGTTGACCCTGTAAAAGTGTCCCTGTTTGGTACACACTCTGTGCCTCTGCTGGCACTCTCTTTTCCAGCTTCCTTGCTGCTCCCACAGGCTTGGGCCCTCCGTCTGCTCCGACAGACTGTACCGTGCAGCCATGAGCCACTTCTCGAAAGGGTGAAGCCCAGAACCTTGGTCCTGTCTCTACTAAAAGACCCAGACACACCTGCACAATCAGTGTGCCGGCTGTTCCCAACACCTGCTCACAGGATTGGAGATTTCCTCCCACCCAGATCGCTGCAAAGTTTCCAGGCTCCAGGTCCCCAACTAAAATTTACAAACCTCTTTCTTGTTAAAAAAATTTTTTACAAACCTCGGAGGAAACAGACAAAACAGATTCTTCCACATTAAATATTCATTCTGGAGCCTCTCAACCTGTCCGATTGACAATCCTGGGTGACAAACACCATGACAGGGAACTTTTACAGTGTATACTGTGTATATATATATATATTTTTTATTTTTTTCATGATTTATTATGATTCACTATACATATGAATTTAGTAGTGTGGGATTTTTATATTTATGATCACTGTATATTTATTAGGAAAAAAACATGTTGCTCATTAACGGTTGAAACATTTTTGGGTTGCGCTGCACTATTGGTTTTTATATATACAGTATGGTTTGGTGTGGGAACAAATGTCAGTGATTATCAGCAACCTACCACATTTGTAGAACACGAATGTATAATATATATATATATATATATATATATATATATATATATATATATATATATTATATATATATATATATATATATATATATATATATATATATATATATATTTTTTTTTTTTTTTTTTTTTTTTTTTTTCATTTTTTAGATACTCTATTTTAGTTATTCACTTTTTTATTTTTTATTATTATATTGTGTTTAGAGCAGTGAGCTTTTGTTGCTGATTAATATCTATATATTAGTAATTACATAGCAGCGCAATAATAATATCTGTATATTAGTAAGTTGAATGTATTTGTTCTGAGTACATTTTTATGTACAGCAATAGGATATAATTTCAGACTAGAAAGGACAATCTTCTATAAAGCACTAACTAATCCCTCTGACATCTAAAAAGCAATAGGATTGTGGGTACAGTATATTTGTCTAATACAAGACAGCTCTGAAAGTGTAAGGACTAACTTTCCATGCTGCTACTTAAATAGAAATGGATAGTGGTTTAAATTGCATTAGCTCTGTATATAGCCTTAAATGTAGAAGTGATTGTGTGCGTTATCCGGTGTTTTATGTGGAAAAGGATTCCAAAGGTTCTACTCTTGGATATAAAACAATTACATCCAGGCACTTTATTTAAAATCATATATAGAACAGACAAGGAGAAGATTGCATTCTAAAGACACCGTACTGCAATATCCAACTAACACTTACCACCAGCTGGAGGCAACGCTTTCCAAAGTTGAGTCAAATCCAAAGATTAGTAGCATATTGCTGGTGACAAAAACAATTTTGGGATTGTGTGGATTAAAGCCTAAGGTGACTGTAGCCATGTTCGTGCCCCTGTAACAATATATTGTCTGTTATGCTTTTTTTTTTATTTGCACTAAAAGTTATATTTTCAAGAGAAGCTTTTAGGCATCTACACCATTCTTCTCAGTCCAAGCAGTACCGGTATAGTGGTCAGCAATGTGTCCTTTATATTGCTAGTTGACATTGGTGGTCATTGGAAGGGAAAAATTACCCAATGTTGCCGAAGTTCAGGTGTTAAGTAGGGGATCGGAGGGCATTGATCTTCAGTGAGGGGGAAAGGGAGCATTTGTGTACCATGGAGGGGGGGGGGGGGGGGGGGGTGGAGGGTTGGTGCTAAGTGTGGGGAAAAGAGGGGAATTGGCATTCAGTGGGGGGAAAAGGGGAGCATTGGTTTTCTGTGGTGGGATAGGGGTTAATTTGTTTACAATGGTGGGTATTGGTGCTCATTGGAGGGAAACAGGGTTATTGGGGCTCAGTGTGGGGAAGGGGGCATTAGCGTTCAGTGGGGGAAAGGGGAGCATTGGTTTACAGTGGGAGGGGCATTGGTACTCAATGGGCGTTAAGAGGGACATTGGTGCCCAGTAGTCATCTACACCATTCTTCTCAGTCCAAGCAGTACCGATATAGTAGCCAGCAATGTGTCCTTTATATTGCTAGTTGACATTGGTGGTCATTGGAAGGGAAAAATGACCCAATGTTGCCGAAGTTCAGGTGTTAAGTAGGGGATCGGAGGGCATTGATCTTCAGTGAGGGGAAAAGGGAGCATTTGTGTACTATGGGGGGGGGGGGGGGGGGTGGAGGGTTGGTGCTAAGTGTGGGGAAAAGAGGGAAATTGGCATTCAGTGGGGGGGAAATGGGAGCATTGGTTTTCTGTGGTGGGATAGGGGTTCATTTGTTTACAATGGTGGGTATTGGTGCTCATTGGAGGGAAGCGGGGTTATTGGGGCTCAGTGTGGGGAAGGGGGCTTTAGCGTTCAGTGGGGGAAAGGGGAGCATTGGTTTACAGTGGGAGGGGCATTGGTACCCAATGGGCGGTAAGAGGGACATTGGTGCCCAGTGGGGGAAATAGTAGTTATTGCTTTTTAGAGTGGGAAAAGGGGGCATTGGCATTCAATGGGAAAAAGGGGAGCATTAGTATTCAGTGGAGGGGAAAAAGAACATTTGTTTACAGTGGGGGGCATCAGTGCTCAGTGGGAAAAAGAGAGGTTATTGTGCCTTATGCCCCGTACACACGGTCGGATTTTTTCCGACGGAAAATGTCCTATCGGACCATGTTGTCTGAAATTCCGACCGTGTGTGGGCTCCATCTGACTTTTTCCGTCGGAATTTCCGACAAAAAAAAGTTTAAGATCCTGCTCTCAAATTTTCCGACAACAAAGTCCTATCGGACTTTTTCCGATCGTGTGTAGCAAATTCCGACGGACAAAGTGCCACGCATGCTCAGATCACATTACAAGACCAAAGCTATTGGCTACTAGCCTCTACGTAGTCCCCTCGTACGCAACGAACGTCACCACGTTCAGGATGATCGGATTCTCCGACAACTTTGTCCGACCGTGTGTATGCAACACCAGTGTCGGACAAAATCCATTGGAAAAAATCTGACAGATTTTGTGGTCGGAACTTTCCGACCGTGTGTACGGGGCATTAGAGTGGGAAAAGGCATTCAGTAAGGGAAAGGGGGGCATTGTTGTTCCATTGGGATGGTGCCGGGGGGGGGGGGGCATTGGTGCTCAATGGGGAAAAAGGGGTATTGGAATTCAGTAGAGAAAATGGAAGCATTTGGTGTTAAGTGGGGAGGGGGGTATTGGTGCTCAGGGGGTGGGAAGAGGTTATTGTGCTCAGTGGGGGGAAAGGGGGGCATTGGTGCTCAGTGGGGGAAAAATAGTTTTTTGGTGCCCAGAGTTGGAAAAGGGGCGTATTGGCATCCATAGGGGGAAAGGGGAGCCTTATGCCACGTACACACGATCGGAATTTCAGCCAGCAAAAGACCGATGAGAGCTTTTCATCGGAAAATGCGGCCGTGTGTAGGCTCTATCGGAATTTTGCTGGCCGAATTCCCGCCAGCAAAAATTTGAGATCATGTTTTCAATTTTTCCGATGAAATTCCGATCGTGTGTATGCAATTCCGACATGCAAAATTCCTACGCATGCTCGGAAACAATTCGACGCATGCTCGGAAGCATTGAATTTTTTCTCGGCTCGTCGTAGTGTTGTAAGTCACCGCGTTTTTGACGGTCGGAATTTGGTGTGACCATGTGTAGGCAAGACAGCTTGAGTGGAATTTCGTCGGAATTCCGTCGGAATTCCGTCGGAATTCCGTCGGAATTCCGTCAGGAAAACCATCAGATCTTTTTCCAATGAAAATGCAGGAAAATGGGAGCATTGGAGTTCAGTGGAGGTAAAGAGAAGCCTTTGTTTACAGTGTGGAGGCATTGTGCCCAATGGGGGGAAGGGAAGGTACTGCCATTCAGTGGGGAAGAGGTACATTGGTGCTCCATGGGTGGAAAGCAGGATTATTGGTGGAGTGGGAATAAGAGAGTATTGGAATTTAGTGGGTGAAGGGGGAGCATTTTTTTAAAGTAGGAGGGAGGCTTTGGTGCACAGTGAGTGAAAAGAGGTGTTCTTGGTGCTCAGTGGGGAAAATTAGGAAGCATTCATACTCAGTGGGAGAAAGAGTGGCTATTGGGGTTCAGAGTGGGAAAAGGGAGGTATTGGCATTCAGTGGGAGAAAGGGAAGCATTGGTATTCAGTGGGGGGGGGGGGAGCTTTGGTGTTTAGTGGGGGGGAACGGGAGGTTATAGGTGCTCAGTGGGGGAAAGAGGGAAAGAGTGGTTATTGGTGCACAGAGTGGGAAAAGGGGGGTTTTGTAATTCAGTGGGGGAAAGGGGAGCATTGGTGTTCAGGGGGGGAGGGGAGCAGTGGTGTACAATAGTGGCATTGGTGCTCATTGGGGGAGGAGGCAATACTGCCTAATGGGGTAGAATGAGAGCATTGGTGTTCAGTGTGGGGAAAGGGGAGCATTGGTGTTCAGTGTGGGGAAAGGGGAGCATTGGTGTTCAGTGGAGGGAATGGGGAGCCTTGGTGTTCAGTGGGGGGAAAGGAGAAACTTGGTGTTCAGTGGTGGGAAAGGGGAGCCTTTGTCTTCAGTGGTGGGAAAGGGGAGCCTCGGTGTTCAGTGGTGGAAAAGGGGAGCATTGGTGTTCAGTGGTGGGAAAGGGGAGCCTTAGTATTCAGTGCAGGGAAAGGGGAGCATTGTTCAGTGGAGGTAAAGAGGAGCCTTTGTTTACAGTGTGGGGGGCATTATGCTCAAAGGTGGGAAAAGGGGGTACTGCCATTAAGTGGGGAATAGAGACATTGGTGCTCTATGGGTGGAAAGGAGGATTGTTGGTGCTCAGATTGGGAATAAGGGGGTATTGGAATTCAGTGGGAGAAGATGGAGCATTTGTTTACAGTGGGTGGGGGGCATTGGTGCTCAGTGAGTGAAAAGAGATGTTATTGGTGCTTAGTGAGGGAAAACAGGGGCATCAGTACCCAGTGGGGAAAAAAGTGGCTATTGCGGCTCAGAGTGGGAAAGGGATTGGTATTGGCATTCAGTATGGGGAAAGGGGAGCCTTTGTGTTCATTGATGGAAAAGGGGAGCATTGGTGTTCAGTGGGGGGGAAAGGGAGGAGTTATAGGTGCTCAGTGGGGGAAAGGTAATTCAGTGGGGAATAGGGGAGCATTGGTGTTCAGTGGGGGATAGGGGAGCATTGGTTTTCAGTGAGAAATAGGTGAGCATTGGGGTTCAGTGGGGATAGGGGAGCATTGGTGTTCAGTGTGGGGTTGGGGAGCATTGGTGTTCAGTGGGGATAGGGGAGCATTGGTGTTCAGTGGGGATAGGGGAGCATTGGTGTTCAGTGGGGATAGGGGAGCATTGGTGTTCAGTGTGGGGATGGGGAGCATTGGTGTTCAGTGGGGGATAGGGGAGCATTGGTGTTCAGTTGGGAATAGGGGAGCATTGGTGTTCAGTGGGGGATAGGGGAGCATTGGTGTTCAGTGGGGGATAGGGGAGCATTGGTGTTCAGTGGGGGATAGGGGAGCTTTGGTGTTCAGTGAGGAATAGGTGAGCATTGGTGTTCAGTGGGGATAGGGGAGCATTGGTGTTCAGTGTGGGGATAGGGAGCATTGGTGTTCAGTGGGGAATAGGTGAGCATTGGTGTTCAGTGGGGATAGGGGAGCATTGGTGTTCAGTGTGGGGTTGGGGAGCATTGGTGTTCAGTGGGGAATAGGGGAGCATTGGTGTTCAGTGGAGGATAGGGGAGCACTGGTGTTCAGTGTGGGGATGGGGAGCATTGGTGTGCAGTAGTGGCATTGGTACTTAGTGGGGGAAAGGGGACAATGTTTAATTGGGAAAAAGGGGAGTTAGTGGTGTTCAATCGAGCGAAAGGTGGGGCACTGGTGTTCAGTGGGACGAAAGGGGGGGTATATTTTTTTACAGTGGGGGGGGGGGTCATTGGTGCTAGACAGACAAGTCTACTAAACAGGATCAGTCTGTGGCCTCCTGAATTCACGTTCAGTGGTTTTCCGTAACACTACAGCCCCACCTTTTTACCATTATTTTGTAACTTACTAGGGGCCCTAAATTCCCAACTACATTGCACTAGCTGTCATTCCCCTGTCCAAAGCGATTGCTTTTATTTGCCATTGAACACGGGAACAGCATTTGGTAAGGGCTAATCCCAGAGGTGAGAGACATCAGATCCCCTATTAGTCCAAATAGACTAGTTTCAGTAAGGGTTGGTTGGAGTCTGAAGAAGAGGGTTTCGGGGCCAACAAATATTGTAGAAGACCTTGTTACCTCCATTTACATTTATATGGGAACATCTGTGTTTCCAAAGGCATTTGGTGCACACAAAGTGGATTATTATTATTATTATACATGATTTATATAGCGCCAACAGTTTGCGCATCGCTTTACAACATTAAAGCAAACATTGTTATCATTTGTGGCTAGAGAGGAATATATTTTAGTGAAAGTTTGTGTGCCCGGAGTTCAGTTTTGGATACAATATTTTCACGTTTGGATTCCGCCTGTAGAAATGATCATAAAATATATAAATTAGGGCTTTGGGTTTTATTCTTTTTTTTTCACTGAACTTTGGAAACACTGCCGTAAAAGAGGAAAAAAACAACAGCTGTCCTCGAATATGTATAAAGAGTGAAGACGAGGATGAGGGAATGCCCTAGGGAAACATTCTAATTAACTAAAATTCATTATTATACAGCAGCGCAAAGTGTTTATTATGATGGGGTAACAACTGAAAGCAGCATGAATATAATTAATAGCGATTAAAAGCATATACAATGCCTGAACATTATCGCCTGACACGCAGGGATCTCTCCCAGCACGCCAGCCATCAGACTAGGAAAACGTTTATCTTAAAATAGTTTCAGGCAATATACAAAACTTCTATCACCATGCAATGCTAGTGACATCTGTCTATATTCCTGGCAACGCGGAGCTACTCGTCATGATACTGCTGCGACTGGGGTTCTTCTATGTGAAATAAGCCATTCAGTATAGTACTGAGGGTCATGACAGGCAGACGTGGCCTCTTGGTGCCCTTTTGACATTTGGGTACTTAACCAGTCCACCCCTATACACCCCCTATGGGCCAGAGCAATCTTTGCATTTCTGCTAAGGGCCTGTTTATTTGGTAATAACTTTGTCGTTGCTTAAGATGACAACTGTCTTGCAAAATGTATTTTTTAATTATTAAATAATACATTTTCATATTTTATTTAATTTTTAAGTAAAAAAAATTTAATAATTTAATAAAAAATAAAGATTATATATATTATATAAATAATATATATATATATATATATATATATATATATATATATATATATATATAAATATATATCAATATATATATATATATAAAAAATCTTTATTTTTATTTTATTTATTTTTTTATGCAATCTGTTGACCGTACACACGGTCGGACATTCCGACCACAAAATCCGTCTGATTTTTTCCGACGGATTTTGTCCGACACTGGTGTTGCATACACACGGTCGGACAAAGTTGTCGGAAAATGCGATCATTCTGAACGTGGTGACATTCGTTGCGTACGACGTAACTACGTAGAGGCTATTAGCCAATAGCTTTGGTCTCGTAATTTGATCTGAGCATGCGTGGCACTTTGTCCGTCGGAATTCTCTACACACGATCGGAAAAAGTCCGATCGGATTTTGTTGTCGGAAAATTTGAGAGCAGGATCTCAAATTTTTGCCGGCGGAAATTCCGACGGAAAAAGTCCGATGGAGCCCACACGCGGGCGGATTTTCCGACAACATGGTCCGATCGGACATTTTCCGCATGCTCCGAAACAATTCAATGCATGCTCAGAAGCATTAAACTTCCCTTTTATAGTGCAGTCGAACGTTTTTTAAGGCGTGGTGTTATTGACCGTCGGAATTTGGTGTGACCGCGTGTAGGCAAGACAGTTTGAGCGAAATTCCGTCGGAATTCCGACGGTAAAACCATCAGAGCTTTTTCCGACGAGAATTCCGACCGTGTGTACGCGGCATTAGGCTGGAAAATCAGGACTATCTAAAGAAAGAGATTTGCATACCTCCCAACCTTTTGAGAGGGGAATGAGGGACACCTATCAGCAAAAGTATGCAGGCATGGGACACATCTCTTGTCACGCCCCCTTAAAGGAGAATTGTACAAAAAAAAAAACAAGATTGGTTAAACCCACAAGTGCATTTTTACCACTACTATTCCTTTATATTGGCTTTTGACATTTACAAACGCAGCAATTTAGAAATTGGATGAAAGGTTTAGCACTGGGAAACACTTTTTGATAGATAAAAAGTGCATTTTTATAAACAACTATATAGATCAGACCAAAATGAGGGACAAATGAGGAGAAATGAGGGAGAGAAGGACATTGCTCCGAATCAGAGACAGTCCCTCGAAATCAGGGACAGTCCCTCGAAATCAGAGACAGTCCCTCGAAATCAGAGACAGTCCCTCGAAATCAGGGACAGTCCCTCGAAATCAGAGACAGTCCCTCGAAATCAGGGACAGTCCCTCAAAATCAGAGACAGTCCCTCGGGGACGTCCCCAATCGGGGACGATTGGGAGCTATGGATTTGTAGAGGCGCTAATACAGCAATCAGCATACAACTGGCAGTCCTCCATTAGCATGCAGGATGTACTTCCAGGGCTGTTGTGGAATAAATCAAAAATGTTATTCTTATTCACAGCTTATAAATTAATGATAGCTCTCCGTTTGTTTTACAATCGTTCAGAATCTGATGCCCGTCATTTGCATAGACCTCTGGGAAATGAGGCAAACAGTCAGCGAGCGCTAATCACCGCCAGCTCATAGGAGGGATAAAGGCTCAGCCCCAAACCTTCAATGAAATGAGCAAAAGGGGAGCCGTAAAATACTGCATATAAAACAGAAAGCAATAAAGATAAGTCGTGTCTAGTCATAGCGGGAACGTCCTTTCCCAACTAAATGTCAGCAACTTCTTCTCTGTTGGAGTTACCGGGGGCCCAGGTCATCCACCCAATACACCCCCCCCCCCAACCCCATGGACCAGAGCAATTATTACAGTTCAGCTATTGATCTATTGATTCTGCAGTCACAGTGTCATTTCTTAAGATAAAGTATTACAGATATTGTAAAAATTTAACATTACTTTAAATGAAACATTTGCAGAATGAAAAAAAAAAAGTGTTCCGTCTCATTTTGTTTCGTTTAGTTTCATTTTTGTTTAGTTTCATTTTTGTTTAGTTTCATTTTTGTTTAGTTTCATTTTTGTTTAGTTTCATTTTTGTTTAGTTTCATTTTTGTTTAGTTTCATTTGCTAAATTTGTTTCGTTTCATTTATTCAATTTCAAATTTGATTTGCATTTCTGAAATTCCAACAGAATCGAATTCAGTTCGACCGAATTCTGAAAATTCGAAATCGCCATTCGAATTTTCGTTTTCAATTTGAACGCGGTTACCCAATTGCAATAGGTTTTAAAAATGTCATATCCGTTTCCAAATTTGAATCAAATTTGAATTTTCATTACCTCATACCAGGGCACTTTCGCACCTTCCTGCCCAGGCCAATTTTCAGCTTTCAGCGCTGCCATTTTTTAAAATGACAATTGCGCGGTCATGCGACGCCGAACCCAAACCACATTTTTATCATTTTGTTCCCACAAATAGAGCTTTCTTTTGGTGGTATTTGATCACCTCTGCGGTTTTTATTTTTTGCTAAACGAAAAAAAAAAAGACCACATTTTTATTTATTTTTTTTCTTTGTTTTTGTTAAAATATTTTGTAAATAAGTACGTTTTCTCCTTCACTAATGGGCACTAATAAGCTGCACTGATGGGCACTGATAAGGCGACACTGACGATGGGCACTATTAGGCGGCACTGATGGGCACTGATAGGCAGGACTGATAGGTGGCCCTGATATGCGGCACTGATGGGCATTGATAGGCGGCACTGATGGGCACTGATAAGGCGGCACCAATGAGATGGCACAGCTGAGGTGGCACTGACGATGGGCACTGATAGGCAGCACTGATAGGCGGCACTGATAGGTGGCACTGATATGCAGCACTGATAGGCATTGATAGGCAGCACTGATGGGCACTCATAGGTGACACTGATGGGCACTGAAAGGCTGCACTGGTGTGTACTTATGGGTGGCACTGATAGACAGCACTGCTGGGCACTGATAGGTGGCACTGATGGGCACTGATGGGCACTGATGGGCACTGATAAGCTGCATTGATGGGCATTGATAGGCAGCACTGACGGGCACTCATAAGTGGCACTGGTGGGCACTCATAGGTGACACTGGGCACTGAAAGGCTGCACTTATGGGTACTTATGGATGGCACTGATAGACAGCACTGCTGGGCACTGATAGGTGGCACTGCTGGGCACTGAAAGGTGTCACTGATGGGCATTGATGGGCACTGATGGCTGGCACTGGCACTGGATGTCACTGATAGGCATCACTGGTGGCAGTGGCACTAGTAGGCATTTTTCACTGGCAATGATTGGCAGCTGCCTGGGCACTGATTGGCATTTCCCTGATGGTCTAGGGTGGCATATCTGGTGGTCCAGTGTGGTAGCCATCCCTGGTGGTCCTGGGCGGGCATAAACAATCAGCACAGACCCCTACTGTCAGGAGAGCAGCCGATCGGCTCTCCTCTAGTCACGTCTGTCATAAGCGAGTGAGGAAAGGCAGATCAATGGCTCCTGTTTACATCGTGATCAGCTGTGATTGGACACAGCTGATCATGTGGTAAAGAGTCTCTGTCAGAGAGATCGGAGTTGCAGTGTGTCAGACTGACACACCGCAACAATGATCGCCGCGATGCGTGCCCCCAGGGGCTTGATAGCCTGAGAACGTCATATGACGTCCGGTCAAGATATCGCAACCACTTTGCCAACATCATTTTGCTATATGGAGGGCGGCAAGTGGTTAAATGAGGTATTTCAGAGGATTTGTTTACATTCTTTACTATTGTTATTCAGAATTCGGATAAATCCGAATATCCAAATAACGAAAAATGTGTCTTTTTTTTTTTTTAGATCCAAAATTTTGTTCTGGAACCAAACGAAGCGCACATGTCTAAACAATGTTTGCAGCTGAGCAGGGCCCTCTTAATCCTTTAGTATTTTTTTTTCATATTGTAACTGTACTTCCTCCCTTTTTAGACTGCATTCCCACTTCAGTGTTTGGAATAGTGGGCAGATTTCCTGCGATTCTGCCCGCGATATTAAAGCGCCAATGTGTGACTCATATTTGAATGACACCTAAAATGGCGGTGCGGGAATGCCGCAGTTGTCACGCGATAAATTGAGCTGCAATCGCGGCAACCCAATAAAGCGTGTCGCCCAAAAACAGCTCCTGAACTTATTTTGGAGGACATGGTTCATAGACATGTGCACAACAGAAAAATTCATTTATTTTCGTTTTGTTTCTTTCATTTCCGTTGATTTGTAACGATTCGTAATTTCGTAAGTCGTCGGTGTTCGTATTCGTAACGATTCGTATTTTCGTAAGAGTTATTTTTTCGTTGATTCGTTTTTCTGCTAGTTTAATTTTCGTTTATTCGAAATTCGGACGCATTCGTATTTTCGTAAATTTAGTTACATTCGTACTTTCGTTAGATTGATTTATTCGTACTTTCGTAACATTGTTTTCGTAGATTCGTAATCGGAGCATAATTCATAATTTTATGTAATGTGTATGCTATTATTACATTGTAAGAGACACGGAAAATTACGAATCGAAAAAAAAAGTTACGAATGTACAAATTTTTTCCTTCAATCCATTCCAAGCACGTTAAGCAGCACCATTGTAAGAGACACAGAAAATTACCAATTCAACAAAAAAAAAAAAAGTTACAAATGTACGAATTTTTTTCGTTCAATCCATTCGAGGCACGTTAAGCAGCGCCATTGTAAGGGACACGGAAAAATTACCAATTCAACAAAAAAAAAAAGTTACGAATGTACAAATTTTTTCGTTCATTTTGATTTTCGTTGTTCCTGTTTTCGTTTTTCGGATTTTCTTCTTTCGTAGTTTCGTTGTTTCTAATTTCTTTATTTCGGATTTTCGTTGTTTTTCGTATTCGTTTGATTTGAACGATTCGTTATTCGTTAAAATTTTTAGCGAATCGTTCATTCGTACGATAACGAATGAGCGAATATAACGAAAAAAAACTAAAAACTAAAAAAAAAATGAAACGAATTGCACGTGTCTAACGGTTCACGCAATGCGGGTTGCCGCGATTGCAGCATGATTTGTTGTGCATCTCAAATGTGAGTCCGGCGATTTGTCATTTGCACCTCGGCGATTTGAAATCGTGGGCAGAATAGAAGAACAAATCCTGCGATTCAAAATGCTGAAGTGTGAATGCAGTCTCATATTGTAAAAGGGAGGGAGTGTCCGAATAGTTTGCTGGGGGGGGGGGGGGGGGTCTTCCGGTTGAATTGCCAATGCGATTCCAGCGCAAGTAGAAAACTGTTGGCGCTATATAAATCCTGTAGAATATTATTAAATAAAGTTTTTTCTTGTGTGCTTTTTTAATGCAACTGTAACTTTTGTTTTATTTTTATTGGTAAAAGAGTATTCCAGCGCAATGGATTGCGCCACAAGGCAGGTCAAGACCCTGCAAATGAAGCGTCTCCTCTGCAATCTCATGATTGTATAGACATCGCGCTTCCCACAGGAAGGACATTTTTTTCTATTTTATTTTTTATTTTTTAAATAGCAAAAAGGGTATAGTAAAGAACAATAAGGGGTTACATAGGAACACATTTTACTTAAAAAAACATTTTTTTTTTTTACCTGTCAGGTTGCCTAAAAAGCCAAACATTTTTGTCACAATATATTTTTTGGGGGGCGGATGTAGGTACCTAGTTTTCTACTTGCGCTGGAATCGCATTGGCAATTCAACCGGAAGACCCCCCCCCCCCAGCAACCTATTCGGACACTCCCTCTTTGGATAAGTGTCCTTCTAGTAAAAGTCAGCAGGTACAGTATTTGTAGCTGCTGACTTTTAACTTTTTTTGCAAACCAACTGAAGATCCTCTTTAAATTTATATCATATGCAAATCGAAGCTCATCTCAGTGATCTGCTACTTTGTTACTTTGTATCTATCTCCCATCTGAACATTTTTTATAAACAATGCTACTTTGTATCTCCCTATTTCCCTTCGGAACAATGTTTATAAACAATGTCACTTTGTAGCTCTCTATGTCCCATCTGTACAATGTTTACAAACAATGTTACTTTGTAGCTCTCTATCTCCCATCTGTACAATGTTTATAAACAATGTTACTTTGTATGTATCAGAACAAGATGTGCTAAACACATTTTGTACTTCTCTCACTTGCTTTTGGTCTGTTAACCACTTCCCGGCCGCCTCACGCCGATATACGTCGGCAGAATGGCACGGCTGGGCAAAACCACGTACCGGTACGTGGTCCTTTAAGAGCCCAGCCGTGGGTCACGCGATCGCGACTCGGTCGGGAGCTCCGTGACCACCGCTGGTGTCCCGCGATCGGGTCACAGAGCTGCAGAACGGAAAGAGGTCTGTGTAAACAAACCTCTCCCCACGCTTCCTACACTGCCTGTCACTATCCGGCTGTTCCCTGTCATCGGGAAAGCCGATCAATGACGTCAGACGTCAGCCCCGCCCCCTAATGTAAAAAAAACACACACGTCACAGACTATAACCCCTCCCCGCCCCCTAGTGGTTAACTCTTTCTTTGCCAGTGTCATTTATACAGGAATCAATGCATTTAAATAGCATTGATTGCTTTATAAATGACAATGGTCCCAAAAATTTGTCAAAAATGTCCGATGTGTCCGCCATAATGTCGCAGTCACAATAAAAATCGCTGATCACTGCAATTACTGGTAAAAAAACATATTAATAAAAATGCTATAAAACTATCCCCTATTTTGTAAACGCTATAACTTTTGCGCAAACCAATCAATAATCGCTAATTGTGATTTTTTCTTTACCAAAAATATGTAGAAGAATACGTATCGGCCTAAACTGAGGAAAAAAAAAATGTTTTTTTGGGATATTTATTATAGCAAAAAGTTAAAAATATTGCATTTTTTTCAAAATTGTCGCTCTATTTTTGTTTATAGCGCAAAAAATAAAAACCGCAGGGGCGATCAAATACCACCAAAAGAAAGCTCTATTTGTGGGAAAAAAAGGACGCCAATTTTGTTTGGGAGCCACGTCGCACGACCGAGCAAATGTCAGTTAAAGCGACGCAGTGCCGAATCACAAAAAGGGGCCTGGTCCTTTGGCTGCAAATTGGTCCGGGGCTGAAGTGGTTAAACATAGCATTTTGTTATATCAAATCTTTACTAAATGCAAAAAAAATCCTCTTGATCCTGCTGAAAATCACAGGAGCGGATTACATTTGGCTATGTTGCACTGTTACCAGTTAGCATTTTTCCCCAGTTCTATCACTACAGCTCTATGTTGTAGAGATGGGGGAGGGGTTTTCTTCCGTTTCTTAATAAAGTAACTAGAGATTCTATATTTATCTATACCAAATCCTTATCCTAGATGAGGGTGTGGTCTAGATAGTGTTGGTCATCTTACTTTAAAAAAGTAATTAGTTAAGTTACAAATTACTTCTCCCAAAAAGTAATTGCGTTAGTAACTCAGTTACTACATTGGAAAAGTAATTAGTTACGCAGCAAAGTAACTGACTTTTTTTTAAAATATTCTATAGGTGTAACTAAGGGGCGGGTCTAGTATTACTGTAAGCAAGGGGCGCATTTATTATTATTGTTATATATCGTGTAACCAAGGGGCTGCTCTATTATTACTCTAACCAAGGGGCAGATCTGTTATAGCGTGTAAGCAAGGGGCGGGTCTATTATTATTATATTGTGTAAGGGGCGGATGGCTACAGAAGAGGGCGAATGTTAAATTAATGGGCAGAGCTCGATATATAACAATAATAATAAATGCGCCCCTTGGTTACAGTAATACTAGACCCGTCCCTTAGTTACACGATAGACGCCCCTTGCAGAGTAGCACGAGCATCAGGAGCGTGCGGCATCGCCTCGTACAATTACATGTTACCTGCACCTGCGCGGTGTAGAGTTCACTCAGCGCTGTTTAGGTTCGGCAATTTTCGGAAGCTCCGTAGTCCTTTGTACTGCGCAAGCCCTGCGCCTGTGCAGTACAGGGGGTAATTATCCAGCGGGGGAACTTTTTCGGCAGGACACCGGAATTACACTACTGCCATCTAGTGACGGTAAATGTAATTGGGGTAACTAAGCCAAAGTAATGGGAACTGAGTTACCATGAGGGGAAAAGTAATCAGTTAGATTACTCGTTACCCTCTAAAGTAACTGCGTTATGTAACTCAGTTTACTTTAACTCAGTTACTTGCATCACTGGTAATGGGGGACACCATACAAAAAAAAAAAAAAAGCATGGAGTTCCGCCTAAAAATACATACCAAACTTTCAGCCTTGAAGAGGATCTGGTATCGATATCAAAAGGGACCCGTGCAAAAAACAGTGTGAAGTCCTCCCTAAATATCATCCCAGACCCTTTCCAGGCATGTGAACATAATAGTTTTCTCAAAATTCGGTCCATCACCTCTTTCAACACTCTGTTTTTCAGCAAATAATGCAAATCCCCATATCACTGCTACCAAGATGCAAACTGGGGGAGGGGATCCTTTCTCAGCACAGGGATGGTGGGAACTCCTCATAATGGGCATAGCAGGTGTACAGACCCGGGAACTCAGCACAGAGATGGTGGGAACACCTCATAATGGGCACAGCAGGTGTACAGACCCAGGAACTCAGCACAGAGATGGTGTTAACCCCTCATAATGGGCACAGCAGGTGTACAGACCCAGGAACTCAGGGCAGGGATGATGGGAACTCCTCATAATGGGCACAACAGGTGTACAGACCCAGGAACTCAGGGCAGGGATGGTGGGAACCCCTCATAATGGGCACAGCAGATGTGCAGATCCAGAATACTGTTTACTGGGATGGTGGGAACCCCTCATTATGGACATAGAAGGCTTGGGGACCCAGGAACTCAGTCTGAGGATGTTGGAACCCCTCATCATGGGCACAGCAAGTGGGCAGAACCAGGGATTTAATGCACGATTGATGAGAAACACCTCCTAATGGACATAGCAGATGTTCAGACTTGGAAACTCAGCACAGGGATTGTGGGAAGCTGACATAATGGGCACAGCGGGTGTACAGACCTGAGAACTCAGCACAGAGATAGTGGGAACCTCTCATAATGGGCACAGCAGGTGTACAGACCTAGGAACTCAGCACAGAGATGGTGGGAACCTCTCACAATGGGCACAGCAGGCATTCAGACCTGGGAGAAGAAACACTCAAACACTTAAACCTTTCCATCTCCCATGCATACGAATGTAGTAGTTCCCTCAAAATCCGGTCTGTCACCTCCTTCAAATGCATTTTTTCCCCATAACATGCAGCCTAAACAGCACTGTTATCGATATGAAAAATTTGGGGTGGGATGATAATGGCCATCATAATGGGCACGGCAGGTGTGCAGAGCCAGAAACTCAGCACAGCAGGTGTGCAGAGCCAGTAACTCAGTACAGGAATGGTGGGAACCCTCATAATGGGTACAGAAGGTGTACAGACCAAGGAACTCAGCACAGCAATGATGGGAACCTTTCATAATGAACACAGCAGGTGTACAGACCTGGGAACTCAGCACAGGGATGGTGGTTACCCCTCATAATGGGCACAGCAGGTGTACAGACTAGGGGACTTAACACAGGGATGGTGGGAACCCCTCATAATGGGCACAGCATGAGTACAGACCTGGGAACTCAACACATGGATGGTGAGAACCCCCCATAATGGGCACAGCAGGTGTACAGACCTGAAAACTCACAGGGATGGTGGTTACCCCTCACAGCAATGATGGGAACCTTTCATAATGGACACAGCAGGAGTACAGACCTGGGAACTCAGCACAGGGATGGTGGTTACCCCTCATAATGGGCACAGCAGGAGTACAGACCTGGGAACTCAGCACAGGGATGGTGGTTACCCCTCATAATGGGCACAGCAGGAGTATGGACCTGGGAACTCAGCACTGGGATGGTGGTTACCCCTCATAATGGGCACAGCAGGAGTACAGACCTGGGAACTCAGCACAGGGATGGTGGGTGTGCAGATCCAGAATACTGTTTGCTGGGATGGTGGGAACCCCTCATTGGGTACAGCAGGTGTACAGACCCGGTAACTCAGTGCAGTAATGGTGATGACCTCTCATAATCGCCATTGCAGGTGTGCAGACCCAAGGATGCAGCGTAGAGATTTCACCAAAATTCCCTAGGAAACAGAAGAGACTGTGTCTTTTATTGCCTAGCAATATATATGTATTATATTTCCAGCACTCGCCATGTCCTGTGTCATCTCCATCCTCAAAGCCAGCGAGATGCCGGAAATCAATTCATAGAATAAAAACACTTTACAATACGCCCTGATCTGGAACAAGAGGATCATTTAACATTGGGCTGTGATTACACCAGGGAGCCACGTTTAGTGGTGAAGGAAAATCTAAATTGATCTTCCTCTCAAAGACCTTAATTAACCTTTAGAGGAAAACGATAGAGACAATCTCCTTGGTTCTGCGGCGTCTCATTACACAATCCTGTGCCTTAACACGCAGCGCACCTCATTTGAAACGGACCGAGCGAGGAGTCGCTTTTCCTAGAACTGTCTCCATAATTTGGAATGTGAAATGTGCAGCACGCAGAATCCTGCACGACGGACGGCGACGGCTTCGCTGCAGGAAAACACGCGCCTGGAAATTCTGCTGCTGAACTTTTCCATCCCCCCCATGTGAATATAAGGCCCCCTTTCCCCTACAGAAGCTTAGCAGCAGAAAAATGAAATAAAAGACAGCCTTTGCGCGTTTGTGCCCATTCGTGCGTCTGGCGTTAACGATTTCTATTGGTCAGAATGTTTCTTTATTCTGGGCGCTACAATGTAGACATGTGCACAACAAAAAAATTTGTTTATTTTCGTTTCGTTTTTTTCGTTTCCGTTGATTTGTAACGATTCGTAAATTCGTAAGTCGTCGGTGTCTGTATTTGTAACGATTCGTATTTCCGTAAGAGTTATTTTTTCGTTGATTCGTTTTTCCGTTAGTTTAATTTTCGTTTATTCGTTTATTCGAAATTCGGACGCATTCGTATTTATTCGTACTTTTGTAACATTCGTAGATTCGTAATCGGAGCATAATTCATAATTTTATGTAATGTGTATGCTATTATTACATTTTAAGAGACACGGAAAATTACGAATCGAAAAAAAAAGTTACGAATGTACGAATTTTTTTCGTTCAATCCATTCGAAGCACGTTAAGCAGCGCCATTGTAAGAGACACGGAAAATTACGAATCGAAAAAAAAGTTACGATTGTACGAATTTTTTTGTTCAATCCATTTGAAGCACGTTAAGCAGCGCCATTGTAAGAGACACGGAAAATTACGAATCGAAAAAAAATAAAAGTTACGAATGTACGAATTTTTTCGTTCAATCCATTCGAAGCACGTTAAGCAGCGCCATTGTAAGGGACACGGAAAATTACCAATTCAACAAAAAAAAAAAAAGTTACGAATGTACACATTTTTTCGTTCATTTTGATTTTCGTTGTTCCTGTTTTCGTTTTTCGGATTTTCTTCTTTCGTAGATTCGTTGTTTCTAATTTGTTTTTTTCGAATTTACGTTGTTTTTCGGATTCGTTCGATTCGTTATTCATTAAAATTTTTAGCGAATCGTTCGTTCATTCGTACGATTACGAATGAACTAATATAACGAAAAAAAAACAAAAAATTAAAAAAAACAAAACGAATTGCACATGTCTACTACAATGTATTAACGCGCAAACGCGCATATACGCACCTTGAATGCACCAGCGTTAACACACATTTATGTAAGTTTAGGCTTGTTTAGGTGCTTTTGAGCATTTTTATGCTCAAAAGTTTCTCTCCTGAATGCAACTTTGAGTTTTTTTTTTGTTTTTGCCTCTAAACGCAATTTCCCTCGCTCCATTGCCTTCTTCAAACATGCGTCGTCTTCCCCCAAAACATGCCGCCTACTCAACTCTGTTCTTGGTATTCAAATTAAGGGTTGGGGTGGGGGGGTCCTCTAATAGAGCGCAATACTGTGGTAAAGTGATAGCTGGAACTACACATAATTTGTGAAATGAGCAAACAAATGGCCAGGTTTCCAGGAAAGAGAATAAAATTATTTCCAACACCATTAACTCACCGGCCACTTGATATATTGCTTGGTAACACAAATTGCTAATCAGCCAATCACATGGCAGCAACTCAATGCATTTATAGGCATCTACACATGGGGAATACGACTCTCTGAGGTTCAAACCGAGCATCAGAATGGGTAAGAAAGGGGATTTAAGTGACTTTGAACGTGGCATGGTTGTTGGTGCCAGACGGGCTGGTCTGAGTATTTCTAAAACTGCTGATTTACTGGAATTTTCACACACAACCATCTCTCGGGTTTACAGAGAATGGCCCGAAAAAGAGAAAATATCCAGTTGTGTGGAGGAAAATGCCTTGTTGGTGTCAGAGGTCAGAGGAGAATGGGCAGACTGGTTCCAGAAGATAGAAAGGCAACAGTAGCTCAAATAACCACTCGTTACAACCAAAGTATGGAGAATACCCTCTCTGAACGCACAAAACATCGACCCTTGAAGCAGATGAGCTAAAGCAGCAGAAGACCACACCGGGTGCCACTCCTGCCAGCTAAGAACCGGAAACTGAGGCTACAATTCGCACAGGATCACCAAAATTGGACAACAGAAGATTGGAAAAACGTTGCCTGGTCTGATGAGTCTCGATTTCAGCTGCGACATTCAGATGGTGGAGTCAGAATTTGGTGTAAACAACATGAAAGCCATGGATCTATCCTGACTTGTATCAACGGTTCAGGTTTAAAGAGAACTTCTACCGCAACAAATTGCTAAAACTGATTGTGGACCACATCCCTGATACATAGAGTCAAAAACATGAATTCCACAGACTGGGGCTTTAACCACTTACCCACTGGGCACTTAAACCCCCTTCCTAACCAGACCAATTTTCAGCTTTCGGTGCTCTCACACTTTGAATGACAATTACTCAGTCATGCAACACTATACCCAAATTAATTTTGTGTCCTTTTTTTCATACAAATAGAGCTTTCTTTTGGTGGTATTTAATCACCGCTGGGTTTTTAAATTTTTGCGCTATAAATAAAAAAATACGGAAAATCCGGTAAAAAAATAAATAAAAATTCTTTGTTTCTATTAAAATTTATTGCAGAGTATTGGCGAGTATTGGCAGAGTATTGGCAGAGTATTGGCAGAGTATTGGCGAGTATTGGCGAGTATTGGCAGAGTATTGCAGTGTTGCAGTGTTGCACAGTATTGCATAGTATTGATAGAGTATTGCACAGTGGGGGCAGAGTATTGCACAGTGGGGGCAGAGTATTGCACAGTGGTGGCAGAGCATTGCACAGTGGGGGCAGAGCATTGCACAGTGGTGGCAGAGTAGGCAGTGTATTGCACAGTGGTGGCAGAGTATTGCACAGTGGGGGCAGTGTATTGCTGTCACTGACCAGCGCTGTGGGCACTACACATACAGCCCACAGCGCTGGTCCCATCTCATCCCTTTCCGCTTCTCCCCTATCACTGTACCGATCGGTACAGAGAGGGGAGGGAGGAACCGGCATCATGACGTGACGCCAGTTTGTGTACATGTGATCGCTCCGTCTTTTGACGGAGCGATCATGTGGTAAACGCCCGCTATCAGCGGATGTTTACCGCGATCTGTGATGCGCCGGGTCCTCGGGACCTGGTGGTCACGGATGTTCCCGAGTGCGCGCCCCAGGGGGCGCGCGGAAGCAAGTTTCTGGGAGGACGTCCGTAGGACGTCCACTCAGGATAAGCCGACCGCGCTGTAGCCGTCTTTCGGCTATGGCCCGGTCAGCATGTGGTTAAACCTCTGCTCTACCTTGCCAGACACCACCAGCCACATCATTTTGACTCCAACTTTAAGATCCATAAGGCACATCCAGATATCTGGCTGATGGAGACAACCATCTCTAACCCTTGATGTTCTGGATGGTTTAATAACTTTTGATACACACTCTCTATCAACCGGATTTGCATCAAGGGGAAAGTACTATTCTACCTCTCCTCTATAGCTATGGTCTATATAGAGTTATACCACTAAGTTATACAATAAGACCATCCCACGATATATGGACCTCTGGCTGATGTCATTCACGTTCTCTGTTGCTTGTGCGCTGCTCTGACGGACATAGATTTCTTTTCATTTTTGAGTTGTGTTCTTTGTCTTTATGGGTGGAGCATCAACATTTGGGATATAAGCTACAGATCTGGAACCCGCAAGGCCTCTGTCTCTGAAGAAGATCTGCATTTCGTTTTTTTCGAAACACACGTTGGACGTTCTGTCTGTCTGACAAAGCTCTGGGCTTTTCCTTGCAGCTGGTTTCCATTTCTGCTCCCAATATTTGTATTTGTTGCTTATATATCCCCATGTCCATGCTGCTATAGATTATCAATGTGTAATACATTTTTTATATTTTTTTACCATCAAGCAGTTTGTGGCCCAGTTTGAAGTCCCAATCTGAGGAATCAATGGTTCAGGTTGGTGGTGGTTGTGGTGTGATAGTGTGGGGCATATTTTGGGCCCAATCTGAAGAATCCATGTTTTGACTCAATGGTTCAGGTTAGTGGTGGTTGTGGTGTGATGGTGTGGGGCATATTTTCTTGGCACACTTTGGACCCCTTAGTACCAATTGAGCATTGTTTAAACACCACGGCCTACCTGAGTATTGTTGCTGACCATGTCCATCCCTTTATGACTACAGTGTCCCCATCTTCTGATTGCTCCTTCCAGCAGGATAATGCACCATGTCACAAAGCTCCAATCATAATTACCCATACCCATCATCATCATCCCATCATCCCACATCATCCATACATCCCCCCATCCAATCATCCCCCCCAATCTTCATCCCATACATCACATCATCCCATCATCCATCCATCACATCATTTCCCCCAATCAATCCCATCCCATCACAATCTCATCCCATTCCCACCAAATCCTATTTCCCCATAATATCCCAATCCCCACATATTACCCACCCACCACACCCAATCCCCACATCATCCCACCCCAAACATCCCCCACACTCATCCCACCCATCCCCATCACATCATCTATTCAACACCCCAACCCCCCACCACCCCCCCATACCATCCATCCACCCATCATCCCCATCCATCCCATCCCATCCATCAATCCATCCCATCCCCCCATCCATCCCATCAATCCATCCCCCCATCCCCCCCCCCCAATCCACCCCCCACACCCCCCATATCATTATCATCATCATCATCATCCACATCCATCCATCATTTTCATCAATCCCCCCCCCACCCCCATCCCATCCCCCCATCCAGCAGGATAATGCACCATGTCACAAAGCTCCAATCATCTCACCACTGGACAATGAGGTCACTGTACTCCAATGGTCTCCACACTCACCAGATCTCAATCAATAGAGAACCT